>JANAVB010034019.1:3539260-3662536 GCA_029216955.1 Iris pallida | reverse complement strand
CAGCAGAATGTTTATGGGAACACTGGCCATAAACAATGAGATACAGCGAGACCTTGAAGCGATGGATATCGAACTCGGATTTGAGTATCGACACCTGCACCTAGCTCAACTGAAGTTAGGATCGAGCCTGCTTAGCAAGATAAAGACCGCACAGGAGGATGACTCATTCCTGAAGAAAATGCACGAGCTAATTTCAATGGGAAGGGCGACTGACTTTGCGGAAGACGGAGACGGGACGATGTGACTAAAGGGAAGGCTCTGCATTCCTGAAACTGCCGAACTCAGAAAAGAAATTCTGACGGAGGCGCATTATGCGAAGTACTCGTTACATCATGGAAGTACCAAGATGTACAAGGACTTGTGCACAAACTTTTGGTGGCACGGCATGAAGAAAGACGTGGCCACGTTCGTATCACAATTCATGGCGTATCAACAGGTGAAGGCAGAGCACCAAAGGCCAGGCGGAGAGCTACAGAACATCGCCATCCCCGAGTGGAAGTGGGACAACATCTCGATGGATTTTATTATGGGATTTCCGAAGACGTCGTGGTGGAATGATGCGATTTGGGTCATTTTTGATAGATTGACGAAGTCGGCTCACTTCATCGCAATCAAAGTAGGATGGAGCGTCGATCGGTTATCATAAATCTACGTCGATGAGATTGTTCGACTGTATGGGGTACCGGCCTCAATAATTTCGGACAGATACGAGCGATTCCTATCACGTTTCTGGATGAGCCTCCAAGCGACGATGGGGACCAAACTGAACTTTAGTTTGGCGTACCATCCCAAATAGACGGTCAGACGGAGAGAGTCAATCAGATCTTAGAAGATATGTTGCGTCTGTGTGCGATCGACCTAAAGACTAGTTGGGATACGCATTTGCCGCTTGCGGAGTTTGCGTATAACAACAGTTATCAGTCAAGTATTCAGATGGCTCCATACGAAGCGCTCTACGGGAGGAAGTGCCGTTCGCCGATATGCTGGGATGAAGTCGGAGAGCGACAAGTGCTTGGACCAGAACTGGTGGAGCAGGCCTTCGAAAAAGTCCGCTTGATTCGAGATAGACTCCGTATCGCGCAAAGTCGACAAAAGAGCTACGCAGATCTTCGTCGACGACCGCTAGAGTTCTTGGCCGGGGACCATGTGTTTCTAAAAGTAACGCCCATGCGCGGTGTGATGCGGTTCGGCGTTAAAGGCAAGTTGAGCCCGAGATTTGTAGGCCCCTTCGAGATCATTGAGCGAGTTGCGACGGTTGCTTATCGGATCGCACTACCTCCTGTCTTAGCTGATGTGCACGATGTTTTCAATGTTTCACAACTTTGAAAATACGTACACGATCTAAGTCATGTGGTTAGCTTCGATCAGTTGGAGCTACGTACTGATTTGTCTTACTCGGAGGAGCCTATTCAAATTTTGGACCGCAAGAAGAAGGTGCTGCAAAATCGGTCGATGTCCTTGGTCCATGTGCTTTGGCGGAACCATTCAGTCGAGGAGTCGACGTGGGAGATGGAGGCGGAGATGAAGGAGAAGTACCCTGCGTTGTTTCTCTAAATTAAGGTCAAGACCCTTGTTCTTAAGTTTCGGGACGAAACTTTTTCTTAGTGGTATATTATGTAGCGCCCCGCTTTCGATAGGCGACGAAACTTCATAATATGCTTGCGCCGAGTCAGATCGGCCGGGAACTTAGATGGCCATCTGACTCGATCGCTAAGCTTGGTAAACGTTAACGCCTTGCGGCATCGATTCAAATCGATTTGGACAGAAGTTACGAGAATCGATCCAAGTAATGGAACGACTTCTGTTGGAGTAAGTCCTAGATGCAGCGGGCTGCGTCTCGGTGAGTGAGCTCTCTATAAGAGTCCCTTCGACGAGACCAGACCGCTATATGGTTTTCTTGGAGCTTTGTCGCTGGGCTTGATGAAGTACTTTCGCGTCGTTTCATGGATGCAATTACAATTTCGATGCTAGGGGAAAAGAAAGAATTCTAACAAAGCGTTGGTGCCATTGCAGGAGCTCGCGTAACTAAGGATTGACATTGCGTAGCGCTTGGACGGTCGGCACGAAGCAAAGTAATCGGGGGTGATTCGGCCCCTTCTTTTCTACTGTCCCGCAAACTAATTCCTTATATCGAATTCATTCAAATCGAACGATGCCAAGTTAATTGCATGTCAATCCACTAAGTCAAGAACTTGGAAAAACGTATCGATTTACTCTGAAAAATACAAGTTTCTCACATAGTCAAAAAGTTTAAGGTTCTCGTAAAAAGATAGACTATTTTACGTGCTGCAAAATAATACGAAACGTCGATTATGGGTTATGATGCCTCGGACAATTTGGTGCTACGGGACGCTAAATCGGAGTACGGCTTGGAGAAAATGAAACGTGCATGAGTTGGGGGAAATGATAATGTCGTTCAATACTGTCCGTGCTATACGAAATTGGTTGCATATATAAACTGTTCACGCATTGGCATGGTCATGGACAGCTTGTGCACAAGTTGATATTTTCCTCGAATCGATATCCGGGGTATCGGAATTGACTCAACCTAGGGGGAATGATTAATCGTGCTTCGGCACTGATGCATTTCGAAACCGTCAGTCAGGCTTACAACCTAGTCTGAGGGGCCGAAATGCCATTGAAATAGTCCCACGTGATGTGTAACATCAATGATCGCATATAAGATAGTAGCATGCTCACCTATTATCTTATGCATGTGTAAATATTATCTCTGTTTTTATGCAGGAACGAGCATGGCCGTGGTAAGAAATATGATAAACTGCTATGGTTCACTGTATGCTTTATTACGCAAAGATGGCTATCGAATATGAATTGAATTCATTTAGTTCTAATAGAAAGACAACTCTAAAGCACGTCTACCCTGACAATCAGAGTCGGTTTCGACGAGTGGGTTTGTCTCGTCCACTTAGCAAGTGTGCTAATCCCATTCCTCCAATTTTCCCAAGTGTGACGGGCGCGCCCAACTAAACTGGAGCTGAAGTACGGAGAGGCATAATTTGAAGCTCTTCCTATGCTGAAGTATTTTGAAGCCAATTCAAGTCGACGGCTTATGTATAAAGGGGCGAATGTATGGGACGGCAAGGTTAGTTCAGGCAACTTGTCGAATGTATTTTCCTTATGTGTTCAATCAATGTAGCCGCAACGGCATCCAATGTAAATTACGACTTACACTTCGTTGCAAGATATGAATGAAAAGCTTTATCTTCCTATACTGCGTCTTATATTCTGATGTGATTTGTGAAGTTTTGACTTGGCGTATTAATATCAAATCAAAAGATAACCATTTGAGAACTTGTCATCTTGCCTTGCACGAGCGCAACTCCAGGCTCGTGCGGCATCACGCCTTAGCGAGGACGATTGGATCGGCAAAGTAACACCGGGGACGAACGGTTTATCGACTCGGGGCGTGACAGTCTTGACTTTGTTTTGTGGAGTGAGGTGTTAGCTCCTCCTTACTACCCCTCCAGTTTCGTTTCATTGTGAGCTTGTTTGATTGGTTGAATTTGACGCCAAAGTTGGCCGTCCGAATTCGTAATTTCTAACTTGTAAAATTCTATTTTTGAACACGGGACTCCAGATTTCATTTCTGACACCACCATTGGATTCGTGGCATCGTTTTAGCATATTTCATATAAAATTTGTTAGATTTGGAGAACATGGGCCCGGGCACGCATTTCGGTACAAAGTGGGTCCCACATTCTGGGTCAACGGGACTTTTTGACGCTGGCTCATCGGAATCCAATTTCGGATATACCGTTGAGTTCGTATTATCATTCTGGACTCGTTGACATGTAGTTTGCTGAGTTTTGAGAACTTTGGCTCCGGCACGTATTTCCGTGCAAACCGAAATTTCAAGTTCTAGTCAACGGACCAAATTGAGATCGGGTCAACGGAATCCAATTTTGGGGATACCGTTGGATTCGTATCGTCATTCTGGTTTCGTGGACATATAATTTATTATTTTTATAGACTTGTTTTCTTGCACATTTTTCGGTACAAAACGGCTCCGACACGGACACCATTTTGACCCGAAATTACCTTTTTACCCTTGTGTCCAAATTGGACCGTTGGGTAGGCTATTCTAGCTAATTTGACCATTCTGGTCATGTTGGCGATATTTATTTCATCGTCCGACAATGTTTGTTGATAATTTCTCTGAGTTTAACCTTTTTTTATAATTAATTAATAATTAATTTATATAATGTTCGTATTTCGGGATTAGTACAACGAAACTGAGATCAGTCAATTCCGGTGATCTCACATCGCTGAAATTGACAAGTTGGACACGTGGATCACCATAACAAGATGATCAACTTTACCGTTGATCATCTTATCTCGATTTGCGTGTCGTAAGTTTCGACGTACGAATAACGAAGTACACTTTATATCTTTAATAATTAGACTAGATTTGACCATGTTTGACCAAGTTGACCAGTTGACCCAAAGTCAACTGTGAGTCAACGACCTAGTTTGACTAAATTATTGACCGGAGTTGACCTAGAGTTAATTTGACTTGAAAGAACCTAGGATAATATGGATTGTTGTAGAGATTCATTTTATAACTTGAACACCTTGTAACCTGTGTTGCTTTAAATAGGACTCTGTGGCTTCAGTTGGACCCCGTATACTTATCAGCTGTTCAGGTTATCAGGCGAGTACATTCTCTGATAGTTCTCTCATTTACTTGTCAATTACTGTACTTCAGTTCTAGTTAGTTGTATGCGATTCTCTGTTATAACACGTTTCGATATTCTGGATTCATGTATACGACACATTATTTTCTGGCCTCTATTACTGGTATCATCATCCCTGGTTTCTATTACTGGAATCACCACCTGGAATCATTTACTGGAATCATTTACTGAAATTATTTACTGGTATCATTATATTTGGCTGGACTCATCTTGAATCATTGTGTCGGAATTCTGGATTCACTTGCTGGGAGGGAAAATACTAAAGTAAGACATGTAGACATACCCCATTACTGGAATCACCCCTACTGGAATCTACTGGAATGATAGCCCTCTCTCGCCTGATCAGTGAGAGGTGTGTCGGATTACCCACAGCCGTTTACATGTCGATCTCGGTATTTTAAAATACACTGTTAGAGTATAGGCTAGACTCACCTGGAATCATTGATCACTATAACTGGAATCGTCCCTTACTGGATTCATCTTGTATTAGATTCATCTTGTACTGGACTTACATTGGAGTTACACTGGTCTACATTGCTGTATGGACTTTATATCATATTATCCTGGTTCAGCTAGTTCTATTTTTACATACTTCATTGCTATGATTCTTCTTGTTTAGTTATTTACTTTTCTTGCACCTTATCTGTCTTTCTTACCATCACCTGAATATAAACTGCCATTTTTATCAATACAACTGCCTATAACTGCTTTATAGTTCTCTGTCATTTACTTGGGTTTTCTAGATGAGATGTGCTCGTTCCTGTCCTGACTGGACCTGTTGATAAATTTTACAGATAGCTTGGAGGTTGCCTGCTAGCCTAGAGGAGACACACTAGAGGTTGTTTAGATAGTTATTTCATTTGTCTGGAGTTGTATTTACTTTGTGGATTATTGTATTTGAGTTGAGGTGTATTTCTGGGTTTTGTATCTTAGACACTTAGACTTCTATCTCCTGTATCTCTTTGGATTTTATGTTTATTTATCTTTATCATGCTCTACCTTAGATGTGATTGAGACTGTATCTGCTTAGCATTATATTGTTAGATGATGGGACCTAGGACAGCGTTCTACCGCCGACACTGCGGCGTAGGCTGGGCATTGTTACGTTCTCGTACCCAAACAGTGGGTGAGGGTCGTGACACGTTTTTAGTGGTGGCCCATGCAGGTCGTGTTTATGTAGTGGTATTCGAACATGAGTACCACTATAGCCTGCAGTAGGAATAGGATATATTTTGAAGGTACTCAATCACAGTTAGGACCCTTGAGAGATTCCCGGGACGACCCTTGAGAATCTTATTTAACTTCGATTTGAAAACTCTTTTCCTTGATTTGATTTATCTTTACTTCCTGTTGTTGAATTTGATTTTAATGGATTATGGTTGAATTTGAGTTGTATTTATTGATTTTGATAGATGATTGTCGATTTTTGAATCTTGATGATAGCTATAGCATCCGAGTTTGCAGTTATATGATTTGAAGGATTTTTATTCATTTTGAATCTTGATGTTCGTAGATAAATTTGATTTTTGGGAATTCATTGTTGATTTAACTTAATTTTGTCAAGATGAAATTATATGGGCTAGGTCATCTAAGTTATGGAAATCTAATCTTCTACGGTCACATTAGTCAGCATGGTGAGGACATATAGTCTGACTTGGATATATGTCTCGGGTGTGGGAATTTAAGATTTTGCAGCCAAGCTAGCGGCACCGCGAAAATGTTAAATATCATGATTCTAGAGGTATGTGCATAAGTCAAGGGCTCTGTGATTATCGTAGCCTTGCTCACTAGTATGACGAGGATTTAGAGTACCATGATTTTGGATAGACGCATATGATTATCAGATTGTACCTTAAATGTTTTCAAACATGTTTTCTCTACTTTTGTTGCAGTCCTTCAAAAAAAATTAATATTATTTGATTTGTTTGTTTTGCTTCTCATTTTTACTTAGGATATAACTTTAGCTATTTTTATAAAGCTTGTGTAACTTCTTACCATGAAATTCTTCTTAATACAATGAATCGATGATTTTGCTAGACTTATCTTGGATTTGATATTTAGCTCTGGTTTCAAAATGGTTCCTTCTTTCAGACAAATAAGCAAACATCTTTTATCGTTATTTCCTTCTTGCTATTTTACTAGTATTGAATAATATAATAAAACTGTCTTGATTTCGTCAATCACCTATTTTGCGATCTTGGTAGGAATCTAAATGTTGGTCTTAACGTAGAATTAAATTTTATATTGGAACATGAGAATATATATATATGAATATATGTAGTGGACACTTTCCTAACACATGCATGCTACACTTTGATTTTCACCTATCTGAATAAATAGTAATATGTTGTTGATGTTAATTTCCAAACCCAATATTTCTGGTTTTCTGCTTTCTAGTTTAAATTCGTAATTCAAATGCAGATTTCATGTTATTAGTTATGTTTACATCACTGCACACGTATGCTATACGTAGGGTTTCAATTCAAAAATTTTGGTTGAGTTTTGTGTTGAAATTGTCAAATCTGAGACTACATTATGTTAATAATACACTGGTTTAAATACTAGTTTTCCCTCTCTAACGCTCTATATATATATATATATATATATATATATTGTGATTGGATTTCAATGCAAGTGACTTTCAATTATTTAACTTTTGATTTGATTTTTCTGTGCCTTTTTCAGATAATTGGTAGTTGTCTTTATTTTGTTTTGTTAAGTACCAGTTTTCATATAGGATGGTAGACTGCCTTACAGTTTTGATGGTTTGTTGTTTCTATAACTTTTGTTTAGCACCCTAGATCGCTTGCGTGTTTTGATACCCTATGACCCTTCGGTTAGTATGACTAGTATACCTAGATGAGACTTTTACTACCACCGTATGCCATGACCCTGTATGTCGTCCTTTTGATCACATGATTTGTTTTAATCTGGGACTTTGATTGTGGGGGTTTGACCTAGGGGAGTATGGACTTTTAATTTCGAGGACGAAATTTTTATAAGGTGGCTAGATGTGAGCACCTTGAATTTCGGGTTGAATTTTTTTTTTTATTTTATTTTCTGATTGTTTAGTTTCATTAAATAATTTATTCTGTATTTTTTTTCTTTAGTGTGCTCTTCCGTGCCTTTGATATTTGGAGTGTCAGGGATGTTCAACTCTGGAAATCTACTTTACGAGTTTTGGAGTGGACAAGATTACCTTCGATGGTATATAGTGTCCCACTCAAACTTGTTCCCTTGTGCTCTTTTGCTTCGCTGAACTTTGGGTCGATTTAGACCATTGATTATTTATTTTCCCACTCTTTTCCTTGATCATTTTCAGCACGTTGCCGTGACTTTTAAATTGGGAGCGCAAGACCAGTCAGTTTCTTGAAACCAACTTCTCATTGATGATCTACTCGAGATGCTCGTCACCCATGACCTTCGTGTCCCACTCAGACATGCCATTTTGTGCTCCAATTGCTTCGCACAACTTTTTCGACACGTGACCCGATTTTATTCCACCCCACGGTGTCACATTTATCTTCCAACTTGATTTGTGGGTCCCCGGTCGACCAAAACCTGTCCGCCCCAATTATGGACATGGCCCACATTGAGCCTACTACCCGTCCGACACTTGTGTCCCATTTATTAGAATCCTCATGTGCTACTTATTCACTCATGATCATCAACACCTAATTTTAATTCTATTATTGCATCAAGTCTGATTTTGACCCAATCCGGCTCCACCGAGTCCAGTCCAGCTCCATGTTATTCTCCATCATGACACCCTCATATTTTTCTTGCCCAAAAATATTAGTACTCATTCTACCCATTTTTAATTATTTATTGGAATTTTCCTTGAATTAAATCCTATAGGAATAAACTAATCTTTCCTATTTAAATTGTAGCCCTTGGATTCCCCAAAATTAATCCCATCCATTAATTTCCCTACATTCATTTCTCCCCAACACCTCTCAGTGTCACGCCCCGCTCCCGTAGGAGCGATCGTCCTCGCTTAGGCGTGATGCCGCACGAACCTAGATTGCGCTTGTGCAAGGCAGTTTCATAACGGCCGATTACATCGGCGGCGACGGGGTCGTCGCACAGAAGTCCCAAGCAAAAATATTGAAGCATGCAGCGGAATTTAAGAACAAGTAACACATGAACACAAGTCATTCAAAGAAGCTCTTTATTAATGTTGAATACAAGATTACATTTGTGGGCGCAAGGCCAAATTACAAGTCTCTCATGCTCACTTTTCTCTCGATTACAAGTCACTCTACTCTCTCTCTCATCTCTCGATTACAATACTTGAGCCAGCGGAAGCTTCGGAAGGCGATGTCCATATATTATGTCCTATATAAGTCTTCAGATCACCGGCCGCACGCTTCGACTCGCCAAGGAACTCCGTGCCTCGACGCATCCAAGCGAACTCTGCGCCACGAGCTTCTACCTGTGCCTGCACATGAAATACTGTGTGGGTGTCAGTACCACTGTACTGGTGGAGTGAGCTACTCGCCCACCCATACAAAACCAACACGTTTCATTTACTTTGTGCAACATAAACCCTTTTACGATTGTCTTTCTATTCTTGCCTTAGGATCAGTTTTAGGACCAGCGCCTTAGCGCAACTTGTGTATCGGAACTATCCCGTGCTTGCAATGTCAACGTTAACTCATACTTTGTCTCTAGACTACTCCTCGTGCCAACAACGTTAACCTATTAAGTCGTGTCCGCCTTACGGCCATAATCAGAGACGCAAATACACGAAGGACTCCATTTCCTTGCCTCTAAACCTTTCTCGTGCTTGCATTGTCGACGCACCGACTTATACTTGTCTTTTGTGCCAAACTCTGGGACGTAACGACTCGGTCGTGCCATAACTCGATTCGTGCTTCAATATCTCCGAGGCAGTGCCTCCTTGCTTAGTCTCGGCTACACTTGTGTTGTGACAACGCGGCCGTGCCTCATAACTCAACGTAACTTCACACAACTTGCCGTACGGCCCTTTTTGACTTAACTCGCAACTTAACACTCGACGCCACATCTCGTGCCGAAGCACGTCGCCTTCGCTGTAGCCAAATCTTAGGCTCAGACATTGTGTCTTTTTAACTCATACATATTCAACTCAATCCAAAGGCACCTACGCGGATTGCCGCCCGTGCCGACACATCTATATGAAAGGTCACTGGCATTAACTAGCCATAGTGGACATAGCCTGGCATTCGGGACCCTTGCACCGCCGGTTGCGATCCTCGATGCAAGTCCCCGACCTACCGGTTGCTTCATACCCAGCTCGGCTATACGTTGTTCTTCCTAGGCCGAGTCGGTGCCCATGGCCCAAGGCTGCCGCTCGAAGAACCATCGCCCTTGTCGACAAGTTGTCCATGACCACGCGCCTACGCTAACTTCTAGACTTAACATAATGCATGGTCACATCATCATCATTTAGCTACTTTGCTTTACTCTTTACATACTTCCTTTGCAGAGCCCAAACCAGGGTTGCCTCAGCGACTGAACCACAGTCCCGACATTTCTTCTCGGCGACTAACCATCGCTTAGACTTAACATTCTTTGAACTCAGGGAACGGCTACTGCATAGCCTTCCAACTTAACTTGAACATAACGTATTTTCTTAAGTATCGACCGACCGTGGCTAACTTTCCACTGAACCAACTGTGGCTCGTGCCCTAAACCGACTCGTGTTCTACGCAACGCTGTCGCCCAAGTCATACTTCATATGACGGGCCTTAGAATCGTAGGACTATTTAACTTGACAACCGCAGAATGAGCGGGACAGCACGTAGGATAACTTAGGTCGACCGGCATAACTTTGCCTAACTCACTCAAGCCTACAACATAACCCAAGGGACGAGCAAAGGCTATGCCAAGCCTTGCGGGATAGAACCGTGCATACTTTAGCAAGCATTTGTGCGGGCGACGCCTATGACTTGGCTAACTCTCAGCTTTTGTATCGAAGACCAACTTTCCTTCTCCCAAGCCATGGGACGAAGGACCGAGTGTCATTTTCAAAGCACGCCGTGCACCAACACTAAGCCGACCGTGGAACGTTTTCCATGTTCTAACTCGATTCAAACCGTCGGGATTATTCCCTTAGCTATGTGGATGCGTAGCTTTTATTATCAAGCCTAACTTGTGCAAGTTGAAAACACAATTTATTATGTGAAGGCAAAGATGAGGAGAGTTCACCGAAACTATCCCACCTGAGCGATGTCTCCGAGCAAGCCGTTGCAAGGCTAAGGCCGAACGCCGTCGGCGTTTCGATTCCTCCGATTGACTTTGCGGGACGGGGCACTACACTCAGCCACATGGCCGGCCCTAACCCCAAGAATACAACTTTTTCTTTCTCTCCCTACCACATTTGTTATTATCATCTTCTCTCTCTTCCTTTCAAAAATTATTTCTTACACTACACTTTAACAACAGCATCAACCCAACAAAACAACCCGATCTCCTCTCTCCAAGCAACCCGACCCCCTGGCCGGAGCTTCGACCACTCCTGGCCGAGCTCGGTCGTCGGCCACCATCCCCTGGCCTCCACCACCGTACAACCTTTCCTCCTTATTCCTCCTCCCTCACCATTCAACCCACAAGCAAACCACCACCTTCACCATCTTTACGCCATCACCACCACCCCCGCATTCACTGCACGAGCTGCCGCCCTCCGCCAGGCCAAGCGAGGCCACCGCTGCCACACGCAGAGCAACCGTGACTGCGCGCAGTGCACAGCCGGCCGAAACTGTGCTGCGCGCGCGAACGACGTTGGCCGCGCCGCCGACGTTCCGTCGTGCTCCGGCGACCCCGCCGTGGGTGGCCCCCCCCCCGGGGCGAGCTCAGGTGGACAGCTCCCTGACGGCCACCGTCCTCCGGGACGCGCCGTCGAGGCGATTCGTGCATTTTGCACGACGTCCCGTCGTGACGCGCGCGGGATCGAGTTCGTTTTGGCGCTCCGTCGCAGCGACTTCGTGCACGTTTTTCCGGAGATCCGACCGTTGGATCGGCGATTTCTTCACTCCGTCGTATTCTCGGTATATCCACCTTCACTCATGTCAATTTTCGTCCATTGATTTTATTGTTTGATACATCAAAACCGGCCACCAAGTTGACCGTTTAAATTGTATTAATTTGGACAGTTTTGCGGGGCCAACTTCGTCAGCTTGTATCTCCTCCACCGCAGCTCCTTTTGGCGTGCTACCAGTTCCTGTGCGAAGCTGGTATAACCCTCTTACTACCCCTCCAGTTTTATTTCATTGTGAGCTTGCTTGATTGGTTGAATTCGACGCCAAAGTTGGCCGTCCGAATTCGTAATTTCCAACTTGTAAAATTCTATTTTTGAACACGGAACTCCAGATTTTATTTTTGACACCACCATTGGATTCGTGGCGTTGTTCTGGCATGTTTTCATATAAAATTTGTTAGATTTGGAGAACATAGGCCCGGGCACGCATTTCGGTACAAAGTGGGTCCCACATTCTGGGTCAAAGGGACTTTTTGACGCCGGCTCATCGGAATCCAATTTTGGATATACCGTTGAGTTCGTATTATCATTCTGGACTCGTTGACATGTAGTTTGCTGAGTTTTGAGAACTTTGGCTCCGGCACGCATTTTCGTGCAAACCGAAATTTCAAGTTCTGGTCAACGGACCAAATTGAGATCGGGTCAACGGAATCCAATTCTGGGGATACCGTTGGATTCATATCGTCATTCTGGTTTCGTGGACATATAATTTATTCTATTTTATAGACTTGTTTTCTTGCACGTTTTTCGGTACAAAACGGCTCCGACACGGACACCGTTTTGTCCCGAAATTACCTTTTTACCCTTGTGTCCAAATTGGACCGTTGGGTAGGCTATTCTAGCTAATTTGACCATTCTGGTCATGTTGGCGATGTTTATTTCATCGTCCGACAATGTTTGTTGATAATTTCTCTGAGTTTAACCTTTTTTATAATTAATTAATAATTAATTCATATAATGTTCGTATTTCGGGATTAGTACAACGAAACTGAGATCAGTCAATTCCGGTGATCTCACATCGCTGAAATTGACAAGTTGGACACGTGGATCACCATAACAAGATGATCAACTTTACCGTTGATCATCTTGTCTCGATTTGCGTGTCGTAAGTTTCGACGTACGAATAACGAAGTACACTTTATATCTTAATAATTAGACTAGATTTGACCATGTTTGACCAAGTTGACCAGTTGACCCAAAGTCAACTGTGAGTCAACGCTTGATCTAGTTTGACTAAATTATTGACCGGAGTTGACCTAGAGTTAATTTGACTTGAAAGAACCTAGGATAATATGGATTGTTGTAGAGATTCATTTATTACAATTGAACACCTTGTAACCTGTGTTGCTTTAAATAGGACTCTGTGGCTTCAGTTGGACCCCCTATACTTATCAGCTGTTCAGGTTATCAGGCGAGTACATTCTCTGATAGTTCTCTCATTTACTTGTCAATTACTGTACTTCAGTTCTAGTTAGTTGTATGCGATTCTCTGTTACAACACGTTTCGATATTCTGGATTCATGTATATGACACACATTTATTTTCTGGCCTATTACTGGTATCATCATCCCTGGTTTCTATTACTGGAATCACCACCTGGAATCATTTACTGGAATCATTTACTAAAATTATTTACTGTTATCATTATATTTTGGCTGGACTCATCTTGAATCATTGTGTCGAAATTCTGGATTCACTTGCTGGGAGGGAAAATACTAGAGTAAGACATGTAGACATACCCCATTACTGGAATCACCCCTACTGGAATCTACTGGAATGATAGCCATCTCTCGCCTGATCAGTGAGAGGTGTGTCGGATTACCCACAGCCGTTTACATGTCGATCTCGGTATTTTAAAACACACTGTTAGAGTATAGGCTGGACTCACCCTGGAATCATTGATCACTATAACTGGAATCGTCCCTTACTGGATTCATCTTGTATTAGATTCATCTTGTACTGGACTTACATTGGAGTTACACTGGTCTACATTGCTGTATGGACTTTATATCATATTATCCTGGTTCAGCTAGTTCTATTTTTACATACTTCATTGCTATAATTCTTCTCTTGTTTAGTTATTTACTTTCCTTGCACCTTATCTGTCTTCTTACCATCACCTGAATATAAACTGCCATTTTCATCAATACAACTGCCTATAACTGCTTTATAGTTTTCTGTCATTTACTTGGGTTTTTTAGATGAGATGTGCTCGTTCCTGTCCTGACTGGACCTGTTGATAAATTTTACAGATAGCTTGGAGGTTGCCTGCTAGCCTAGAGGAGACACACTAGAGGTTGTTTAGATAGTTATTTTATTTGTCTGGAGTTGTATTTACTTTATGGATTATTGTATTTGAGTTGAGCTGTATTTCGAGGTTTTTGTATCTTAGACACTTAGACTTCTATCTCATGTATCTCTTTGGATTTTATGTTTATTTATCTTTATCATGCTTTACCTTAGATGTGATTGAGACTGTATCTGCTTAGCATTATATTGTTAGATGATGGGACCTAGGACAGCGTTCTACCGTCGACACTGCGGCGTAGGCTGGGCGTTGTTACGTTCTCGTACCCAAACAGTGGGTGTGGGTCGTGACAACTTCAACTGAGGAAGTCCACTGCAGTTGGAGAGGAAAGAGGTGGGGAAGTAAGTGAAGTGACTCATAGAGAGATCAAGGGACTGAAGGGAGTTCAGTTGGCAGAGGAGATCGAAGAAGAGGAGGGACGAGGATGTGTCAGTGACGTTAGCGGGTCACTCGAGCCTGTGGCATCGGGCCAATATCCTGCTGGTACTAGATTGGAGAGAGCCCTCATGGTCTTCATGTCATCATTTTGGGTCAGGTCATGTTGGTTTGAGTTTGCAGTAGCATTATGCACAACCAACAACAACAAAAATAAAGCATGACCACAGCTCTCCACACTTCTCTTCATCTAAATTTCCCTCTCTCGACAACACTATATGGCCATGGCTACCTAGGGTTGACAAGAACTTGCAAGTCGGGATGGGGATGATAGGGGAGTGCCAAGACATATCAAACAACATATATATTATGTGACCAAACAACATATATATTATGTGGCTACGTCACCTTAACAAATCTCAAGCTATAACTCAAGTCAAATTACAAAATTGAATAGAAGAATGATGAACCCCTTGCCCAAAGGTTGAACCTCTTCGCCAAACTCAAGAAGAAAGCATAAAATTACAATGAAATCACTCACCCCATATCCGTAGCGATCTCCTTGTACGAAGATGAAGGCTCTCCGCACATATCTCCTCTTCCCACTGTCTCGAACGACGAGTTCTAAGAGGAAAGTACTAGTTTTCTTTTAGATATCCTGTGGACAGGCACCATGAATCTTCCACCTTGTGCTCTTGAGAGATTTATCTTGTCTTCACCCTCAACCTATATAAATAGAATGAGAGATCTATTTTAGGGCATACTAAAGTCCTAAAATAGTCCACCATTAAATCTGGTCGTTAAACAAATACAACGGTGCTTATTAAAACACAAAAACCGTTCAAGTCTGACAACATCGAACTCGGGCAGAGTTTGGTTTGGTCCCTGCAGAAGGAAAACTCGAACAGAGTCCTGTTCCCGACTGAACTCGGTTCGAATTCGGTCCCGTCTTTGATAGAGCCGCCTCGACACCAGACTGGACTCCAACACTTGGAAGTGGGAAATGGATATTGGGAATCTTGAATTTCCAGGTATGGTTTGATTGACTTGACAAGTTTGACTGATCAGAATATTAAGTCTAATTTAAATGTAGTGTGATTGGGTGTTAATTTAATTGGTGTATAGGTTTGTCGATAAAATGAGTCATCCGATTATGACATGTTTGCAAGTTAGACCCGTAAGGTTTACAAGTCATACTATGCGTCCATTGTGCGTCAGATGGGAAAGACACATGAGAAAACGTAGTTTCAGTGACTAATAATCAACTGGTGTCCTTGAAACACATTCCGAGTAGGTGTTTGGCAATTCAAACGTATGATTCTCATGGATTTTTGTTTACTTTTCTTTTTCTTTTTCTTTTCAAAGGGTTGGTTATTAGAAACCTATAGGTATGTTTCACCCTAATTGATAATTAAATATATCAAACGCGTTTAATTCTTGACTTTTGTCATCGTCGTTCTCGTTAAAAGAGTAAAATTATCTTCTATTTAAATTGAAAGGTTTTAGAAAAAAAATCTACCCACAAAATGAAAATAACAATGTTATTTTGTGGCCTATAGAAACCTGTGTACTTTTCTTCAGTTGAAAGAATGTTGAAAGCTCAGTAAAGTCTTAATACAATGTGAGGTTCCTTGAGAAGAGGTTGGATGCAGACCTTAACCTATCTATACAAATTTTTTCAACAATCTATCATAAAACCTCTATTTTATTAGTCAGAGTCAAGTTTTCTATTCCCTTTCATCTTGTCCTTTGAAATTGACTAATTTGCATTTGAAGTCTTCAAAGCACTATTTTTTTCCCCTTCTTTTCATTTGTTGCTTTTGTATACTGTTATGTTATAATTTCTAGGGAAATTTTGCACAAAGGTTCGGTATTAATTCAAGTTTTTTTTAATTTTTTTTAATTTTAAGGAGACTAACAAATTTATATATTGTCTTAGAGATTGAACAATCCTAATTTATTTTCGGGACGTATGTATACAAGCATAAACTTTATAATTTGCATTATATTTTTGTAACTTTTAAAACTTTATAATTTTATACATTTGCATACAAGCAAAACTTGCAACATTTTTGACAATTTTTTTCTTCTTTTCGGTCCAAACATTCATGAAGTAGAAACCAAAAAAAAAATGATGATCCAATATCCAGTGATGTCCTTTAGGGGTTGATGTAGAAATTAATTTATACAGATATTTTATGATTATTCTGTCATAGAATACATTAATTCTTCATAGTAATCCGATTGGTCAGGCAATTAAATTTCATGTTTCAGAATCAAATTCAAAATTTAGAATTCTAATATTACAATTTCCCTGTCTATACAAGTTTAGTATCAGTCTCACATATCTATAACGAGAATTAAATATGTAAGAATCAATTAAGAAAACTCAATAGCTCAACTTGAAAAATCCACTGTAAAATATGCAAGCAAATTAAACTAAATCAAGAGCTGCTGGTAATGCTAAAACTAAAATCTTAAGAGTGTATGGGTGCAAATGAAGAAAGAAAGAAATATACCAACTGCCATTATAGAATTCAAGTTTATGGCCTTTGTTAATCAAAGTCAGTCCACACAAGAGAAGTCCCTCCTCCTCCTCTCTCATTTCCCACTGCATTCCAAGAAGCAGCAAAAGCAGCAATCAACAACGCTACTACTACTTTCATTGGTCATAGTCTTTAGAAATAAATACAGTGACCTACCTATCTTTCATGTCTTCATGAGTATTACACAAACTACTCACATTCCGAAAATATACAACGATCGTCTCTCCTTTATAAATATTATAAAATATAGGATGTTCAGTATTATAATTTTTTATAGAAAATATAAACAATAGTGGAGGTCCGTGTAGTTAGTTTGAAAGTAGGAGCCGTTTCTGTAATAAGGGTAAAGCATAGGGGTAATAAACGCTCGCAATTTGTCCTAGTCTTTAGAATACTCCCAATTCACCTTCCATATTATACTTAGGGTCCATTGTACATTAGTGAAGAATTTTCAAGTACTAATTATTATTTTTTCCTGAAACGAGTATTAATAATTAATCAGACGACGTAGCAGCAGGACTGACTTGTTGGTATGATCAGTCAACTAAGCAAGTCAATCCAAGTAAAATATATATGGTACAGCAGCCAGCTCGTAACATTTAAATGACTCAACAAGTCTTCATTCATTCACTAAGAAAACTAAAGAAAAGAGAGGAGGAGAGATCTAGCTAGACGAAGCAACATGAAGTGGAGGTTTGCTTCTTCTGTGTTGCTTCTTCTACTCTTGTCCTTCTTCTTCTTCTTCTTAATAGTTGGCGGTGACGATTCACAAACCATGCATGCTCTCTCTCGACTTCTCTCTCCTTTACCATATAAATGGAGCACAACAACCGACCAAAATCCATGCTCCTGGGATGGAGTCACCTGCAGCTCCTCAGCGGCCAACGCTTCTTCTTCTTCTTCTCCTCATGTTCGAGTGACCCATCTCTCCCTCTCCGGCGCCCGTCTCTTCTCCCCTTATATTTACGGTGGTGCCAACGCTTTCTCTATCTCATACGATTTCTTTAACCTCCTATGCAAGCTCGACTCTCTCCAGTCCCTTGATCTCTCTTACAATCACTTCACTTACATCGACACCTCCTTCCTCTCCAACTGCAGTGGACTTTCCCAGTTGAAGTCCCTCGACCTCAGCTCAAACAACTTGGCCGACACTAGTCTTGGCAACTTCTCCAGCTTTCCTGGTTTAGAAACACTCGACATGTCCAACAATCAACTGGGATTGGGAGGACATGGTGGTGTGCACAAGTTGCATGGGCTATCCAACTTGAAGAGCCTTAACCTGAGCTCCAATTTGTTTGCTGGCTCCTTCAGCTTTCTCCAACTGCAGTGGACTTCCCCAGTTGAAGTCCCTCTACCTCAGCTCAAACAGATTGGCCGGCACTCTTGGCAGCTTCTCTGGCTGTCCTGGTTTAGAAACACTCGACATGTCCAACAATCAACTGGGATTGGGAGGACATGGTGGTGTGCACAAGTTGCATGGGCTATCCAACTTGAAGAGCCTTAACCTGAGCTCCAATTTGTTTGCTGGCTCCATCAGCTTCCTCTCCAACTGCAGTGGACTTCCCCAGTTGAAGTCCCTCGACCTCAGCTCAAACAGATTGGCCGACACTCTTGGCAGCTTCTCTGGCTGTCCTGGTTTAGAAACACTCGACATGTCCAACAATCAACTGGGATTGGGAGGATATGGTGGTGTGCACCAGTTGCATGGGCTATCCAACTTGAAGAGACTTAACCTGAGGTCCAATTTGTTTGATAGCATAACCCTTAGTCCTCTATATGAAGGTCTTCGGGAACTAGTGCTGTCCAATAATCATTTCAGCGGGAACATACCAAATGACATTCTCAAATTGAAGAACCTCACACTGTTGGATCTCGCTGCAAACAGCCTATCTGGGTCTATTCCAGACGGAATTGGAGAGCTTTCCAAACTAGAAAACCTCCGACTTACCTATAATCTTTTTACCGGGGAAATTCCAGCTGGGATTACTAAATACATCAAGATTCTGGACCTTGGCCACAATATGCTTACTGGGGAGATCTCATCTGACCTCCTCTCCCCTCCTACACTGTTTTCTGTTGATTTGAGCTACAATCTCCTTCAAGGGGCCATCCCTGCAAATATTTCTTCGGGGCTCTGTAGCTTGCGACTTAGTGAAAACTCTCTGTTGGTTCTATACCAGTGACGATATGCTCGCTACGCATGAATTCATTGGAGCTGGATAACAATAAACTGGATGGCCAGATTCCGCCGCAGCTGGGGAACTGCGAGAATCTCGAGCTGTTGAATCTGGCCGCAAATCGGTTGCATGGAGGGCTGCCAAAGGAATTGGGAAATCTTACTATTTGTTGGTATTTATATCTTCAAGACAATTTCCTCACTGGTGCAATACCGTCCGAAATTTTCAGTTTACAGATGCTTTTGAGCTTGAATTTGGAAGGTAACAAGCTGAATGGTTCGATACCCAACACAATCGGTGCTTTGAAACCTGATAGAGCTCCGCCTGGGGAACAACAAGTTGAACGGGAATGTTCCTGTAATGCCAAAAAGCTTGAGTATATCCCTTGACCTCAGCAGCAACCTCCTAGCCGGACCTATACCTTCACATCTTGGTGATCTGCAACAGTTGAAAATCCTTGACCTCTCAAACAATGAGTTTACTGGTGAGGTTCCATCATCATTGACTCAAATGCGGAATCTGATGCTATTGGAGCTCTCCAATAACCTTCTCTCAGGGATACCTCCGGATTTCCATCCTTGGACTCGTGTTACTCTTACTGGAAACAAAGACATAATTCTTGATGAAAATAAAGACGCAGTCGACGTTAATCAAGATACGGTGGCACGACCTCTTGCTATATCGGTCATGGTCACGAGTTTTGTAGGTGGTTTTTTGGTCTCCATTGCATTGGCCAGAATTTATGTAAGATGTTTTGGCAATGGTAAATACGAGAGTTCAGCTGCTTCCAGGACCAGGGCTCCTCTCTAGCCTGAACCTCTGGTCGAACTCCAGAATTTGATAAGGATCCGACGACAATTGGATGGCTGCTGCAAAGTATGGATAAGAGAGAGTAGGATTGTGTTGGGAGTCGATCAGTCGTTTGAGTGTTGTCCATGAGCTAATTATATTACTAGTCAAGTTATCTATATATGTTGTGTATCTTGTTCAAGTTCAATGAATGTTATTAGACTGTGCCACTTGAAATTAATACTTCTATCTTGTTCAAGTTCAAAAAATATTCAGTAGGACTCAATATATGTTGCACGATATTCCATCTAGAGGCAACCAAACTGCCCCTCAGGCAGTTGGAAGTGTAAGTTGTCAACAAAGAGATGACAAATTGATCCGAACACATGCAATTTCACTTTAAAGGTAATCAAACTCTGCCCCTCAGGCCATCAGCAAATCAAATGTGCTGATGCTATTATACGGTTGGGATACAAACTGAAAGATCAAATTTGCGAAATAAGGATCAAAGTTCGAGGCATGCAAATAGTAATCTTCACAGTATCGGAATCGGTATCGGACCATTCATATGAGTATCGGGATCGGTGGTATCAACGGTTCGGGTCGTAATAACGGATTTTTTTTGGTTTCAGAAAACAAATTATTATTAACATTTTATAAAATGTATTTTTATACATTTATGCATAATTTTAAGTATTTTCAGTGTTGTTTCTTATCAGTTTTGAAATTGAATGAAATATTAGTCACCTTTGTTCAAGTTCTTCCTTCTGCAGGGACCAAACAATGCATGCTCTCTCTAGACTTCTCTCTCCATTATCAACCAAAAGGAGCATGACCGACCAAAATCCATGCTCCTGGGATGGAATCACCTGCAGCTCCTCAGCGTCCAACACTTCTTCTTCTCCGGCGCCTCTCTCGACTTCTCCCCTTATATTTACGGTGACAACGCTTCCTCTATCTCATACGATTTCTTTAACCTCCTTTGCAACCTCTCTCTTCCAACTTCTTGTACTCCATCCCCACCTCCTTCCTCTCCAACTGCAGTGGACTTCCCCAGTTGAAGTCCCTCGACCTCAGCTCAAACGACTTGGCCGGCACTAGTCTTGGCAACTTCTCCAGCTTTTCTGGTTTAGAAACACTCGACTTGTCATACAATATATTGGGATTGGGAGGACATGTTGGTGTGCCCCAGTTGCATGGGCTAGCCAACTTGAAGAGCCTGAACCTGAGCCACAACTTATTTGATGGCACCACCCTTAGTCCTCTATATGAAGGTCTTCAGGAATTGGTGTTGTCCAATAATAAGTTCAGTAGAAGAATACCAAATGACATTCTCAAATTGAAGAACCTCACACTGTTAGATCTCGGTGCCAACAGCCTATCCGGGTCTATTTCAGACAGAATCAGAGAGCTTTCCAATCTAGAACGCCTCCAACTTTCCTATAATCATCTTACCGGGAAATTCTTGCAAGTTTGGCTTCCATCACAAGCCTGCAGTGGTTCGCTGCCAACCATAACAAGTTTGTGGGAAGAATAATCTGGATGAGTTTGCAGTGGTTCTCTTGTTGGTCCTATACCAGTGACCATATGCTCGCTGAACACGACTTCTTTAATGCTGGATAAAAATAATCTGGATGGCTGGGGAACTGCCAGAATCTTCTGCTGTTGAATATCTGGCCGCAAATCGGTTGCATGGCGGGCTGCCAAAGGAGTTGGAAAATCTTACTGAATGTGCGTACTTATATCTTCAAGACAATTCTCTCACTGGTGCAATACCGTCCGAATTTTTCAGTTCACAGGGGCTTACAATCTTGAATTTGGAAAATAACAAGCTAAATGGTTCGATACCCGACACAATCAGTGCTTTGGGAAACATGATAGAGCTCTATCTAGGAAACAACAAGTTGAATGGAAAAGTCCCGGTAATGCCAAAAAACTTGAATATATGCCTCAACCTCAGCAACAACCTCCTAACCGGACCTATACCTTCATATCTTGGTGAGTTGCAACAATTGCGAATCCTTGCCCTCTCAAACAATGAGTTTACTGGTGAGGTTCCATCATCATTGACTCGAATGCGGAGTCTGAAGCTATTGGAGCTCTCCAATAACCTTCTCTCAGGAATACCTCCATATTTCCATCCTTGGACTCGTGTTACTCTTACTGGAAACAAATACATACTTCTTGATGACAATAAAGACAGTCGATGTTAATCAAGATACGGTGGTACGACCTCTCGACAGATTCGCTATATCGGTCATGGTCACGAGTTTTGTAGGCGGTTTTCTGGCCTCCATTGCGTTGGCCAGAATTTATATAAGATGTTTTAGCAATGGTAAATACGAGAGTTCAGCTGCTTCCAGGACCAGGGCTCCTCTTCAGCCTGAGCCTCTGGTCGAACTCCAGAATTTGAGAAAGATCCGACGACAATTGGATGCTGCTATTGCAAAGTATAGATAAGAGAGATCAGGATTGTGTTTGGGATTCAATCAGTCGTTTGGTTTTTTTTGTGTCCACGAGCTAGTTATATTACTAGTCAAGTAATCTATGTTGTCTAACTTGTTCAAGTTCAGTGAAGGTTATTAGACTGTAACCACTTGAAAATGCTATAATCAGTAAAGTAGAAAAGTATAGTTCAGTAGGACTCAATAACTCTTGATTTAGGTCTTGCAAGTCAGTCAATGCATTGAACATTGAATGCGAAAACCACACGGCATGCCTTATATACATTAAATAATTAAAGAATTTTGCATAATCAACTTTTCCCTAGTCTGACTATATGACTTGTCTTTTGTTCTAGATATCCTATAACAAAAAAAAAAAAAAAAAATCTTCTTATGTATACTTAAACAATTAGAATGAGTTTGTTCATTTTTTATTTAGAATTTGCCTTATATACATTAAATAATTAAAAAATTGGTGCCATCTAAAATTTGGATCTAAACCAGGTAGTTGTCTCATATCAAGTCCGAGCCTGAAAATAAGTATACTTTAATTTTGAGGTCTTAATTGAAAATATGAAAATTTCAAATTATAATTTAATTTCCTGCCTATACAAATGTAGTATCAGTCTCACATATCTTCAGCGAGAGTTAAATCTGAAATTCTCATATTGGTCAAGTATTTTTTTTACTATAACAAAAAAGGAAAAATTCTAACAAAACTCTTGAATTCCATATGATTTTATCTACAAATATTCTAAAATACACTATGACACATCAAATTAGATATTGAATCCATGTCGTTACGTGTCTTCGTATCAAATTTGTGACCGTGCAATATTAATCTTAATGTGCAAGATGGTAAGAAGTTGTCAATTCCTCAATCCTTGCGAAGTTTGCGAAAATGTTGAACTTCAATAAACAATGGCTAGTTTAGATCTAAAGCTGTTGGTCTTTGACTTGAACAATATGAAATATGTGACTTGACATGGACTTAAGTTTCTGATGGTTGCATAGTTGGTAACATATCTGAACATTGTTAACAAATAGAAGTAGAGTAGGATGTTTCTTTTGATGTTTACCTACTAGATAAGAAGACGTTTTAGTAGCTAGCATCATCACACTCCAGCACTGAAACTTTGATCACACATTGCTCAGAAGGAGCAGTAATTATTTTACTGCTTTGGGAACTAACCCTCTCGATCTTCTATTTCAGGCAGTCATTTAGGTTTTCTTTTCTTTTTTCTTTTTGCGATATCCGGCGTAACGCACGGGACTTTGTGCACACTACGTGCCATTTTGTTCCACTGTCCGCAATTTTCACGCAACCACATCCATCTCCCCCCCGCGGTTCGATTCCGAGACCGTCCGCCTAGCCAAGAAGGTTATAGCTTTCCTCACTGATCATAAGAGGCAGTCATTTAGGTTAGAAGTACCCATCTCTGCTTTAATACTTTCGTTTCACACAATGGTAGTTGGTGCTTTTTTTTTAACCAGAGCATCACAGAAGTGGAAGCAAAGAAAACCAAGCTCATCATTGTTGGCTGTGTGTGTATGTGTCCACACTACACACACACACACACACACACACACACACACACACGAGCAAAAGCTATGTTCCTCACTACTTTTAGTCCCATATTCATCCAAATGTTACACCTATTGATTTTTCACATTAATTCAAACGTTACATTAATTAATTTTCCACATTAATCCAAACGTTTCAACATATTTTTTATGTCCCTTCATCCCGCATCAATTACGTCATTAAAATCCGGCCATCAGATATAAAGTTTTATGCATATATAATTAGCATTTCTTCTTCTCTTATATACAGAAAATCTCTACGGAATCTCTCTCAAATTTTTCTCTTGCCGAAGTTCTTTCTGTTCCTCTCTGGACAGAGCTAAGTCAGGGTCAATCTCTTCGAGTTGTGTGCGACGACGGAATACCAGTAGAGCGGGGGTTTTACCACTAGGAGCATCCGAAAAAGTTTGCACGTAGACCCGGATTAACTCTTAGGGCAATGCTTCGTGCATGACTTTCCCGGAGCCCGGTAACTTTAACTCCTTTTATTTTGTTTTGCAGATTTTTAGAGGAAAAAACCAAGATTTTTTTTTCTAACAATCTAAGAGTTAAACCGATATAAAATATTTTGTAGAATTACTCTTAGGAATAATCAAGTTAGTAAATTTGTATTCATATTCTATTATCAAATTTCTGTTAGAATATATATATATATATATATATATATATATATATATATATATATATATATATATATATATATATATATATTGGAACCAGGTAAATTGTTTCTGGAATCGCTCCCACCGGGATTCGAACTCCTGACCACTCGGGCCGCATGCATCTCTCTTAACCACTATGCTAGAGGTCATTTGCATATATATATATATATATATATATATATATATATATATATATATATATATATATATATATATATATATATATATATATATATATATATATATACTGACCACTCGGGCCGCATGCATCTCTCTTAACCACTATGCTAGAGGTCATAGTGAATTGGTTTACTCACCTATAGGGTTACGAAGTGAATTGGTTTACTCACCTACTTTTGTTAACCCATTTCATACAAATTTGTTATCTCATTACATACAAATTTGTGTTTCCCAGAGGACAGATTCAATAGCTAAATGAATTTTATTCTCTAGCCACCTATTAACACTGTTTACAACAGCTTGCAAATTCAAATTTATAGATGTTGTTATTATATTAACAATAGTTACTGTCACCATCTTAACTTGCTTATACATTTGTTTACATAAGGTGCTTTTTGGACAAAACATATCCTTAGTTGTTTGTTAACAAATTAGCTACCAATTTTGAAAACATCTTGTCATTTTACTTGTTAACATAGTTGTCTGTTCTTCTTCGCACATGTTGTTCTTATTAGGACAGAGCAAATTTAGTTATGGCCTAAGAGAATATTCATCTGATTACTTTGCATATCTTGATTAACATTTGGAATTGTGATTGATACAATTTCCACACTGTTACAACCAGATATTATTATAAAAATGGAAATTTGTTTTTAGACATGAATAGAGGTCGATAGTCTACTACATACTTTTACATACAGTTTTGGACATGAATAGAGATCGATTGTCTATAATGAATCAATATGAAAGTGCATGTATAAATTGGCTAGTTTTGTTTATACACTAGCAATTTAATTCCCTTTTTTTGCTTTCGTTTACTGCAATGATAATACCAGCTTTATTTAGTCAATAATTAAGTCATAATTTTCAGCAAGTGGACACCACATATTATGGCCAGCTCAAACTACGGTTATGTAATTGCCAATATTGAGATAATTAATTGGTTTATACACTGTACAGAGGAAACACTGGTCATGTTTCTTATCTTTGACCATCGTGTGGCAAGTATCTATTTTTGAGAAGTCCTCTTTATTATGTTGAATAGGAATATCATACTAGTTTTTTTTTCTTCTTCTTCTTCTTTTTCTTATAAAAGAAATTATGCAGAAAACATATGTTGCGGACAATAATTTTATTATTATCACATATTGTACTTTGCATTCCATATAGTTCTTTCAATTGATTCTATATTGGATATCATGTTCCTCTTACAAATTTTTACATCATGAAAGAAATACATTTCACGAAGAAACATGGTTATCAAGTAGTTACTCAAAATATTCCAAAGATATAAAACCTTAATTGAGAATATTTAGTTTACGAATGATAATTAAAGTTTTAGCTATTTAACTTTATGCTTCATTTTAGTATATACGCTAAACCAAACCTCTTAGTATTCTCTCAAAAGCCATGAGGCCGATTAGTACTCAAAAGCTAAATCAATTGTTTTATTTTGATGCTCAAAGTATATTGTTCATTTGTTGGACTTACCTGTTTAGCATTGTAAATGGTCTAGATAATAAGTATATGCATAATTGCATGAATCTCTAATCTCTCTGCTGGGCCTCAAATGATCTCTCAAGTTTTCTTTATCTCACCTTATTAATCAACTCAATAATGACATGACCCTGACTCACTTACATCGAACCAAAATCACTAGAAGAGAAGTGTACATTTCTATTTTATAGTCTCGTTCATATCCCTTCTTTTTTTGGAACAAAAGTTTTGTGTGCATTGCAACAACATTCTATATTTTGTTAAACTATAGATGCGTAAATGAGATTGTGAATATTGTTGTTTGCCTTTGAATTAATTGCATGTTATGTATTATTCAGATACTTATATCTATGAGAGAGAAATTAGCAAATGATATATATATATATATATATATATATATATATATATATATATATATATATATATATAAAAGTTAGTATTAGTACACATCCTTGTATGTAGTTGAATCTGGATTCCTCAATTCATATCAATGCATTTGTTTGTTGGAATTATTCAATAATTAAGGGGCCACACATGTAAAATTAATTGTGTTTGGGCTATCTAAATAATTAAGCCAAATTAAAGTGGTCTATTTGAAAATTGGCTTAAGGGTATAATTGTCATGGAATTAATGTGTAGATACCGGAGATAATTCTAATTTGACGAGGGGCCAAATTAGAAATATCAAAACATATAAAATATATGTATTCATTAGGGTTATGGTCCCCAACTTATACGGCCACCAAAAGAGAGGTTTTCTCTTTTTTCTCTTCTGCATTCCCATAAACAGAAAGAGAGGGACAAAGAATTTGGATTCATCTTTGTCATTAAGGGTCGTAGCAAGTTGGAAGATCGAACCCCACAAAAGGACGACCACTTCAAGATCCATCAAGTCTAGCAATGGATTCAGGTACGCTTCCGCAATTTAATTTATGTTCTTCATCTCATGAATCGACATGGTACAATAAATTTCTATCAAGTGGTATCAGAGCCATCTTGTTTGATTTATGAGGTCGAAGTTTTAGAATTCAATTTTTTGATGTTGTTCAGAAACCCTATATCTTTCGATTATGATTTAATTTAGGGTTCCTATTGTTCAATCAAAGTTTCTATGATCCACCAATTTAGATCCCTCATATAATTTGTTGATTTAGTTTACAAGGATTTAGGTTGGATCCGATTTTTTTTTGGTGGGTTAGGTTTAACTTTATTGATTTTCAGTTTTCTATGCTTCACAGTTTTACTTTTATCGGTAAAACTTCGATTTCTATGTAAGCAAAGGAAAACACCACAGGTTTTTATGTGTCTGAATACCTTTCTATCTTTTATTTTTTTCTTCTCAAGTTCTGCCTTGGCGCGCGACTGTCTTCGCCTTAGGATCCCATGGTATTGCTTGGCATTCACATAAACAGGCTCATCTGTCATTTAAAGATTTTTAGCGAAAACAACATATTTTCCTTCCAACAATCAACACATTCTTTCTTGGAGTAATAATGGTATTTTTGCATATTCTTTTCTTGGAGTAATAATGGTATCTTTTGTGGTGAATTCTTGTGATTAGGTTGTTTACTTGTTTTAATGTGATTGGGTAAACTAGGACATTGATTAATAATGGTGAGGCTGTTGTGGACCTATGGTGTTTTCTGTTTTTCTACCTAATGTTAGTTCTGATTCTTAAAAGCGCCTTGTTTGCTCCTTTGGCGTATAAACCCCAAGCATGATTTCGACGCAGGCAATAAGTTTTCGAATTATTATGCCAGAAATATCGTCTATAAGAAAAGCTTATGAGGAATTAGCTAAGGGATTCACTAAAAGCACAATGTTCTCACCTATTCAAGTCAGTCAATAATTGACTATAGTGAGTATTTGTTCTATTTTAGGATTAAAGTAGCTAATTTTTTGATCGAAAAAACCAGTTCTTCACAACTGTGATATGTGTATCTGCACTAATGTGCTATTATTCCTTATTTGCTAAGGTCGACCACATGTGTTGAGAGAAATTTTAGTTGAGATGGCTATAACACCAACAATCAATGCTTGGTTCCAATTGCTGGCAATATGGATATAGAAGGAAATTTACTCTTGTAAAGTTTTTTTATTTATTAAAAAAATCATTATAAGAGTTATAGCTATTTGCTTTGGTGCTAAAGTTCAGGCTGTATTCCTACTTTTGGTAATAAAAAAATAGAACTCCATGGCATTTTTTTTAACGTGTAGGAGTATTTGTATCATGTCCTATATGTTGTTGTTGCTGTTTGGATGCATATTTTTTAATATATTATTACATGCATTTTGTTATGTTGATAATGCTCAATTTTGTCAATTAAAATTCATGCAAAAGGATTCACACATTTATGATTATTTTATTTAAGTAATAATCTTATAAATATGCATGTACATACTGTTTTTTGGACATGATTCAGTTTTTGTAAAATTTAATCAACATTCAAATTTTTGGTATCTTTTGTGACTAGCAATAGTCGTCTAATATTCTAAATAGACTCATTGAAACAAGATGTCGCCAAAGTGACATCTCTTGCGTAGATAATCTATGAGGGATTTGGATGTTTGTGTGTGTAAATTCATGCGAGTATTAGCTGGCCCAAAGGAATATTAATACTTGGCCGAATTGCACACATACTTGTGGTGATAAATGTGTGACAATTATAAGGTTTACATGTGAATAATAACCCGATCCAAAGAAGGCTTATTATTTGACATGACTTATTGTCAACGTTTGATCATTACACCAAGAATACCACTTGCAGTTAATATCACTGTCCAAAGACTTGATATTAATGATGTACTAGGTATCTTGAGATGGGGTTCACCATTATTTGAATTTGTTTGACTATATTTTACGCTTTGGTTATTTGTTAGAGCATGTTTATTTTTGTTGCTTTGTTCTCTTTACAGTTAATGTTGTTAAAATATCTGCCAATAAGATTTTAATTTTCATGTTTAATGGGATAAACTTTAAGGGCAAAAAGAAATGAATACAGTAGCTGCTAAGGGTCAAGATCAAAAGAAACAATATAAAACTAAAGGTTGTTCTTTTATGATAAGACATGACACATAAAGAAGAAATGTACAAAGTACCACGCATGGCGTATAAAAAAATACATTTCTAAATTTGATATGTTCTGAGGTTAATTTAGATTTAGTACCAAAAAAAACTCATGGTAGTTAGATTCTGGTGGGACTACCCACATTAATGTTCTAGGCAAGGTTGTCTGAGTTACCGAAAGTCAATTGATGGTGAAAGATACATCTATGTGGGTGACGGCAATTCGGTAGAAGTGAAAGTAATATGACATTTTAGGTTATTTTTAGGAACTGATTATTATTTGGATTTGATAGACACTTTTATTGTACCGTCTTTTAGACGAAATTCAGTTTCAGTTTCCTTAATGGACAAATTTGGTTATCACTGTTCATTTGGAAACAATAAGTTTAGTCTATCTTTAAATTTAAATATTATTGGTAACGATTCCCTTAAGGTTTATGATAACCTATATTCAGTTAAAAATATTGCATCTTATAATGAAACCTTGCAAGTGAAGTCATGTGGTACTAAATACAAAATTAACAATATATTTTTTTAGCCTCATTATGACATAAGCATTAGGTCACTTCTCTAGAAATAGAGTTGAACGATTTGTGTCTGATGAGATTTGGATTCCATTGACTTTATAGACTTTAATATTTATATTGAATGTGTAATGGGAAGATAGACCAAAGTTAAATTATAAGCAGCTACTTTATTGGTTATGCTACAGATCAAGGGTTGATAATTATACAATCCCACACTAAGAATTTTTTTTTGAGACGAGAAGTGTAATATTTTTTGAGGATGTTGAGTTTGGGGAAGAAATAAAGTCCGGATCATTGTCTTCGAGAAGGAATCAATTACGATTCCTACTATCACTTTTGACGATGTGCAGGATTCTATACCTGTCATGATCAAGAAGTGAATTCGGAGTCTCAATAAGACAATGTCGAATTACCTCTATAAGTCGTTGTTGAGATACCTTAACAACGACAACGTAGCGGCACCCCATTCAAGATAAGGTAATTATTCCTAAGGAACAAACTCAACAACCTCAAGAACCGGTAATATTAAGATGGTCCATGAGAGAAAGGAGAAATATAATTTTGGATAATATTGTCATATTTCTAGGAACGTGAGGAAGACTGTGGATACTGGAAGATGATCTAATCAACTTCCGCCAGGCCATGAAAAGTTCCAGTTCTCAAAGTGGATTGATACAATAAATAAGGAGTATAAGTTCATGCAAGACAATAAAGTTTAAGAACTTGTCCCATTACCAAAAGGTATGAAATCTATTGATTGCAAATGGACATTTAGAACCAAGAAGGATTCGAATGGTCATATGGAAAAGTATAAAGTATGTCTTGTAACTAGTGACTTTACTCAAAATTTTGGGATTGATTTTAAAGAGTTTTTCTCTTCGCTATCTTTGAAAAACTCCTTTAAAACAATCATAGCACATGTTGCACATTTTGATCTTGAGTTACATCAAATGGATGTCAAAACGGCTCAATGGTAACATTGACGAAACTATTTATATGGTACAGCCAGAAAATTCTTTGTGTCGAAAGATCCAAATAATATGGATTACAAATTGACAAAATCTATTTATGAACTCAAGCAAGCTTATCGTCAAAGGTACTTTAAGTGATTATCTCGTTTGGTTTTGAGATGAACACTGTTGAAGATTGTGTGTATCATAAGTTCAGCGAGAGTAGGAATAATTTTCTGGTTTTGTATATTGATTAAAGTATTCAATGCAAACCAGGTGACACCTCTCGTTAAAGAAGACAAATTTGGTCTCAATCTAGTGTCCTAAGGTTAGCCTTAAAATTAAGAAAATACAATAGATTTCCCGTTCATGACTAGTTGTAGGGAGTCTAATGTATGCTTAAGTATGTACGCGTCCGGATATTGCGTACATAGTTGGGATGTTAGGCAGATATTTAAACAAATATGAGATGGATCATTGGTTAGCAGCCAAACTACTTAAGTAATTAATAGAGAACAAAGAATTATATGCTTTTTGTAGGAGATCGGGTAATTTTGGAGATCATAAGGTATTCCGACTCCAATTTTGCTGGATGCCAACACAGCAGAAGATCTCCATCAGGTCATGCTGACTAATGGAGATATATTTTGGATGAGTGTCAAACATGCGCTCATAATTTCTTCCACCATGGCAGCAAGGTTTATAACATGCTGTGGGACATCTATTCAGGGAATATGGTTGCAAAATTTTGTCACAAGGCTGCGCCTACAGTACGGTGTTGAAAGACCACATAAAATTATGGTGTGACAATAAATCAGCAATACTGTATTATAATAATAACAAGAACTTGTATAAGTCAAAGGATGTTGACATAAAATTTTTAGTTGTGAAGGAAAGAATTCAGAATGGTTATAGTATCCATATAGCACATTAGGACAAACTCCATGTTAGCGGGTCCGCTCACAAAAGCATTATCACCCAGGGTCTTTCATGAGCATACTGCTCATATGGGTGTTATCTTAATTAAGAATATAGCAATACAGTGGGAGTTTGTATTTTATGTATTTGGGTGCTATTTGGTTTTGGACACATTTATGTATTAAAGTATTTTGGATATTTATCTGATCAGATATATAGAAATTCAGTTCATTCTGTTTTCATTATGTTAAAGTATTGATCTCACTAAAGTTAAGGACCAGTTGGAAATAGACATGTATTGATCACATTACATGTAATTTCCATGCTACGCATCCATGATTGATCTATGTCATTTAGCTATATTGGTATATGTGACCATTGATAGTTTAGTTACTCTATATGTGACGAATGCCGCTTTGATCCTATGTTGATGTGGTTAATGGACAAGATTGTCCGGATATACCCTAAGAATTATGATAGCAATTTATGAGCTCACTAAGGTTAACACAATTATAAGGTTACATATGTGGCCCAGTGGGAGATTGTTAGAATTATTCAATAATTAAGGGGCCACACATGTAAAATTAATTGTGTTTGGGCTATCTAAATAATTTAGCCAAATTAAAGTGGTCTATTTGGAAATTGGCTTAAGTGTATAATTGCCATAGAATTAATGTGTAGATACCGGAGATAATTCTAATTTAATGAGGGGCCAAATTAGAAATATCAAAACATATAAATATATGTATTCATTAGGGTTACGGTCCCCAACTTATACGGCCACCAAAAGAGAGGTTTTCTCTTTTTTCTCTTCTGCATCCCCATCAACAGAAAGAGAGGGACAAAGAATTTGGATTCATCTTTGTCATTAAGGGTCGTAGCAAGTTGGAAGATCGAACCCCACAAAAGGACGACCGCTTCAAGATCCATCAAGTCTAGCAATGGATTCAGGTACGCTTCCACAATTTAATTTATGTTCTTCATCTCATGAATCGATAGGGCACAATAAATTTCTATCATTGTTTTCCATATTCATGTGCCTAGATAAGATATTGTTTTCTTGTAAATGTTTGCACCCATTTTCAACATTTTCTAGAAATCTTGAACAATATTATGCTTATATGCTACTTGAATGTTATCGTTGTGCAATACATGTGGGGACCTTGTTTCTTAGAAAACTTGGTGAGACATGTTGTACTCTGTCATGCGCTCTGAGATCCCTTAGTTGCTCTGATTAATTTATGACAAATATACTATTGTTGAACCTGAGATGTTGCATGATAAAATATTGATTGGTTTATGTTAGGAACTAGGACGACTCAGACTACCACATTTTTTTTATTATTTTGATTTATTTGAATCGACCTACAATAAAATTGTAAACGTTGGTGATACAAGTATTTTATCATCCGTGGTTTACTTGTATGTCTAATATATATGATAAATATATGTTTGTTGTTTCGTCCAGGTCATACATACATAAAAGAATTTCTTATGCTAATCTTGTTTATGCAACAAAAACATGTCAAATGTCTAATCTTATTCTCCATGAAAGGTGGAGTAAGTTCCTATTTTTTTAATAGCTTTTGAGGAACACTTTTTTTTTGAAATAGAGAAATATTTGTGAAGTTGATAAAATCTAAAACCTTGATATACTTGTGTTCTTAACATGTTATTATCTATTACCACCATATTAACATGGATAACTTGGTACATTAGGATAATTGGTTTGAGCATGGCTAGATTTTGCCAACGTGCCATCACTTGCTACTAAAATCTTTTGCTTTCTTGATTTGTGGAGTATTTGATATGAATATGGATTTGGTACTTCATTGCTATATTTTGATAAGATCTTCACTACTAACATTTGTTATCTTAAAAGGCAGAACATTAGATATTTTAAATTTTTATTTTTTGGAAAGTAGCAACATGTTAGTGGTGATGGTAATACATATTTGTATTTTTTTCACTTGTTTCTAAACACCATCTATGTAATGTTTTTCTTCAAACCAGAAGTATCAAAGATTGTGATTTATTAGGAAAGACACAAACTTACTAAAGGTGAAGGTATGTAATACAAAGTTTTTTACTCTATTATACTAAACTTGAAGTTTGTAAATTTTATTTTCTAAATTCTTGGAAGCTAATGGATGTTTAGCGAGAATAATGGAACTATCTCAAAATATTGTACAAAATGACATATCTTCTAAATTGCTATTTCTAATCAAGTCTAGAAGTACATAATTGCTCCGATCATGTGAAAAAGTAATTATCATATTTACAACCCACATATTCTATTCATTTTTTTAGTCCTAAGTGTAGCTGGACAAATATATTGTTGAATCTGTGAGCAAATTTTCTTGATATATATTGTGGTGATGTTGAATGATAATTTTCTTGTATGGTTTGAATGTTTGACCTTAAATGACTATATTATCACAATATTAGAATTTTTAGTCGGAAAGAAATCACAATATTGTTTAGTCACAATATTTAGACAAACTTTATTTTGCTTATATTTCGTGACGCTATAATTCTTTGATTCATTCAGACAATTTAGTTACAAGAAAATATCTAGTGAAATTGTAAATTCCTTTAAATTAAAGTTTTAAAAGTTGAGATTATTTTGGATACAAGCCGAAAGGGTCCTTCTGTCAACCGGGCATAAATAGCCCTAAGAGACATGATACTTAATCGTCCCCCTGTGGACCTCCGCTAGCTGGGAATCGACCCCTACAGCTAACCCAAATTAATCAACACTTGATAAATGAAAGATTTTTAAGGTTGATTAGCAATATCACTTAAACTATTATTCTAGTATTTTAGACTGTCATTTTGTAAACATGGCTAGTAAAGATAAATCTTTAGAACCAAGACTGAAAATTACTGTGTCTTACTTTAAGAGGTGATAGACTCAAATGCGTTTTGGCTCACTATTTTATGGATTATATTAGCAATTAGTGGAATCACACACTTTGATTCTGATGACACAATATGATTTAGGGGTAACCCAAACATCTGGCTTAGTCAAACAAAAAAAACTTCCTAAAGAAATGGACTACTATTGGTTTCATAGAATTCTTAAGTGTTTTTCTAGTCATTATATGACATTTTCTTCGGATATACAGACATTAAAGATCACTAAGATCCAGTGTAAAGTTTTATCTGTGGAACAACTTTGATACTCATAAGTTGATAGGTCATGTGACAAACTAGCATAGCTATGAGTATCAAAGAATTTGAAATTGTATATTTAAACATAGCTTGTACTAAAGCTGAATGGATCAGATATCTTATATGTATATATCAAATAGATCCAGGCCTAAATTTTACTCTTGCTATAACTTCATGAAGTACTGAATAAATCAAGCATATACATGATATACATATTTTTGTACTTGTCATTTCTATAAATTATTCTAAAGAACTGCTAAAGCATGATCTTTTGAATTCTAAGATGAACAGGTACTTGCAGCTGCATTTCAAGACATTAAAAGAGCCTAAAAAGGCAAAAATGTGGTTCTTGACTAAAAAGTCATAAAGAACTTTACAGATCTCTTGACGAAGAGTCTGTTTACTCTTGTCGAAGAGTTGTCTAGAAAATTAATCATAGAATCATCGAGGGGGATGGGGTTAAGCACATAAGTTAGTCACCAGCAGTGGCAACCCAACCGAGTCTGACTGGAGATCCCAAGAAGCCAGTTCAATGGGTAGGAACAAGCTGGACTAGGTGACTATTATGGAACACTAATCCTGAGATTAAATTCTCTTAAAATAAATGCCCAAGAGGTTGTACATGTGTACAAGGATACCCTATCCCTATGGTGACAGTGTTCCGTAGTGATATGGTAAGGGTGAGTTTTAACTCTTAATAAGTCCAAGCATGATATACAGGGTTGACTCCTATCACCAACCATTGAGGACTTACCTATATGAGAGATCGTGAAGGCCGCGACTATAGGACATGGCGATCCTAGACAACTCTTATGAATGTGAAAAAGTACACATGGCCAAACAAACGTGCCACCCGATAGATCCAAGTACCTCTATCGTACTATGTGTGCTATTTTCTGAATCTGGTTCAAGAAGACTGATTCAAGGCGTAGTCCATCAAGCTCTTCTTCAGACAAAGACAATAGTCACTACGTGAGATTTAAGGCTGCAGTCTATCTCATCTATGCATAGTGTATAACTGTCCAGGAATTCTCTTATTCTTCTCTTATTTTCTCTCCTTCTATTACTTCGGAACTTATCCTTTTGGTGGGGGATTTTGGCTGTGTAGTGTGTATGTGTCCACACACACACACACATGAGCAAAAGCTCATGTTTCTCACTACTTTTAGTCCCATTTAATCCAAATGTTACACCTATTGATTTTTCACATTAATCCAAACGTTACACCTATTAATTTCTACATTAATCCAAACGTTTCAACATGTTTTTTTATGTGCCTTCATCCCGATCAATTACGTCATTAAAATCCAGCCATCAGTTACAAAGTTTTATGCCTATATAATTAGCATTTCTTCTTCTCTTATATACAGAAAATCTCTACGAAATCTCTCTCTCAAATTCTTCTCTTGCCGAAATTCTTTATGTTCCTCATATTCTCACTCTGGGCAGAGCTAAGTCAGGGTCAATCTTCCGGACTTGTGTGCGACGACGGAATACCAGTAGAGTGGGAGTTTTACCACTAGGAGCATCCGAAAAAGTCTGCACATAGACCCGGATTAACTCTTAGGACAATACTTCGTGCGCGACTTCCCCGGAGGCCGGTAACTTTAACTTCTTTGATTTTGTTTGCAAATTTTTAGAGGAAAAAACCCAAAAACATTTCTAACAATCATCACATCAAATATACCTATACCTCCCTCTTTTCTCAAGTCTCTCATACCCTAAACCCATTGGCACATTTATTTTGATAACATTAACAGCATTTTTGTGGTTTAGTTTTCTCTATTTTTAGCAAACAGATACACCCTCAAGCTTTCAAATGGCTGCTACAAAAAAATCTGTTTATCCAAGCCATTCAGTAAAACCACATGGAAATTGTAAGAAGTCACCGAAAACAAATCTTAAAAAACCAGCGCACACTCAAAGACTGCTCTTAAAAGATTCAAGTTTTTAGTGTCCGTACGAAGTCTAGGACTTTCTATGTAACGCTTAAGGTGGATGACAAAACATAAGCCCCTTCTGTTTTTTCAGTCAAAAATTAATGTCTTCAGAAATGGAATACCGACGGCATACCGTCATGCACCGACGGTATACCATTTTCTTCCTGCGAAAACATTTTGTGAAAAAAAATTAGCATACCGACGGTATACCGCTCTGTACCGACGATATAGCGTTTCTGAGCAATAAAATTGTTCTGTAAAGAAAATCGGCTTACCGACAGGTATACAATGTGTACCGACGGTATACCGATTTTCTGCTTAGAAAACTTTCTGTGGAGAAAGACGGCATACCCACGGTATATCGTTGCATACCGCCGGTATTCCGACCTCTCTATTTTTAATTTTTGAACGGACATATGTCAGCATTAAATGCTCCAACGGCTAGATTTAATACCGTTACTATTCAGAAATGGCAAGCCGACGGAATGTCGCTCCATACCAATGGTATTTCGTCAGCCTTATGTTTGGAGCATTAAATGCCTAGTTCTCTTGGTTATCTATTTAAGGTGGTTGTGTCTTCTCTTTAAAGACATCTACTTGAGCCTTAAATTTTCCTCAACAACCAAAGATCCTCACCATTACTACTCTACCCAAAGCTTTAATTTGTCATCCAACCGAAGAGTGCTAAAGTATTTCAAGAGTTGTAATTTTCGATCTTCAAAGTGTTGTAGAAGATCAAAAGCCCTCTTTCTTTTCTATTGAAGTTAGCGAGTCTTCGTAAGCAAACTAGTGTGTAAGAAGTTGGCGAGCTCTTCGGATCCAAACTCGTGTTGAAGTTGACGAGTTCTTCGGATCCAAACTCGTGTGTAACTATTTACTCAAATAGTGGATTAAAGTCGGAGAGAGTTCTGAAACTGGAGTGCCCCTTGGAAGGATACCAGGATACATCGAGTGTTTGAATCTCTATCTCTTTTACTCTTCATTAAAATAGTAGTAAATTGCTTGGTAATTATTTTATTACCCTATTCACTCCCCTTCTAGGGTTCTACAAAGCTTTGGCATCGACAATCAATTGATGGTCAGTCCTCCCCTACCGTTGCAACGGTGGCCTCGGTAGCGTGAGCGGAGGTGGACACCAGCCGTCTATTCCGCTCTGTGAGGGTCTTCAACGAACGTATTATAGTCGACAACCGCGACGCGTATGCACAAAAGACGATCAACGCAGTAAGTACTGTAAATCCAGTTTTCTCGGCTCCTCGGAAGCCTATATACTCTGTTCCCAGTACTGCCAAGCGTATGTACTCGGCATGCTCCTCTCCGTCGTCCTTTTTCTCTTTTTTCTCCAATTTCAATCAAGACAGGGAAGACGAGCTAATGATCGTGAGTAGCCTCAGGAGGCTGGAGGTCGAGCTGGATGTCACGCCCCGAGTCGACAAACCGTTCGTCCTTGGTGTTATTTTGCCGATTTGATCGTCCTCGCTAAGGCGTGATACCGTACGATTCTGGAATTTCACTCGTACAAGGCAAAAATGTTACGTTGATTTTATATTGAAATGCCAAGTTGAAACTTCACAAATCACATCAAATTGAGACGCCGTATAGGAATATAGATATATATTTTTTCATTCATAGCTTGCAACGAAGTGCAAGTCATAATTACATTGGATGCCGTTGCGGCTACATTAATTGAAAATAAAAGAAAACATACTCGACAAGCTGCCTGAACTAACACTTGCCGTTCCATACATTCGCCCCTTTATACATAAGCCTTCGATTGAATTGGCTTCAAAATACTTCAGCATAGGAAGAGTTTCAAAATGCCTCTCTGCACTTCAGGTTCAGTTTAGAGCGCCCGTCGCACCTAGGAAAATTGGGAGAGGAGATTAGCACACTTACTAAGTAGACGAGACGAACCCACTCGTCTAAACCGACTCTGATTGTTAAGGTAGCATGCTTTAGAGTTGTCTTTCTATTTAGAACTAAACGAATTCAGTTCATATCGATAGCCATCTTTGAAGTAATAAAGCATACAGTAAAAACATAGCGATTTATCCCATTTTATACCACGTCCCTGCTCGTCCCTGCATAAAAACAGAGATAATACTTACTACTTGCATAAGATAATAGGTGAGCATGCTACTATCTTATATGCGTGGTCATTGGTGTTACACACCACGTGGGACTATCTCAACGATATTTCGGCCCGTGCAGTCTAGGTTGCAAGCCTGACTGACGGTCCCGCAATGCATCAGTGCCGAAGCACAATTATTCATTCCCTCTAGGTCGATTCGATTTCGATGCCCCGGATACCGATTCGAGGAAAATCACTTGTACACAAGCTGTCCATGACCATGCCAATGCGTAAACAGTTTAATATATGTAACAATTTTGTATGGCGTGGACAGTATTGAACGACATGATCATTTCTCTCAACTCATGCAACGATTCATTTTTTCTAAAGCTGTACTCCCGATTTAGCGTCCCGTGGGCACTAAATAGTCCGAGGCATCATAACCTACGATCGACGTTTCATATTATTTTTGTAACACCCACTTTTCTAAAATGAGGATAATTTTGAACTTTTGTAAAAGTTTATTATTTAATAATAGGATTTATGATTTATGAGAATTTTTAATTAATTTAATACTATTTAAAATTGGTGAATTATAATTTTAATGTGTTAGCTAGTGAACCCTAGAACTGTTGAGCCTAGAGACTAACCATGACCATAGGGACCTAACCATGTGATTAGAATAACTATTTACAACTTTTTAGGCTAAGGGTATTTTGGTCATTTTGTGACTTTTGAATTATTTAGGATTTTGATTAATTGGTGAATTTTAGATTATTTTAATAATATTTAAATTGATGTATTATAATTTTGGTCATTTTTTATATTTTAATATTTTGGGAAAATTTTATATTTTTAATATTGTTTTTATTGGATTTGTTTAGTCGGGTTTGAGTTTCGTCTCGTTCCGATTTGTATTGTGACCCGGGTAGCTTAAACTCTATATGGGACCCAATATTAAGTTAAGCATGGCCCACAAAATCCAACATTTAAGTTAGTTAATTAAACTAATTTTTATCATGTTAGAATGGTTAAGTTAGAGACTCAAAACTAGATCATTCTGACCCCAAACTTGAACCTAGTCTAGACTTAACCATATGAGACTAGAGAGGGGCAATTAGGACATTTTCCATTAGCCCTAATGGACACTTTATGGCAGCCACCTTTAGGGAAGAATGATTCATTTCATTCATTACAATCTTGTCTCTTTTATTTTCCTTTTGTTCTTCCCTAATTTTAGAGAGCCTTCCCATTGATTTGATCTCCAAATTAAATTATTCCTTCACCAAACCTTCTCTCAATCATTCTCATTCTCCAAGAGAAGGGTGCTACCAAGGATTGGAAGAGGAGTGCAAGAAGGAGTGTCTACTTTGAGGGATCTTCGTATCGGAGCCATGTCCTAAAAGATTTCATTGGAATTCCACTCCCAATAGGTAAAATCTATTCTCTAAATCGATTTTCTTTGCATATAAATTAGTTTTGAATCCATAGGATCCATCCTCATGCATGTGTCCCATTTAGATTCAAATTTGAGGCCATTTGGAGCTCTCTTGAGAATTTTAGATATGTGTCTTGCATCCTACTTGATAGATCCCAAATTAGGACACCCCATATGTATGTTTGTATGATAATAGTTTAAATAGATATTTAAATTCAGTTTTAGAATGGTTAGAGAGTGGATTGATCTTAGTTAGGATGGTTAGAATGAGTTTCATTTGGATACCTATGTTTGTATCCAAGTATCTTGGCCTATATGTGTTCTTTTGTCCAAAACAACTCAAATTCGTCATAATATTCATCCACGTTTTTATTAACCAAAGCAACTTAGAAATATCATAACTTTTAGCTTAGAACTCCGATTTATCTTCCGTTTTTTTAAAAGAACCGTATCGAAGTTAGCTTTCCAAATATATATTTTAATAAGCCAAATTCTTTTTGTAACTTTCTGTAAAATTATTTGAGTGTCAGCTGTACGAAAGACGAACACGTTTCGGTATTTTTGTGATTCCGGGAGCTTTCGGACACGAAAATGCGATCCGTTTGAAGTTTCGGAATGCTAATACGAAGTACTACAACATACTTTAATCCTAGAATTTAGTAGAGGCCCAATTGGTACAGTATTGGTTTTAAGTAGAAGAGTGACTATACGATATATGTATTTTGTGTAGCCTATGAGCCTATGTAGTATGGATATTAAATGAATATAGAGTATGTAATACATGATATGTTAGATGAATAAAATGATATATATATATATATATATATATATATATATATATATATATATATATATATCCTCTTTACATTAATGTATATATATGGTTGAATGCAAGTATGTAGGAATGCAATTAATATAATGTATGTAAGCAATGCATAAATACATGAATGAAAGAATGATATACAATATATGCATAAAAGTATATAATGAATGCTAGATATGAATGCAAGGTATACATGTAATGATAGATATGAATGCATAATATATAAATAATATAATGCAATATATAATGATAGCATGTAAGGTATTGTCGAATATATGATGCAAGCATGTATATGTCCACTATTTCCCTTTTCCTTACATTTTCCTTCTCTTCCCTTTCCATTTCAGTTTTCCTCCCTTTTTCCCTCTTCTATTTTTACATGTTGTATACAATGTATATAATGTATAGATGCATGTAAGTATGTAATATGCATGAATGAATGTCATATATGAATGAATGAATCAATCAAAGATATAAGTAAAATATAATGCATTGTAATGAATGTTAACATATATAATGTATAAAAGTATGTATGTAAATGTGCATGAATGTATATATCTATGTAACTATATAAATATGCATGATGTAACATATGCCTATATATATAAATATGTATGTAATGTGGATATGCATGTATGTATGAAGGTATGTATTTATATATATTATCTATTTTATATTATGCATTGTTGTGGTTCACATTGTCTTGTGATTGTGTGAGTGCTAGCCTAGGCTTGGTTAGGCCTAGTGAGACTTGTTAGACTTGTTTGGGCTAGGACTTGACCTAGTTGACCTAATTTGACTAGTGTGGTTGACTAGAGTTGACCAAGTGTTGACTTTAGTCTAGTTTGACCTAGACAGCATGCAAATGCATTGTACATTTTATTTATCATCTCTCGTATACATTTTGACCTGTGTTGCTCTAAATAGGATTCTGTGGCTTCTGTTTGGACCTCTATACCTATCAGCTATTCAGGTTATCAGGCGAGTACATTCTCTGATCATTTCATATCTTGTTTAGGATTATATTTCCTGCTTTAGATTATCTTACTTGATGCTGACACGTTGGTAATACGGATTGGTACTATATGGATCCCTTTATGAGATGTTATCCCTCTCGGGAGCATCGGATACTTTTGTCTCGTGTGTTTCACTTACATCCCGTATCTCCTGCTTCTATTATCATGAATCTTCGGAAATCAGCTAGTGACTCATGTACCCTCATGATCACCGAGCCTTCACGAATCAATTCATGAATCACCTTTTATGGGCAACGTAGTATAATCATGAATCTTAACGTAACTTGACTGGATCCTTGTGTATTGATTGGGGATGGGGGAGTATAAATGAACATGTGAATAATTTCAAGTAGTGTAATCATGAATCAATTCCGTAGTGTAATCATGAATCAGTCCTTAGCCATTCACATGTTTATTATGTACTCTGAATCACTAGCACACTCTCTCTCTTTTATATATCATAGATATTTACTTACGGTCTCTCTTTTACATTATGCTATTCTTCAGTTCCTGTATTTTATTCTCTAGCATGATTATATTTCCTTTCCTGCTATGACTTGTTGAGATGTATTGTACTCGCTCCCGTCCTAACTGGACCAGTTGATAAATTTTACATATAGCTTGGAGGTTACTTGCTAGCCTAGAGGAGACACAGTAGAGGTCGGAGTAGCTAGCTAGAGTTTTCTTATTTATTTTCAGTTGTCTCGAGTTTTATTTACTTTATGGATTACTGTATTTGAGATTTGGGACATTAAATGGATTTGTGATATCTTAGACACTTAGACTTCCATCTACTTGTATCTCTTTGTGGATTTCAGTTTTATCTATCTTTTTATCGTATTCTACCTTAGATGTGATTGAAACTGTATTCTGCTATGTCACCTCCATTCGGAGTGTATATACTGTACAAGTACCTTATATTGTTAGATGATTGACCTTGGACAACATTCTACCGTCGACACTGCGGCGTAGGCTGGACGTACCCACTTCTCGTGCCCTTACTCTAGGGTACGGGTCATGACAATTTTGTAGCACGTAAAATAGTCTATCTTTTTACTAGAACCTTAAACTTTCTCGTTTATGTGATAAACTTGTATTTTTTTGGAGTAGATTACTTTAAATCGATACATTTTTTCCCGAGTTCTTGACCTTAGTGGATTGGCATGCATTTAACTTGGCATCGTCGATTTGAATGAATTCGAGACAAGGAATTCGTTTGCAGGACAGAGTAGAAAAGAAGGGGCCAAATCACCCACCAAGTCCTTTGATCGTGCCGACCGTCGAAGCGCTTCGCAACGTTCAAGCTTTAGTTATGCGAGCTCCTGCAATTGCACCAACACTTTGTTAGGATTTCTTCTTTTTCCCTTGCTTCGAAATTTGTAGATTGCATCCAGAAAAACGACGCAAAAGCACTTCATCAAAACCTAGCGACAAAAGCTCCAACAAAACCATACAGCGGTCCGGTCCCGTCGAAGGGACTCTTATGTAGAGCTCACTCGCCGAGACGCAACCCGCTGCATCTAGGACTTATTCCAACAGAAGTCGTTCCATTAGTTGGATCGATTCTCGTAACATCCGTCCAAGTCGGCTCACTTCATCGCAATTAAAGTAGGATGGAGCGTCGATCGGTTAGTGCAAATCTATATCGACGAGATTATTCGACTGCACGGGGTACCGACCTCAATAATTTCGGACAAAGACGGGCGATTCCTATCGCATTTTTGGAAGAGCCTACAGATGGCGATATGGACCAAACTAAAATTTAGTTCTGCGTACCATCCCCAAACAGACGGTCAGACGGAGAGGGTGAATCAAATCTTAGAGGATATGTTGCGTCTATGTGCGATTGATTTAAAGACTAGTTGGAATACTCATTTGTCGCTTACGGAGTTTGCGTATAACAACAGTTATCAGTCGAGCATTCAGATGGCTCCATATGAAGCGCTCTACGGGAGGAAGTGTCGTTCACCAATATGCTGGGACGAAGTCGGAGAGCGAAAAGTGCTTGGACCGGAACTAGTAGAGCAGGTCGTCAAAAAGGTCCGCTTGATTCGAGATACTCCGTATCGCACAAAGTCGACAAAAGAGCTACGCAGATCTTTATCGACGACCGCTAGAATTCTTGGTCGGAGACCATGTGTTTCTGAAAGTAACGCCCATGCGCGGTGTGATGCGGTTCGGCGTTAAAGGCAAGTTGAGCCCGAGATTTGTAGGTCCCTTCGAGATCATTGAACGAGTTGCAACGGTTGCTTATCGGATCGCACTACCTCCTGCATTGGCTGATGTGCATGATGTTTTCTACGTTTCAGAACTTTGAAAATACGTACACGATCCAAGTCATGTGGTTAGCTTCGATCAGTTGGAGCTACATACTGACTTGTCCTACTCGAAGGAGCATGTTCAAATTTTGGACCGTAAGAAGAAGATGCTACGAAATCAGTCGATGTCCTTGGTCCGTGTGCTTTGGCAGAACCATTCAGTTGAAGAGTCGACGTGGGAGATGGAGGCGGAGATGAAAGAGAAATACCCTACATTGTTTGTCTAAAATTAAGGTCAGACCCTTGTTCTTAAGTTTCGGGACGAAACTTTTTCTTAGTGGTATATTATGTAGTGCCCCGCTTTCGACATGCGACAGACTTCATAATATGCTTGCAACGATTCAGATCGATCGGTAACTTAGATGGCCATCTGACTCGATCGCTGAGCTTGGTAAACGATAACACCTTGCGGCATCGATCAAATCGATTTGGACGGACGTTACGAGAATCGATCCAACTAATTGAACGACTTCTGTTGGAATAAGTCCTAGATGCAGTGGGCTGCGTCCCGACGAGTGAGCTCTATATAAGAGTCCCTTCGATGGGACCAGACCGATGTATGGTTTTCTTGGAGCTTTTGTCGCTGGGTTTTGATGAAGTGCTTTCGCCTCATTTTCCTGGATGTAATTTCGAATTTCGAAGCGAGGGAATAAAGAAGGAATCCTAACTAAGTGTTGGTGCCATTGCAGTAGCTCGCATAACTAAAGCTTGAACGTTGCGAAGCGCTTCAACGGTCGGCACGATCCGAAGAACTTGGTGGGTGATTCGGCCCCTTCTTTTCTACTCTATCCCGCAAATAAATTCCTTTGCCTCGAATTCATTCAAATCGACGATGCCAAGTTAAATACATGCCAATCCACTAAGTTCAAGGACTCGAAAAAACGTATCGATTTAGAGTAATCTACTCTGAAAAATACAAGTTTATCACATAAACAGAAAAGTTTAAGGTTATAGTAAAAAGATAGACTATTTCACGTGCTGGAAAATAATATGAAACGTCGATCGTGGGTTATGATGTCTCGGACAATTTGGTGCCTACGGGAGGCTAAATCGGGAGTACGACTTTGGGGAAAATAAATCGTTACATGAGTTGGGAGAAATGATAATGTCGTTCAATACTGTCCGCGCTATACAAAATTGTTGCATATATTAAACTGTTCACGTATTGGCATGGTCAAGGACAGCTTGTGCACAAATTGATTTTCCTCGAATCGGTATCCGGGGCATCGGAATCGAATCGACCTAGGGAGAATGAATAATCGTGCTTCGGCACTGATGCATTGCGGGACCGTCAGTCTGGCTTGCAACCTAGACTGAACGGACCGAAATGCCGTTGAGATAGTCCCATGTGGTATGTAACGCCAATGACCGCGCATATAAGATAGTAGCATGCTCACCTATTGTCTTATGCATGTGGTAAATATTATCTCTGTTTTTATGCAGGGACGAGCACGGCCGTGGTAAAAAACAGGATAAATCGCTATATTTTACTGTATGCTTTATTATTCAAAGATGGCTATCGATACAAACTAAATTCATTTAGTTCTAAATAGAAAGACAACTCTAAAGCATGCCTACCTTAACAATTAGAGTCGGTTTAGACGAGTGGGTTCGTCTTGTCCACTTAGCAAGTGTGCTAATCCCCTCCCCCAATTTCTCCAGGTGCGGCAGGCACTCTAAACTGAACCTGAAGTACGGAGAGGCGTTTTGAAGCTCTTCCTATGCTGAAGTATTTTGAAACCAATTCAATCGACGGCTTATGTATAAAGGGGCGAATGTATAGAACGGCAAGTGTTAGTTCAGGCAGCTTGTCGAGTGTGTTTCTTTCTATTTTCAATCAATGTAGCCGCAACTGCATCCAATGTAATTACGACTTGCACTTTATTACAAGCTATGAATGAAAAACAAATTTCTATCTTCCTATACTGCGTCTTATATTCTGATGTGATTTGTGAAGTTTCAACTTGGCGTATTAATATGAAAATCAACGTAACGTTCTCACCTTGTACGAGTGCAATTCCAGACTCGTACGGCATCACGCCTTAGCGAGGACGATCGAATCGGCAAAATAACACCGGGGACGAACGGTTTGTCGACACGGGGCGTGACAATGGGGGGGTCGACGAAGGAGCCAGCTTCGAGTACTTGCCTTCCCTGTCCGTGGCGCTTTGGCTGGGCGAGATGAATGACAAGTTCTTGTTATTATCCAAATATCTGATTAGTTATTATTCGAATAGGCCAACCTCAATGACTTTCGAATATTATTCGAAATTTTGATTGACTTGACTAGCTAACTGATCATAAGAATGCTGACTTGTCATTATTGCTCATTGCAGGAAAAATAATTAGTAGTTGAAAATTCTCCACTACCTATCACATGTAATGTAAGGTTAACTAATTATTAATGAGAAATGTTATTCCTGTAAAATTTTCGTATGCACATTGAACATAATGCATGACATATAAAAAACAACAATGTAATAAGAATAAGTTAGGCCAGTACAATACGACTCGCAAGTCATGTTATGTGTCTAATGTAAGTCGGATGAGAAAGATGCAGAAGGAACATAGTAGTTTCCCTTGTCATCAAGAGGGCCCATTAGGAGACTTTCATTCATGAATCAAAAATGGTATTTGACTTCCAAAATATTTGGGTAATACCATTTTTTATTATGTGGCATATGACATAGATGATGACATGACAGCTGACATAGCAAAATTAAACATTAAAACTAATACTAAAATTAAAATTAATATCAAATTAACATGAATATTAATATTCAAATTAACATTAACATTAATATTAAAATTAACACTAAAATTAAAATTAAAATTAATTAATATTAACATTGATTTTAACAATAACATTAAAATTAATATTAACATTAAATTAAAATTAACATTAACATTAATGTTAACAATACTTTTTTTTGGGTAATTAAATTTTGGGTTAAAACATGACATATCAGCTGCCATGTCAGTTGCCATGCCAGATGTCATGTAATGAAAGATGGCATCACCCAGAATTTTTGGAAGCCAAATAGCATAATTGTTCATGAATTCTAGCCACGCATTCACCTAATACATATTTCCAAGTATAGTTTTTTTTGTCAATTCAAACAAATATCGCTCTCATGTTGATTGTTAGATCAACCTCAATAATTTTTCACCCCGATTGATAATCAATTCTTTCAAACTGCTATTCTTGACCTTTGTTGCCATAGTAGTTTTAAACATATCAAACTCAAAATATCTTCAAGTTAAATAGTAAAGGTTTAAAAGAAGGGGGAAAAAAGAAAAAAATCAAGCTAATTAACAAGAAAAATGGCATAACAAAGTTATTTTATATAAAGCATTATTCGACGACTAACCTACTGGTTGGACCAGTGATCCGATGACTCGGAACTTATTATCCGATGACTCGGAACTTATTATCCGACGCTCATTAGTTATACATATTCGCAAGATAATCTGTGCTTATCCTTTGAAATTGCTTCGTCCCCAAAATAATGTAATTTCACCATCCAGAACAAAAGAATGTATGTTCAGAGCTTTAGGATGCTATTATCAAAGTATATATATATATATATATATATATATATATATATATATATATATATATATAGGATAGGAGGGTCTCTTTCAAGCTCAAAATGTGTAGAATTTGATACAAATATGTTGTTCATAAATTATTTATTTATTTGTTTTCTGAAGTTTTGAGTATCCAAGAAGTCTTTGCAAACTACAAGAAAGGTAAAAATTGTTGCATATGTGAGGACTAAGTGTGCTTATATTGTCTTGCTTTTCTCTTGTTATCTGAAGACTTGTGTGGGTAGTCCTATGTGCTATACGTGCGATGGTGGTAACGCCGGCCCCTCTTAGGTTTGGTGCTTTATGCCGATTCGTTCTCTTCGGTTACGGGTACGTGCCCACATCTGCGTTCTTAGATCATAATTTTTTTTTTTTGCTCCTTTAATTTTTTGACCGTTATAATTCATTTATTTTTTGTAACATTTTATACACTAATTTTTGTCCAGGTTCAATGTACCACATGTTGTACATTTGGTTTCTTGTGTAACGTTCAGATTTTTAATAGGCTGGTTAATTAGCCTTTATTCTCCATTATTTTCATCCGTTAGAAAACAATCTATATATTGAGGCCCATCTCGTACCTTCTTCTTAGACTGAAAAAATCCTAGGAAAAAACTCTCGAATTTTTGTTTTTCCGAAACTCTGTTGATCTTCATTCTTGCTCTGGGAAGAGCTAAATCACGGGTCTCTCTCTGCGTTGTGTGTGACAAAGAGATACCGGTGGAGCGGAGATTTTATTACTAGGAGCATTCGGACAAATTCTGCACATAGATCCGGATTAACTCTTAGGACAGTTCTACGTACGCGACTTTTCCGAAGGTCGGTAATCTTTACTTTAAATTTTATTTTGGTGCATATTCTTAAGGAAGAAATACAATAATTTTCCAACAAATCAATGTATATTGATAAAAAAAAAGATCGATTTCATCAGTGTATGACGAACTCTATGGTCGGAAGGGAGAGGAGGTCCGGCTCTACGTCCCCACGGAGCTGATTGTAGCTGAGGTATAACGTCCGAACGTAATGGGTGATTCCGATCGGCAGCGTCTCGTTCAACTTGTTCGTGTTCACGGCAAACCTTTTCAGGCTTTATGTCACGACCCGCACCCGGTTTTCGGATACGAGACGTGTCCAAGCCAGCCTACGCCGCAGAGTCGGCGGTAGAACGCTGTAGAGCCCGCAAGATGTAATGCTCAAATAAACAATATTGCTCATTCACATTTCTAGATTTATTACAACATTTACAAATTTAAAGGAAAGTACAAGCTTTACATTTAATGAAATGATACAACTGTTTTCTATTTCTAGGTTGATCTCAGCATACCCAAGCCTCCCCAAGTGCTAAGAGTGATCGCGGCTAAACCTGAAAAATGTTGGTTATCCAGTCAGGATTGGAACAAGTACACAAACCGACGGCAGTGCAAAACATAATAGAATTATCAAGACATGAAAATAGCATATGAGAAATGAAAACTGTAAGATAAAGTGATGTCATAGCACGATAGAGAAATAAACAAGGAAAAGCTAATAAAAGACATCTATCTAAGTGGTGTGAAATATCCTTTCGCCATGTGGACGGCTAGGGGGTAAAATCTGGCATACTGCACGTGTCGTGTGTAGCAGCTATCGTTCAAGAATAGACTCATGGGATATTTCTGGGTAGTCCACATGTATACTAAGATATTTCCCCTCCCGACAACTCCGTATGACGAGCGTGTCAACAAGCAGCAAGATATATGTATAGACATGAAATGAGAAAACTACTATGAATCGAAAAACAATCAGAAAGTGCACTTGCCTGAGGTCCTTAGCTGGAGAAACCAATACTGTACCACACGATGAGCCACAATCAAGCAAACACATATAGAAGTCTCCGGATGCTGAAATAAATAGTACCAACGTTCTCAGAATAGTCAAATTAGCTAGGATTGCCTGTCCTTAAGTCCAATTCTGGATACAGGGGCAAAACGGTAATTTCGGGCAAAGATGATGTCCGCAGTTGGACCCGCTTTGCACCGAAAAGCGTGCCAAAGTCAATGGTCTCTAAAGTTGTCAAACTACATGTCTACGGATCCAGTTTTTCAATACGAACCCAACCGTATGTCCAAAGTTGGATTCCGGCGGGCCGTGCACAAAATCGCCCGTTGAGTGGGACCGTGGGGCCCGCAAAACGACGATTTTATCAACGGTCTCAGAATCGGACCAAACTTGGCATGCAGGACCAGAAAAATGATACGGACCTGTTGGTGCAAGTTTCGTCTCGATCTGACGAGCGTGCACAAAGTAATTGAGAAATTTGCAACGTGCACGATACGGGGAATTTCGACGGATACGCATCAAATTCGTCGCGCGTACGCGACCAATTTGAATTCCGTCAAAGCCCGCACGACCACGAAGCTGTTACGCAGCTTTCGATCCTTTCGGTTCGCTACCACGTCGTCCGGATTGGCGTGACGCACGTCGTGTGGAGCGTTTTCTTGATTTTCAAAACAGGTTTTTCGGTAACTTTACAATCCGATTTCTCTTTACGTAGTCGACGAAATTAAATTCCGTAAAAAGTGAATCGAAGCACTACATGTTGTCAATAAATGCTTTCAAATAGGTTTTCTAAATTAAGCATGGTTTGGGAGATAAATAAAAGCGAAGTAGGCTAACTCGACTGTTTTCAGTCCTGTTTTTGGGACGGGTTTTTCATCGACTTTGGGTCGATTTCTCGGGCAATCCAGTTCGTCTAAATTAAATCTATATGAAGGCAAATGAAGGTGGTTATATCAGGATCATACCTGAAGAAACGGTTCGTCGGAAGGTCGAGCGTGTACGACGCAGCGTCGTCGCGAACCCCTCCTCGCGGCTGCACTGCTGCCGTTTCTATCACGCACGCCCGCGCGCGCGTGGCCGTCCTCCGGCCAGCGCGGTGGTGGCGCCGACGCCGTGCGGGTGCGCGCGGGGTCGCCCAGTGGCTGGGGGTGCGGCGGCTTAGGGTGTTAGGGTTTGGAGTTTGGAGTTCGTTCTCGAGAGGTTGCTCTCGGTTCCGGTTGTATATATACAACGAAAAAGATATGGGAAAAGGACTTGGCTCGGGCTGGTTTGAGTGCTCGGTTGAGCACTGCTGCGTGGTTTAAGTCCCCACATGGGCCTTGTCTTCTACTCAGCTAGGACCGGGCTTGCTGATTTTAGGGATGGGTTGACCTCGGTTTGGGCGTGGCTGATGTGGGCTTGCGGGAGCTTGGTCACAGGCTCTGTTTGGCCTGGGTTAAAGGGGCTCGGGTGCTGGCCTGGTTTGGTTTTGATTGGCTGCATTCGTTTATTCTCTTCCTTTGAAAGAACAGACTAACAACTGATTGGCTTGGGGTGTTGGGCCATCCTGGGTTAGATTAGGTGGGCTGGGCTGTTACTCCTTTCACTTCTTATTCTTTTTCTTATTCTTTTCATTTCTATTTTATTATACCACTACATATTTACTTATATATGTGTATACTCATAGATACCTATGTATACGTATACAAATATATATACACGCATATATATATAATTATATATTTTATATAAATATACATACACGTATATACTTATATATATTTTATATAAATACACACACACACATATTTATATATATTTATATATACAAGCCCACATACATTCACCTGTTTTAAATACACATATATATATTTATACCCACCTTTTCGAAATATAGCTGAACAATAAGGATAGGATATAAGACAGAATCTAATTGTGAGTATTTAGGTAAAAGCAATATATGACATATAATGTACGTGCTTGTGCAAAAAGTAATATATATATATTTAGCCACATGCATTCAGCTGAGACTTTTACATATATTTACAAGATCCTGCTTTAAATATACGGGGTATAAGAATAAATAAGATACAATAAAAAGAGTTAAATAAAGTGAAGGACATTATAACCTGAGCATCATCCACTAATCATAATAAATTCTACATATTATACATTTGTTTGGGCTGAGGAAGTTGTAGCCTGGCCCGAGCTCAGCTGGGCTGGTTTTGCTTTAATTCTTTTTATTCTTATAATATACGTAACTCAATATTTATCTATATACACACACATACATATTTATATATTCATATGCTTATACACATATACATATATATTTACACTAAGCATATATATCCCTATATATGCATATATATGATTCAATATATATATACGAATATATATATATACCTATATACATTTCTATCTGTAACTTCTCAATGACCCTAATAAAAATCGTAGTTTCTAAGGTAGGTCTTTCACATACAATTGTGTACACGAAACAATATTTATTTACAAAAATCTAAAAATCACCCTTCGAATAAAATAATTAAAATAAACTATTTCTAAATTTTCGGGAAGGGGAGTTGCAAATCTACCCACCTTAAAATAATTTCGTCCTCGAAATTCTAACTCATAACCATGCCTAAACTAAAAAAATCAAGGAATAAATCTACTACTACCACACTCTTCTCGAATTTTTAATTCCTCAAAAATAGTTTGTATTCTTCTCCTAACCAAATAGCCTCCAGAACTTCTACCCACCTTTGGTCACACTACTCCTCACACTAAAATCTTCTAACTGGTGTTAACAATCCTGCCAACAAATACATAGGCATATGGTATCTGTAATCCTCTCGTATCTATCAAGCAACCCGAACTTAGCAAGCAGTAATTTACACAAGTAGCTAAGCAATATTGGTGAATCCTAATATGTATGACCTTCTTCTATCTGCAATAGAGGTGACAGGAAGATAAGGAAGAACAATCAAGAGAAATTATGAAGTTTAAAGAGTGGTAGAGAATATACAATAATACAGGTAGAAAGACTATTTATGAACCTATAGTCTTATTCGCTAGATTGGGCAACTATAGTTCAGTCACTGCTACGTCGAAGAACACTTACTTCTTAGAGGGGTTTGCCATCCGTGCAATACAGAAGTCTCGTTCTCGAAATTCCAATTCAACCACAGTTCCATAATGGGACAAAATTTGAGGAATCAAGATTGTAGTCTTAATGGGTTCTCTATTTGGATTCACTCGTTGGTTGGGTGAACATTGGGTTTCAATCTATATGGACTAGGCAAGATCCCAAGGATAAAACTTTTCCTACTAGATTAGGGTATCCTAGAATAGACTTCTACCCAGGGGGTTGAGCTAGTTGCTGGTCAGGTTGGTTAGCTAAGTTCCTAAAGTACAAAATGCTCCTTCAGTGACTATTGTGTTTAAGTAGCACATGAGGCCTCAATTGGTTGTCACACCAGTGGCATGTGCGTAGTGGCTTCGAGTAGATCACCACCACACATTGGGTCGAAGGGATGGGGTCGCGGTTAAGGCTCTAATGGAGGTTGGAAAGTATGTTGGTACTATGGTAAAGATTATAACTAATCCTTTTAACCTGACAGTCGTACCCCAAAAATAGAGTACAAGGGGTCGGGTTTGAGTGGGACATGATATACCTAGATGAAGGTGGACTCGTCTAGATCTTGCATATGAAATTCGTTGGAAGGTAATAGCTGGTCTTGTGTTCCGAATATTAATGCCACGGTCGGGGCACAAAATAATCTAAATGGAAAGTGGGAGTCCATGGGACACTAATTGTCATCCTATTCCGATCATTCGGTAATCCTTATATATCCTAAAATTTTAGAAGGCTTACAGTCTACCCACCTTAGAGGCTAGGATATGGTGGCAAGGTTCCTGTCACAGGGCTGGCCGATGGTAGCTACACTTGCGTATACAACTATTATGGTCATAGGGATACTATCTATCTATCAATTATGAGCTTTTGTATTTCTAAATCAATGAGATACAAAACCAACAAGGAGTTCAAGGAAAGGGTCATTGAATACAATTATGTGATTCAAGGGCGAAGGTATTATTTCAAGAGGGATTGTCAAGCAGTCGTGGATGAGATCCTAGAGACATCTACATTTCATTCCACGTAGAATAATTAGATGAATAGCGAATCAATTGCATCCTGGTTGATCAGACCGTAATACAATGATTCTGATTTGACAATATGTTAGCTAGACATATGTCTTGGATCAAGCTCGATAAAATAGTAAGCTTGCAAAACTGGGCTGTAATAGCAGCATTGGTCAAGATAGTCAAAGTATAAGTAAGCAAGATTTTTTTTTTTGAAAAGGGGACAAAAGTTTGAATTTTGAGAGAATCAAAACCTTACCCGGTGTTATTGCCTATACAGTCAACCTATTATCTTCTATCCATAAGGCCTTGGTCGACTAATGAGCTAGAGAACTCTAAATTCTATATTCTAGGTAAATCCATGGTTCCGTGATTCAGATGTGATATGCTATCAGGCGCTCTACTCTATATTGACACAAGGGTATCCAAAATCTAAGGAGGTCAATGAGGACATAGCTTTAGCAATGTTCCATAGACTATGGTTCCTCGGGATGATTTCAATTATGTAGGTTGTGCCTTGCCAGTGCGCTGCTGGCTGGCCATTACAATCGTAAAGTTTATTCTAACTATTTTCCTGAGGCTTCAAGGATATCTAAGGGTCCAATCTAGTTGACTAGGATAGATAGTGTAACACCTGCTTATAATTCTCATTCCTTAAGGTAAAAGGCTGGTCGAAAAGAAAGGTCTGAAGACAAATAAAATAATAACATCCTAATCTAGATTTCATAAATATTTCAAATGATTGAGAGGAAAATCTCAAATAAATCTACTTCGAGATTCGTATACGATTAGCAGGATTTGAAATTATAAACCAGTTCCTTACGACAAAATAGAATTTAAATAGGCAGTTCTAACTTATGCTATAAAATTTACATCTAATAAAAGCAAAAGAAAGTTAAACATTTCATCAAGATCAAAGCCTTAATTCTAGGTAATCCTAACTAATCAAGTGAATGACAGACTAACATTGAAACATATCCTCGTATCAAAAGCAATAATGTATCTAGCAAGCTATCCAAAATCAATAATTCCTTATCTAAATTGCATGGCCTATCTGCTAACCTTAACTACCCAACGGTCAATTTGAACAAGGGACTCCTAGTCCTAGTTATTCTCCTAAATTATTTTAACCCTATTTGTGAATGAGCATTTCTTGAGGGCAGGCTCGCAATAGTACGACTTGCGTACCATCACGAGTTTGCAATCTTTTGCGAAGACGGACCTATATGGGCCACCACAAAAACTTGTCACGACCCGCACCCGGTTTTCGGATACGAGACGTGTCCAAGCCAGCCTACGCCGCAGAGTCGGCGGTAGAACGCTGTAGAGCCCGCAAGAAGTAATGCTCAAATAAACAATATTGCTCATTCACATTTCTAGATTTATTACAACATTTATAAATTTAAAGGAAAGTACAAGCTTTACATTTAATGAAATGATACAACTGTTTTTTTATTTCTAGGTTGATCTCAGCATACCCAAGCCTCCCCAAGTGCTAAGAGTGATCGCGGCTAAACCTGAAAAATGTTAGTTATCCAGTCAGGATTGGAACAAGTACACAAACCGATGGCAGTGCAAAACATAATAGAATTATCAAGACATGAAAATAGCATATGAGAAATAAAAACTGTAAGATAAAGTGATGTCATAGCACGATAGAGAAATAAACAAGGAAAAGCTAATAAAAGACATCTATCTAAGTGGTGTGAAATATCATTTCACCTTGTGGATGGCTAGGGGGTAAAATCCGGCATACTGTACGTGTCGTGTGCAGCAGCTATCGTTCAAGAATAGACTCATGGGATATTTCTGGGTAGTCCACATGTATACTAAGATATTTCCCCTCCCGACAACTCCGTGTGACGAGCGTGTCAACAAGCAGCAAGATATATGTATAGACATGAAATGAGAAAACTACTATGAATCGAAAAACAATCAGAAAGTGCACTTGCCTGAGGTCCTTAGCTGGAGAAACCAATACTGTACCACACGATGAGCCACAATCAAGCAAACACATATAGAAGTCTCCGGATGCTGAAATAAATAGTACCAACGTTCTCAGAATAGTCAAATTAGCTAAGATTGCCTGTCCTTAAGTCCAATTCTGGACACAGGGGCAAAACGGTAATTTCGGACAAAGATGATGTCCGCCGTTGGACCCGCTTTGTACCGAAAAGCGTGCCAAAGTCAACGGTCTCTAAAGTTGTCAAACTACATGTCTACGGATCCAGTTTTTCAATACGAACCCAACCGTATGTCCAAAGTTGGATTCCGGCGGGCCGTGCACAAAATTGCCCGTTGAGTAGGACCGTGGGGCCCACAAAACGACGATTTTATCAACGGTCTCAGAATCGGACCTGTAATGCCCCGCTCCGCACGAGGCATTTGGTTGGCTTATTGGATGGGATCAGAATATTGGACCATGACTTATGTTGGGAATCAGGAGAATTGAGACTGATGCAGTCTCTCTTAGCTGGCTAGACGGAATGGATATTGGAACGTGGCTCGCTGGTGGAGCTACGCTTAGTGGAATTTTGGGTGAGTGGAACTGTCCTTCCTCCTCCTTACTCCTTCATGCTTAATAGATGAAGTATTGAAATGCTATGAACTGCCCCTAAATGTCCCTTATGTTAGTTGCTGAATAATATAGATGCTTTTGTTGAGAATTATTGAAATGTACAACACATTGAACTGTTAATGTGATTCGCTGCCTGAGAATGAATTGATAATATTGCCCCTTATGCTTAACACTGCTGGAACAAGTAGACATTCGAATAATGAGATGCCTTATGAATGATAGAATAAGAAATGAACTGGCTATGCTATCGAACCAATGAACTGAATGAAACACTAGAATCATGTACTCTCTATATAACTGTTGCAAGAATATGAAATGTTGCCTGTCCCTTATAAGAAATGAAATGAATGAATGTTAAGTTCCTCTTAAGAAAGGAATGATATGAGATACGTTGGAATGAAGCAATGAATGAGAAATGATAAAGCTGGGATCGTTGAGATCACCAAATGAAATGATGGTAATGATAAAAGAATAAGTCATTGAATATGACTAATGATGCACTGTTGCCTTTACTTTCCTTAATACATTTTACCATGCGATTTTGTTCACAATCGAGTCGGACACGCATTCGCATGGTCATGGACAACTTGTATACAAGGTTTGAGTAATAATTTCCTCGAACGGTTCCTAGGGCCCTGGGGACCGATTCGGCCTAGGAGGAAATAATGATGAGTGCTATGGGAGCACGGATAAGGCGGGGTGGCATAGAGGCTCGCCACCTACTATGCTGACCGCATTATCTTAAAATGAAATGAAATGAGAAGAGTCCATATGGTTTAACAACACCAGTGACCATGTAGCCAGGATGCATGCTAATGAATGTTTTGTGCAGGCAGAGTAAGTATATCAGATAACCTGTAATTGATACAGGTACGAGGAGTCGGCTATCGGTAAGAAATCACATAATTGTGATATTGTATAAGTTGGTTTAACTTGCCTACTTAACATGTTCAATTCATTATGCTAGAAAGATGCCTTGCTATAAATAGTGCTCAAACATAACATCCATGCTAAGTGATGCTTGAAGTGAGAACTGTCATAATGTTTAAGATGTTAATGTTAACGATGCCTCAATGATGCCTTTTCATGATAACACATAGTATGCCTCAATGATGCCTTTGCATGATAACACCAAGAATGCTAAAAAGATATGTCCACATGGATGCTACTAAGAATATGTTTACATGCTTCACTCTGATTATTGCCCATGAACTGTAAACTGATGCTAGGCCCCAAATAGAAAGATCACTCTAATAAATGCAAGCTTAAATGAACACCTTAAATGCTGGTTTATGCGAGTGGGTTGGATTCTGCTCGCCAGTACATAGATGATGTGCTGACCCACGTTTTGTGGGCAGGTGCTTGTGCTTGGAATGTTCTACACACGAAGTTTAGCTGGATTGGTCCCGCGGCATCGAAGATTTGTTGGGCATACAGAAGCTCTCCTTGCACAAGATGATGTCTTCTGTTTATAAAGGGCATAATGTATGGAACATTGTAATCAGTTGTACCATTGAGATTGTAAGCCAAGTCGGTATATCGAGTGGTCATCCATTGTATCCAAATATCAAATGTAAGCTGTATAGCATTGTTCAGTTGGTTTCCAATGTAAAGAGAGATGTGCTGTAATCATTGTACTTCAATACAAGTCTTGTACTCTCCTTCAACTATCAATAAAGAGAATAAAGTTCTATATATCTCTGTGTGGCTTTAAGTTACTCTTTTTCTCCGCTGCTATAAAGAAGTGATGTACTTCTATTCAATGAGAAAGATTGTCCTCACTAAATTCAATTTATCTGCTTCTGCCGCTGCGATGTGTTCCTATTTGAAGAATAATCGAGTATGTACCATCTTTGCCTTGTACAAGTGCAATACCAGACTTGTACGGCATCACGCCCAAGCGAGGACGATCGATTCCAAGAGATAAAATATGTGAATAAATGACTCTATGAATCGGGGCGTGACAAATTGGTATCAGAGCACGGCTTTACGTCCTTGGTCTCTTCTTTGGTTCGTTTCAAATCAAAGTTGCATCGATGATTGACCAAAGTTGCTTCCACGATCACTCAACGTTGCTTCCGCGATTAAATCAAAGATTGCTTCCGCGATTATATTGTTGTTGTTCTGTAATCATCCTATGTTGTTCGTGTCTGAAAGATCATTGACCCTCTTGGCTGCTCACTGGATGTTCCATACAATAAGTCTATATACATTGTGATGCCCCTGAAAGAATGATTGTTGTTGGTTTGGACACAAATAACCCAACAATGACTCGATGCCATAGTATGCTATATTGTGAATGTTGTTAGAAATATGAGAATATAGAAAAGTGGCTGGGTATGCTGTAACAAGTTGAGAATTGCATGTGATGTTGGAAAAGAATTGTGAATGAAATAATTGATGGATGAGATTGACAGAATTAGTGAATTGACTCATGTGTGTCGGCTAAGTGCTTTCGAGACCCTAAGAATGTTGGCTTATAATATTGAGACCCCGAGATGTTGGTTAAGTATTGTGATCATTATAGATCATGAATGTCCGGAATAGATTGAGTTGGTATTGTTTAAGGATGGCTTCGTTTCTGAGTGGTATATTGCCTCTACCACCTCAGAACGAGATGTATGTTGACCCTTTCCATAAAATAGCAATGAGACTATCTGTGAGTACTGGGTAGTGCCGAGACTTAGCTGGGAGTCATGTATTGTGCTAGACGACTCAAGTGTCCCCTGACGGTAATGCTATGTTGGGTAGTGAGATTGTAGAAATGGTAACGGTTGGCTTGGTTAGAAATTGTTTAGTCGAGTGATGACTCAGACTAGTAAGACAGTTAGCATGCTACGGGTAAATAATTTGGCTAGAGAATGTTGTGGCTTAGAACATTGGAATATCGATTTCGATTGGTTGGATGCAAATCAAATGTGGCTAATATAAAGTGGGATGCGTAGCTGAAAGTTTTGAAAATATTGTCGGTGAATCAAAGGGATATTAGAAATCTGTGCCTTGATCCTAAGGTGTAATAGATGTCAATCCATCTTGATCACCAAAGGATAGTCATTGCATAGATGCATGATGCTGAAGAATTGAATTGTACTAGAAAAAATAACAAGTAGTGACTCAGAATACTGGTGTTGCCTAAGGGATGGTTAAGTGATACATAAATTGTCGGATTGAATGGGATGAACTACTTGACCATTACTGCATGAGATTAAGAATGCCGTAAGATAGTTTGATGATTGAGAAACAAATGGAAACGAGAAATTGTAAACATGTTGGAAATGTCGGTATAGGTGATTGTTGGTTGGGATATAGATTGTTGGCTTATGACTTAGTGGTTTGACTCTGTCATACAGACCGAATAGTATGATTCCATAGTTATGTTAAACTATCGGAATCGATGACCCTTGAATAGTTAGCATTGGCTTATGGGTTTGTGTGAGTATAAAGGAATTGGAATAGAAATTGAATCATTGGAAATTTACTTGATGGATTATTAGAACGATGAAGATCGTATGTCGGATTTGGAATTTACCGTAATGTTGATAGATCGATCTTAGTCGATTGTTGGGTAAGTCTAGAATGAGCCTCTGTGGGAATTATTTCCTTGAGGAAGACCCTGAATAGATAGACTTGACCCTAGCGACCAGTTGTTGATTTACCAATTGCTGGCTTAGCCCAATTGGCGATTAGTTATTCAGACAGAGTTAAAACCCATAGGTTTGGGTAGAGTTCCTTAGAACTGTTGGTTGCTTGTTGGCCCTAAGAAACAGAAACTAGTATAACCCTAGTAGCCGTCCACTCTAGGGAAGTCACCTGAATGATTAAGTTTAGCTGTCAGTGTAGCTAACCTTAGAGATTGATTGAATAATAGGTGACCATTGGAGACCCATAGAATAACCTTGTGGCATTGAATGAGAGATGGTGCTAATGAGTATTGACCTAAGGGAATGTATGCTTCAACTTGAGCCTTAAGAGATGTTTGACCATTGAGGATTATATGTCGGCCATAAGTGGAAATTGCAATCGTAAGGTAAGGCTTGAGTGTACCTATAGTCGGGTAGCTAAGTTAACCTTGACTGTTGCATAGAATTATACCCTGGTTCGGGTAATCGATAGTGGGTGACTTCGGATTGTATCTTTTAGAAAAGATGAATTGCCTCGGTGAAAAATGTTGTTGGATTTGGGAAGGAAAATGATTGTCGTTGTGAAACCTTGATATGATTGGCTCTAAGTTAGACCCTTGATCGAATGTTAGAAATGTTATGCTTGGATGGAGATTGTCCCTGATGTTAAGTGGTGGCCTGGAAGATAGTGATTTTGGCAAAGTGAATAAAGCAATAAGTCAATTGAAAGGATGCTAAGTTGGATTTAGAAAAGAGAGTTATATTGTGGCTGATCGAATCGCACTAACATGGAAGTTGGCTGAAGTACATATGTTTTGGGGACGCCTAAAATATGTGTATGGATCCAGCAGAAGTGATTGGTTGTGACTGAGATAACATTATGGGAAGAATTTATCGCACTAGCACGGACTTTGGCTAAAATGCATATGTTTTGGGGACGCCTAAAATATGTGTATGGATCCAAACGAAGTGATATGTTGCGACTGAAATAGAAATGTAAGGAAATGTTGGCGAATCAATGAGAAGTTACAAGTAATTGAAAAAGAGATAGACAGATCGAATCGTTGATGGATTTAAATGGTACAGTTGGATAGATATTTTAAAATGACCGAGTGGGCTGAAATGAATATTGATTTGAAGCTGAATGAGTAAACTCATGGTGATTAAGTGAATCTTGTAGAAGACTTGTTTCCTTAAGTTTCGAGGACGAAACTTTTTCTGAGTGGTATATTATGTAATGCCCCGCTCCGCACGAGGCATTTGGTTGGCTTATTGGATGGGATCAGAATATTGGACCATGACTTATGTTGGGAATCAGGAGAATTGAGACTGATGCAGTCTCTCTTAGCTGGCTAGACGGAATGGATATTGGAACGTGGCTCGCTGGTGGAGCTACGCTTAGTAGAATTTTGGGTGAGTGGAACTGTCCTTCCTCCTCCTTACTCCTTCATGCTTAATAGATGAAGTATTGAAATGCTATGAACTGCCCCTAAATGTCCCTTATGTTAGTTGCTGAATAATAGAGATGCTTTTGTTGAGAATTATTGAAATGTACAACACATTGAACTGTTAATGTGATTCGCTGCCTGAGAATGAATTGATAATATTGCCCCTTATGCTTAATACTGCTGGAACAAGTAGACATTCGAATAATGAGATGCCTTATGAATGATAGAATAAGAAATGAACTGGCTATGCTATCGAACCAATGAACTGAATGAAACACTAGAATCATGTACTCTCTATATAACTGTTGCAAGAATATGAAATGTTGCATGTCCCTTATAAGAAATGAAATGAATGAATGTTAAGTTCCTCTTAAGAAAGGAATGATATGAGATACGTTGCAATGAAGCAATGAATGAGAAATGATAAAGCTGGGATCGTTGAGATCACCAAATGAAATGATGGTAATGATAAAAGAATAAGTCATTGAATATGACTAATGATGCACTGTTGCCTTTACTTTCCTTAATACATTTTACCATGCGATTTTGTTCACAATCGAGTCGGACACGCATTCGCATGGTCATGGACAACTTGTATACAAGGTTTGAGTAATAATTTCCTCGAACGGTTCCTAGGGCCCTGGGGACCGATTCGGCCTAGGAGGAAATAATGATGAGTGCTATGGGAGCACGGATAAGGCGGGGTGGCATAGAGGCTCGCCACCTACTATGCTGACCGCATTATCTTAAAATGAAATGAAATGAGAAGAGTCCATATGGTTTAACAACACCAGTGACCATGTAGCCAGGATGCATGCTAATGAATGTTTTGTGCAGGCAGAGTAAGTATATCAGATAACCTGTAATTGATACAGGTACGAGGAGTCGGCTATCGGTAAGAAATCACATAATTGTGATATTGTATAAGTTGGTTTAACTTGCCTACTTAACATGTTCAATTCATTATGCTAGAAAGATGCCTTGCTATAAATAGTGCTCAAACATAACATCCATGCTAAGTGATGCTTGAAGTGAGAACTGTCATAATGTTTAAGATGTTAATGTTAACGATGCCTCAATGATGCCTTTTCATGATAACACATAGTATGCCTCAATGATGCCTTTGCATGATAACACCAAGAATGCTAAAAAGATATGTCCACATGGATGCTACTAAGAATATGTTTACATGCTTCACTCTGATTATTGCCCATGAACTGTAAACTGATGCTAGGCCCCAAATAGAAAGATCACTCTAATAAATGCAAGCTTAAATGAACACCTTAAATGCTGGTTTATGCGAGTGGGTTGGATTCTGCTCGCCAGTACATAGATGATGTGCTGACCCACGTTTTGTGGGCAGGTGCTTGTGCTTGGAATGTTCTACACACGAAGTTTAGCTGGATTGGTCCCGCGGCATCGAAGATTTGTTGGGCATACAGAAGCTCTCCTTGCACAAGATGATGTCTTCTGTTTATAAAGGGCATAATGTATGGAACATTGTAATCAGTTGTACCATTGAGATTGTAAGCCAAGTCGGTATATCGAGTGGTCATCCATTGTATCCAAATATCAAATGTAAGCTGTATAGCATTGTTCAGTTGGTTTCCAATGTAAAGAGAGATGTGCTGTAATCATTGTACTTCAATACAAGTCTTGTACTCTCCTTCAACTATCAATAAAGAGAATAAAGTTCTATATATCTCTGTGTGGCTTTAAGTTACTCTTTTTCTCCGCTGCTATAAAGAAGTGATGTACTTCTATTCAATGAGAAAGATTGTCCTCACTAAATTCAATTTATCTGCTTCTGCCGCTGTGATGTGTTCCTATTTGAAGAATAATCGAGTATGTACCATCTTTGCCTTGTACAAGTGCAATACCAGACTTGTACGGCATCACGCCCAAGCGAGGACGATCGATTCCAAGAGATAAAATATGTGAATAAATGACTCTATGAATCGGGGCGTGACAGGACCAAACTTGGCATGCAGGACCAGAAAAATGATACGGACCTGTTGGTGCAAGTTTCGTCTCGATCTGACGAGCGTGCACAAAGTAATTGAGAAATTTGCAACGTGCACGATACGGGGAATTTCGACGGATACGCATCAAATTCGTCGCGCGTACGCGACCAATTTGAATTCCGTCAAAGCCCACACGACCACGAAGCTGTTACGCAGCTTTCGATCCTTTCGGTTCGCGACCACGTCGTCCGGATTGGCGTGACGCACGTCGTGTGGAGCATTTTCTTGATTTTCAAAACAGGTTTTTCGGTAACTTTATAATCCGATTTCTCTTTACGTAGTCGACGAAATTAAATTCCGTAAAAAGTGAATCGAAGCACTACATGTGGTCAATAAATGCTTTCAAATAGGTTTTCTAAATTAAGCATGGTTTGGGAGATAAATAAAAGCGAAGTAGGCTAACTCGACTGTTTTTAGTCCTGTTTTTGGGACGGGTTTTTCATCGACTTTGGGTCGATTTCTCGGGCAATCCAGTTCGTCTAAATTAAATCTATATGAAGGCAAATGAAGGTGGTTATATCAGGATCATACCTGAAGAAACGGTTCGTCGGAAGGTCGAGCGTGTACGACGCAGCATCGTCGCGAACCCCTTATCGCGGCTGCACTGCTGCCGTTTCTATCACGCACGCCCGCGCGCGCATGGCCGTCCTCCGGCCAGCGCGGTGGTGGCGTCGACGCCGTGCGGGTGCGCGCGGGGTCGCCCAGTGGCTGGGGGTGCTGCGGCTTAGGGTGTTAGGGTTTGGAGTTTGGAGTTCGTTCTCGAGAGGTTGCTCTCGGTTCCGGTTGTATATATACAACGAAAAAGATATGGGGAAAGGACTTGGCTCGGGCTGGTTTGAGTGCTCGGTTGAGCACTGCTGCGTGGTTTAAGTCCCCACATGGGCCTTGGCTTCTACTCAGCTAGGACCGGGCTTGCTGATTTTAGGGATGGGTTGACCTCGGTTTGGGCGTGGCTGATGTGGGCTTGCGGGAGCTTGGTCACAGGCTCTGTTTGGCCTGGGTTAAAGGGGCTCGGGTGCTGGCCTGGTTTGGTTTTGATTGGCTGCATTCGTTTATTCTCTTCCTTTGAAAGAACAGACTAACAACTGATTGGCTTGGGGTGTTGGGCCATCCTGGGTTAGATTAGGTGGGCTGGGCTGTTACTCCTTTCACTTCTTATTCTTTTTCTTATTCTTTTCATTTCTATTTTATTATACCACTACATATTTACTTATATATGTGTATACTCATAGATACCTATGTATACGTATACAAATATATATACACGCATATATATATAATTATATATTTTATATAAATATATATACACGTATATACTTATATATATTTTATATAAATACGCACACACACATATTTATATATATTTATATATACACGCCCACATACATTCACCTGTTTTAAATACACATATATATATTTATACCCACCTTTTCGAAATATAGCTGAACAATAAGGATTGGATATAAGACAGAATCTAATTGTGAGTATTTAGGTAAAAGCAATATGTGACATATAATGTACGTGCTTGTGCTAAAAGTAATATATATATATATATTTAGCCACATGCATTCAGCTGAGACTTTTACATATATTTACAAGATCCTGCTTTAAATATACGGGGTATAAGAATAAATAAGATACAATAAAAAGAGTTAAATAAAGTGAAGGACATTATAACCTGAGCATCATCCACTAATCATAATAAATTCTACGTATTATACATTTGTTTGGGCTGAGGAAGTTGTAGCCTGGCCCGAGCTCAGCTGGGCTGGTTTTGCTTTAATTCTTTTTATTCTTATAATATACGTAACTCAATATTTATCTATATACACACACATACATATTTATATATTCATATGCTTATACACATATACATATATATTTACACTAAGCATATATATCCCTATATATGCATATATATGATTCAATATATATATACGAATATATATATATACCTATATACATTTCTATCTGTAACTTCTCAATGACCCTAATAAAAATCGTAGTTTCTAAGGTAGGTCTTTCACATACAATTGTGTACACGAAACAATATGTATTTACAAAAATCTAAAAATCACCCTTCGAATAAAATAATTAAAATAAACTATTTCTAAATTTTCGGGAAGGGGAGTTACACTTTAAAGTAAAGAAAGGCTAGCAGGGATATCCCCGGTTAGATTGTTCGAAGAAAGTATGAGAGTTTGCAACTTGGGGAGCTCCCCGATGCCATATGGAATAGGCCCGGATAAGTTGTTCATGGCACGGTCGAGGACAGCGAGGTTGGTCATCAGTTTGAGAGTGTCGTTTGGTATGTTCCCGCCGAAATTATTATTGGACAACACCAGTTCCTGAAGACCAACAAGGAGAGGGATGGTGCCATCGAACAAATTGTGGCTCAGGTTCAGGCTCTTCAACTTGGCTAGCCCGTGCAACTGGTGCACGCCAGCAATATGTCCTGCCAATTGATTGTAGGACAGGTCGACTGTTTCTAAATCGGAAAAGCTGGAGAAGCTACCAAGAGCGCCAGCCAAGTAGTTTGAGCTGAGGTTGACAGACTTCAGCTGGGGGAGTCCGGTGCAGTTGGAGAGGAAGGAGGTGGGGATGAAGGTGAAGGAGTTGAGGGAGAGGTCGAGGGAGTCGAGATGGGTCAGCCGACAGAACAGGTGGAAGAGAAGGAGGGACGAGGAGACGTCGGTAGCGTTGGTGGGGAGACCGAAGCCATAGAGGGAGAGAGTCCTGACCTTCGCTTGAGATGTGCGTGGAGTAGCTCAGCCGATGCCTTTCCAGGTGCACGAACTCGAGGAGACCCTGGCACTAGTCCAACAGTCGGCTGGTACTAGATTGGAGAGAGCCCTCATTGTAATGCCCCGCTCCGCACGGTGCATTATGCTGAGTCGTTGACTCAAAGAGTTACGTTGACCCGATTACGTATCGATATGAATCGATACAAAATGTTAAGTTGTCCCGAGTAATGCATCGAACTAAGTCGATGCGAAGAGTTGCCTTGTCCCAAAGAATGCATCGAGTGAATCGATGCGAAGCGCCGCGTTGCCTCGAAGGATAAGTGCGTTGAGACGGCTCAAAGATTCTAAGAAATCGAATCGACCAAGGCGCAAGTCCGAATCAATGCAAGTATTGATTTTAGTTGGTTTCATGTGCAGGCTATACATTTACGCCGAAATATTAGAGGTCGATCTTTTGCCTTATTCAGTAAGGGGTCCGCGAAAGCAAATTATCGCCTTGCGACGGACTGAGGCATTGGCACGGTAAGCCAAAACAGACGTATAATTCAATGAAGCACGAAGTGCTCGAATGGCTAAGTCAGAAGAGTTGTCCATTCAATGAAGTTATGAAATCGAGCCGCAACGGCTCGGCGAAACGACAAGGCATATCGATTCAAGGTGGAGGGTTCTCTTTCCTACTCCGTCATGCTTAAGTAAAATACATATCGTTGTATGCTGAGTTAACCTATCAACGCCACGGGCGTGGCTCGATAGAGACATAAATATAGTGCGTGTCGAACACTAGATAGAATAATTGAAATGAATCGTACGACAGACGTACAAGTCGCTATGGAATATTGAATATCGCAAAGGCGAGCGCCTTGGTGCACAAGCCATAAGAACATGGGATAACTGTATCGACGAGTGCCCTAGTGCATAAGTCATTCTGTGCCCCCGCGTACGAGTTAGCATACTAGAACATTGAAAGACTAATCGGTGCGAGTGCCTCAGTGCACGAGCGATAGAACATTGAATACCTTATCGAGGCATGCCTCAGTTGCACGAGTCGGAAGGATGGAACATAAACATAACGCGTTGAATACTAAGGCGTAGAATATGGAAAACATGGCTTCGAGGCGTGCATTAAATGCACGATGCAAGGAAAGACGGTGAATGTGCGCAGTTGCACGATACTTACAAAAGATGGCATCGTTACGACGAGGAGAACAGTTGTGGCATGAACATGGCATGACTGTCAATGCGGCATGGTGCCTTTGAAATGTCCATGGCCTTCGGGGCGTTCGTTGAGGACATTCGGGCGTTGTGCCAATTGAAATAGAGATAAGCGAACTTGTTTGGTTGTATAAAAGATAAGATTCGTTGCATGTTCAAATGGACTTAAAGATATAAAAGCCCGTGCATGGGTATTCCCTCGAACGCGGTGCGCCAGGGCGCTGGGACCGTTCGGCCTAGGAGGGATTCGTTTACGGTATTGTTGGTGCACTTTATTTAGATGGGTAGCGACCTTCTGGTGAATGTGATAAGCCACTTGTTGCGATTATTTCGGTGGCCTCTGATGTTGGTTAGCAACCGCACAGAGTTAACATCGTCTTATGTTTCGATTCGATAAATATAAGTCCATTCTAGCCCGGAAAGCTAGTGACCTTCATATAGTTAAGGACGATGGGTTTGGAAGTGCAAGGTATACGTATATCTTGCATTGATGGATCATGAATAGAGGGCACTTATAACATGATAGGGAAAGCTGATAGGCGTGTTCATCTTGCATCGGTGCAAGGGCGAGTGCGTCGACTTGGTAAGAAGTCACACCACGAAACAATACGGGATTGCTATTGGTTGCCTGTTTCATTATGCGAATCAAATAGACATGCTTGCCATGCTTTACAGTCTTCGAATATGCCATAAACTCATCCTAAGGAGAACATAGAAAGAGAACTAAATTGTATGTTTACATGAATTAATACAATACTAAATGTCGGTTTGTTAAGTGGGGTTTTGATCAGTACAGCGAGGACGAAAGTACTAATCCTCCACTAGTTTGCTAGCAGGTTCAGGGATTGGTCTGCTCGCGGCGGAGCTTCGCTTGAACGCGTTGAGGCTTGGAATGCCAAAGCATATTGAAGCGTGCGATCGTATTGACGCTCAGACTTGTGACAGGATTGATACGGCCTAGATATAGAAGGCATGATGTATGGAACGGTGAAATCCTTTGTGGGCAAGAGAGAACTTGAGTGTTGTAGCTAATCTAGCAAATTCTGTTGGGCTATCGAAAGTCTTTATAATCTAATTTCGAATATCAATAAAGAGAATCGTTTCATATACTATGTTTTTCTTTCGTTGTTAATGTTCAACTCGAAGATAACCATTTGAGAACTTGTCATCTTGCCTTGCACGAGCGTAACTCCAGGCTCGTGCGGCATCACGCCCCCCTGCGAGGACGATGATTCGGGTGATTCCGGGTCGGGGCATGACAAATTGGTATCAGAGCTCTAGGCTCAATTTCCTCTAGATGCTTGCTTTATTACCATTCTAAAAAGTTGTCCACCACTAATCGAAATCACTCTTGACTCTACTCTATGCCGTACTGGATGTTCCATACAATAAGTCTAATACAAATCATGTAATTTTGCCGCGTGTTGTTTTAGAAATTATATGGTGTTTCTGGGAAAGTCAGAAAAGGTTTGTTGCTGCAAGTACAATAAGTTGCGAGATGTGTATTCAAGGATTTGTTGCTACAGATACAATACGTCGTGAATTTGAGATGTTCGTTGTTTGCAACGATCGATATGAGAAAAGTTCATTTCATTAATACAATGAAAGTCGTGGAATGTTGCTACAGCAATTGCCACGTATTGATTGTAAATGATGCGTTGAAAAGAAAGCGATAAGTCAATATCGAATGTGTTGAACGGATTTGAGCATTGACTTTGAATGTCGGAAATAAAATATTGCACGAGGTACAACAGATGTCGAAAATAAATCGTTGCACGTGGTGCAATGTGTATTGTAAGTAAATTATTGCACGTGGTGCAACGCATATCAAAGTAAAATTGTTGCACGAAGTGCGACGGATATTGAGAATGAATAGTTGCATAAGATACAACGGAAGAAAACAAAAGTTATAAATCGAGAAACGAAATCGGTTCGGTTGTGCACCGAGCTTGTGTTGGCAAATGAAAATATTGGCCAAGTTGTTTCGGATTTGATTTAATCAGAGTTACGGTTGTGATAAAGCACGATCACTGTGGAAATCGTGAGTCGAAAGAGATCGTTGGTTCGTAAAGAGTACGTTGCGACGGAAGTAACTTAATTTCTGGGTGGTATATGGCATACCACCGATGCAATGAATGGCTCGATTCCGAGTGGTATATGCAATACCTTGCATCAACGTATTGTAAGAATTGTGGAAGGTTTGTCCGTAATGGACGGAATAGCACCGAGACTCGATTGAGAATTTGTATGACGGTATGTTGATGCAAGTGTTCTTCGATGATCGGTTAGAACAGTAAGGCAGGGCTTGTATCAGGGAATGAGACGTCAATTGAAAATTTATGTGTCGGTTGAATGACGGGAACTAGCGAAATGATTATGCCTTGAGGCAACAATCGGATCGACGGGATAGGAAACTCGAAACGTTGAAATCGAACCGCACGACTTGCGAGCTCGATGAAAATGTTGGGCGATATAAATTATAATCGAATCGTACGACTTACGATTTCGATAGAAATGTTAGCCGATGAAAAGTGAAATTGAATCGCACGACTTACAATCTCGATAGAAATATTGGGCGAGACGAAATATAATCGGATCGCACGATATGCGACTTCGGTAAGAAAGTTGGTTGACGCAAGTAATCGTGCCTAAGAAATAGTTGGTTACGTTACGACAAAACTCATTTGAGTACGACTGAAAATACGCAAAACTTAGAGGGAGAGATCGTATGACTTGAGGGTTCGATGTTGGATAATCGGTAACTCAGTTACGCGATCAAAGTATAACGGAATACGACAAATCGGAGAACGAGTTGATGCGTCTGAAAAAGTTCGTTACGAACTTGGATGTATGCGATACGAGTTAAGTTGACGTTTGAAATGGATTCAAGTTGACCCTTACGTTATCGAAATGGATACGGCGTATCGAGATCGATACGTAAGAAAACGTAAACGATGTGAGAATGCAAAATAGAGTGTGCCTCGCGCTATAAAATTTTGTAAGTAACGATACGAGAATGAAACGAACTGATTGATCAAAGACGAGACCGTAAGTCATCGACGATTGCTCGATGCATATAACATCTCGTGTGTCGACCGCAAAATAAGATAGACTCGAATTCGATACGAGTAGATATTTCGTAAATTGTGGAATCATCGACGATAATACATGACTCTACTCGGAGGATAGTTGCGCATCAGTTGCGTCGATAGAAATGGTTATGTACGGATTAGATAGTCACATAGAAAATCGTCGGAACGTGATTTGGCTTCGAAATAAGATATAGCATGGTTCGTAGTAAACTGTCCTTCGGTGATAATCCACAATTATCGAGCGTAGCTTCAGGGCAGCTGACCCCAGAAGACTTGACCGCCAAATCAAATTGAATGCTGCAGACCATAAGATGACCCATGCGATATCACAAATGAAAATTGCATCAGTAACAAATACAGTGTGGTGCATGTTGACGATAAGTCTAAGCGATCGAGAATTGTTGGAACAACTTTCGATTGAGAATGATATAGTTAGATTTGAGTATTCGTCGGATGAATACTTGAATGGTTATGTTGGTCGATAAACAAACTAGAAATTCACTAACAAACTTGGTGATTCGAATAGGCGATTGCGAGAATCGTGCTATGCACGAGAGAGAACGATAAGAGAATGACTTACGAGTTATGTCGTTAGATTCGGATTCACCTTGCAATTGAGCTTGCATGAATCGATCTTATATTCGATGTTACGAGACGGATAAGTTGAAAATTTGGCTAGTGAATTCCTACTCGTTAGGAATCGAACGTAAAGGCGCATCGTAAAGACCTTCGTGTCAAGGCGATCGTTGTCTTGAGCACCGTCACCTCGATGTAAACTGTTATGTCGGATAGATTGTGGCCTTTGTGCAATGTCAATTTAAAGTTGCGTCGGAAGGATTTGAGCATGGTATCTAGGTAAGCCACCTAGCGGACGTAGTCTTGAATGTTGATGCTTTTGCAAGTCAACAAAAAAGAATCATGTCGAGATAGAATACGAAGTGAAATATCAGAAATCGTTGGATAGTGACGCCGAACGCAAGACGTTGCGGAAACTCGTTGTGATCGGATGCGCGACGGCTTGACGCGACGCGTAGAATTGATAGTCCCGATCAAACATACAAAGTGAGTTAATACGATTTTTGAATCGCATCGTATGCCTTGACTTTTGTTGGAGGATCGCGTATGTATCAATATGCATATGTAATAGAATTACGAGAACTTATGCTAGAGCCCAAGTGCGATCGAGAGTACGAGATGGCAAGTAATTGAGAATAAAAAGTTACATGTTTGCGTTGTTCTAATATCCTACAACTGAGCTTGGCTGAAATGCATATATTGATGGGACGCCTAAAATATGTGTATGATTCCAAACTAAGTTGTATAATCCAAACAATAGTGAGGCGAGATCGTGGAACAATCTAGTTAAACCCTTAGAAATTTAGTATTGATTTCGGTTCGAGGGCAAACCTTGTTTTTAGTGGTATATTATGTAATGCCCCGCTTCGCATGGTACATTATACTGAGTTGTTGACTCGAAGAGTTACGTTGACCTGATTACGTATCGATGCAAATCGATACAAAGTATTAAGTTGTCCCGAGCAATGCATCGAACTAAGTCGATGCGAAGAGTTGCCTTGTCCCAAAGAATGCATCGAGTGAATCGATGCGAAATGCCGTATTGCCTCGAAGGATAAGTGCGTTGAGACGGCTCGAAGATTCTAAGAATCTTCGAGCCGACTTAACGCACTTATCCTTTGGGGCAATGCGGCACTTCGCATCAATTCGACTCGATGCATTCTTTGGGACAATGCAACTCTTCGCATCGACTTAGTTCGATGCATTGCTTGGGACAATGTAACTCTCGTATCGATTCTCATCGATATATTTCTTTCAGTCAACGCGATTCGTTGAGTCAACGTCTCAGCGTAATGCACCATGCGGAGCGAGGCATTATAGAATATACCACTCAAAACAAGGTTCGTCCTCGAACCAAAATCAACGCTCCGATTAAGTGTCTTATAAATTGTTTCACGATCTCGTCCCACCAATGTTGTTCAGTTTCACCCTATCTTGCAAGCTTTTCATTAACATTCCAAGTCCTTCCTGCAGCTCGATTTGAATTTGTATACAACTCGATTTGGATCTGTACCTATATTCAAGGCATTCCAAGATATATGTAATTCGACCAAGTCCAGTGGTAGCAAATTGGAACAAAACTAACAGGTAATTTCAATCCTATGCTTGCCATCTCGTACTCTCGATCGGACTTATCTTTAGCAACTGTTCTCGAAATTTTGTCGTATACATATATTCGATACATACGTGATTCATTCAATAAAGTCACTGCATGCGACGCGATTCAAAATCACATTTCTCGTTTTGTATCTTTCGTATGGACTATCAACTCTATGCGTCGCGTCAAGCCGTCGCGCATCCGATCGCAACGATCCTTCGTAACGCCTTGCGTTCAAAGTCGCCACCTAACTATTTTCGAAGTCTGACTATGCAACTTATCTCGATACGATTTCTTTTGTTGACTTGTAAATGTATCAACAATCAGGACTACGCCCGCTAGGTTACTTACCTATACCCCGTGCTTAGATTCTTCCGACGCAACTTTAAATTGACATTGCTCAAAAGCCACAATCTATCCGACACAAAAGTTTACATCGAGGCAACGGTGCTCAAGACAACATTCGCTTTGACTCAAAGTCCCTATGATGCATCTTACATTTGATTCCTAACGAGTAGGAATTCACTAGCCAAATTTCCAACTTATCCGTCTCGCAACATCGAACATAATTTTGATTTACGTATGCAAGCTCAATTGCAAGGTGAATCTAAATCTAACAACATAACTCGTAAGTCATTCTCTTATCGTTCTTTCTCGTGCATAGCATGATTTTCGCAATCGCCTATCCGAAGCACTAAGTTCGTTGGTGAATTTTTCGTTCGATCGTCGACCAACATAACCATTCAAGCACTCATCCGACGAATACTCAAAATCTAGCTACATCATTCTCAATCGAAAGCTGTTCCAACAATTTTTGATCACCTAGACTTATTGTCAACATGCATCACACTATATTTGTTACCGATGCAATTTTATATGCGATATCGCATGGGTCATCTTATGGTCTGTAATATTCAATTTGATTTGGCGGTAAAGTCTTCTAGGGTCAACTGCCCCGAAGCTACGCTCGATAATTGTGGATCATCACCGAAGGACAGTTTACTACGAACCACACTATATCGTATTTCAGAGCCAAATCACGTTCTGACGATTTCTACGCGACTTTCCAATTTCGGATAAATCCATTTCTATCGGCGCAACTGATGCCCAACTATCCTCCGAGTAAAGTCATGCACTACCGTCGATGATTCTGCTATTCACGAAGCATCTCCTCGCATTGAGTTCGAGTCTATCTTATTTGCGGTCGACACACGAGATGCTATACGCATCGAACAATCGTCGATGACGTATAGTCTCGTCTTGATCAATCACAAAGTTTATGATCAACCAATTCATTCATTCTCATATTATTATTTACAAAATTTTGATAGCACGAGGCACACTCTATTTTATATTCTCACATCGTGTTCATGTTTTCTTACGTATCGATCTCGATACGTCGTATTAATTTCGATAGCGCAAGGTTCAACTTTGAATCCGTTTCAACGTCGAGTACTTGCATTACATACGTCCAAGTTCTCCACAAATATTTCTGTACGTCTCGTATCGTTTCTCGATTCGTTGCATTCCTTTATGATTTGATCGCGTAACCGAGTTACCGATTACCCAACATCGAACCCTCGAGTTATACGATCACGTCCTCTAAGTTTTTGCGTGTTTCAGTCGTACTCAAATGAGTTTTGCCGTAACGTATTCCAACTATCTCTTAGGCACTAATTACCCGCATCAACCAACTCTTCACCGAAGTCGCACATCGTGCAATACGATTATAATTTGCCTCGCCCAAAATTTTTTATCAAAATTGCAAGTCGTGCGATTTGATTCGCCTCGTCCAACATTTCTATCGAGATCGCAAGTCGTGCGACTCATTTATAAGTTCGAGTTTTCCTTTCCCGTCGATCCGATTATTGCTTCAAGGCATAATCGTTCTGCTAGTCTCGGTCGTCCGACCGACTTATAATTTCCGTCTGACGTTTCGAAGAACACTTGCATCAACATACCGTCATACAAATTTCCAATTGAGTCTCGGTACTCTTTCGTCCGTTGTGGACAAACCTTCCGTAATTCTTATAATTCGTCGATGCAATTCATCGTATAAGTGGTATATCATATACCACTCAGAATCGAGTCATTCATCGCATACGTGGTATGGCATATACCACTTGGAAATCAAGTCATTTCCTTTGTATTATACTTAGTATGAACCAACAATCTCTTTCGACTCACGATTTCCGCAGTGATCGTGCTTGATCACAACCGTAACTTTGATTAAATCAAATCCGTCACAACTCGGCCAATGTTTTCATTTGCCAACATAAGTTCGGTGAACCGAACGATTCGTTCTTTCGATTTATGATTTCAGTTCCTTTCATTGCATCTCGTACAACGATTTATTTCCAATCTTCTTTGCACTCCGTGCAACGATTACTTTGATATGCGTTGCACTACGTGCAACAATTTACTTCCGACACGCATTGCACATCGTGCTACGACTTATTTCCGACATTCATTGCACCTCGTACAACGATGTTATTTTCGACATCTGTTGCACCTCGTGCAATAATTTATTCCCGAATTTCAAAGTCAATACTCAAATCCGTTCAACATATTCGATATTGTCTTATCACTTTCATTGCAACGCATTATTTAAGTTCTTGCATTGGTACAACCAATATTCATAACCCATTGCACATCATGCATCATTTTATTTCTCATTCAACATGTTATATTGCAACAACATCTCAAATCGTATTTCACAATTTGTTGCACTTGCAGCAACTAACATTTCGCGGCTCGTGCATTCAATGCAGCGAAACGTTTTACGACTTTCTCCACAACATCAAGTAAATTCGAAGTACTTGCGGCAACGTTACCCGACTTTGTATTAGACTTATTGTATGGAACATCCAGTGCGGCATCAAGTAGAGTTAAGTGTGATTTCGATTGGTGGTGGGCAACTCTTTGTAATTGAAACAAAGCAAACGTCCTGAAAAAATTGAGCCTAGAGCTCTGATACCAATCTGTCATGCCCCGACCCGGAATCACCCGAATCATCGTCCTCGCAGGGGGCGTGATGCCGCACGAGCCTGGAGTTGTGCTTGTACAAGGCAAGATGACAAGTTCTCAAATGGTTATCTTTGAATTGATATTAGCAACGAAAGAAAAACAGAGTATATGAAACAATATTCTCTTTATTGATATTCGAACTGAGATTACAAAGGCTTTCAATAGCCCAACTAAATTTGGAACAAAATGACGTCGAGTTCTGTCCCCGACTGAACTCGGTTCGAGTTCGGTCCCGTCTTGACAAAACTGTCTTCACACCAGATTGGACTCCAACACTTGGAAGTGGGAAATGGATATTGGGAGTCTTGAATTTCCAGGTATGGTTTGATTGACTTGACGACTTTGACTGATAAGAAGATTAAGTCTAATTTAGATGTAGTGTGATTGGGTGTTAATTTAATTGGTGCATAGGTTTGTCGATCGAAATGAGTCATCTGATTATGACATGTTTGCTAAGTTAGACCTGTAAGGTTTACAAGTCATACTATGCGTCCATTGTGCGTCAGATGGGAAAGACACATGAGAAAACGTAGTTTCAGTGACTAATAATCAACTGGTGTCCTTGAAACACATTTCCGAGTAGGTGTTTGGCAAACGTATCATGCTCATGGATATATTAGTTCAAAGAGTTGATTATTAGAAATCTATAGGTATGTTTCACCCTAATTGATAATTAAATATATCAAACGCGTTTAATTCTTGACTTTTGTCATCGTCGTTAAAAGAGTAAAATTATCTTCTATTTTAATAGAAAGGTTTTTAAAAAAAAATCTACCCACAAAATGAAAATAACAAAGTTATTTTCTGGACTATTAGAAGCCTATGTATTTTTCTTCAGTTGAAAGAATGTTGAAAGCTCAGTATTCTTAATACAATGTGAGGTTCCTTGAGAAGAGGTTGGATGCAGACCTTAACCTATCTATACAACTTTTTCCAACAATCTATCATAAAACCTCTCTTTTATTAGTCAGAGTCAGGTTTTCTATTCCCTTCATTTTGTCCTTTGAAAGTGACTAATTTGCATTTGAAGTCTTCAAAGCACTATTTTTTTTCCCTTCTTTTCATTTGTTGCTTTTGTATACTGTTATGTTATAATTTCTAGGGAAATTTTGCACAAAGGTTAGGTATTAATTCAAGTTTTTTTTTTTAATTTTTTTTAAGGAGACTAACAAATTTATATATCGTCTTAGAGATTGAACAATCCTAATTTATTTTCGGGACGTATGTATACAAGCATAAACTTTATAATTTGCATTATTTTGTAACTTTTAAAACTTTATAATTTTATACATTTGCATACAAGCATAAACTTGCAACATTTTTGACAATTTTTTTTTCTTCTTTTCGGTCCAAACATTCATTGATGAAGTAGAAACAACAACAACAACAACAACAACAACAACAAATATATGATGATCCAATATCCAGTGATGTCCTTTAGGGGTTGATGTACAAACAAATTAATTTATATAGATATTTTATGATTATTCTGTCATAGAATACATTAATTCTTCATAGTAATCCGATTGGTCAGGCAATTATATTTCATGTTTCAGAATCAAATTCAAAATTTAGAATTCTAATATTACAATTTCCCTGTCTATACAAGTTTAGTATCAGTCTCACATATCTATAACGAGAATTAAATATGTAAGAATCAATTAAGAAAACTCAATAGCTCAACTTGAAAAATCCACTGTAAAATATGCAAGCAAATTAAACTAAATCAAGAGCTGCTGGTAATGCTAAAACTAAAATCTTAAGAGTGTATGGGTGCAAATGAAGAAAGAAAGAAATATACCAACTGCCATTATAGAATCCAAGTTTATGGCCTTTGTTAATCAAAAGTCAGTCCACACAAGAGAAGTCCCTCCTCCTCCTCCTCCTCCTCCTCCTCCTCCTCCTCTCTCATTTCCCACTGCATTCCAAGAAGAAGCAAAAGCAGCAATCAACAACACTACTACTACTTTTATTGGTCATAGTCTTTAGAAATAAATACAGTGACCTACCTATATTTCATATATTTCACGAGTATTACAGAAACTACTCCTATTCCGAAAATATACACCGACCATCTCTCTCCTTTATAAATTTTATAAAACATAGGGTGTTCAGGATTATAAATTTTTATAAAAAATATAAACAATAGAGGAGGAGGTCCGTGTAGTTAGTTTGAAAGTAGGAGTGTTTCTGTAATAAGTGTAAGACATAGGGGTAATAAACTCACCTTCCATATTATACTTAAGGTCCATTGTTCATTAGTCTAGTGAAGAATTTTCAAGAACTAATTATTATTATTTTTCTTGAAACGAGTATTAATAATTAATCAGACGATCGTAGCAGCAGGACTGACTTGTTCTTATGTGTTGCTTCTTCTACTCTTGTCCTTCTTCTTCTTCTTCTTAATAGTTGGTGGTGACGATTCACAAACCATGCGTGCTCTCTCTAGCCTTCTCTCTCCATTACCATATACATGGAGCACAACAACCGACCAAAATCCATGCTCCTGGGATGGAGTCTTCTGCAGCTCCTCAGCGGCCAACGCTTCTTCTTCTTCTCCTCCTCATTTTCGAGTGACCCATCTCTCCCTCTCCGGCGCCTATCCCCACTTCTTAAATGACAGTGACAATGCTTCCTCTATCTCATACGATTATTTCTTTAACCTCCTATGCAAGCTCGACTCTCTCCAGTCCCTTGATCTCTCTTACAATCACTTCATTTACATCCCCACCTCCTTCCTCTCCAACTGCAGTGCGCTTTCCCAGTTGAAGTCCCTCGACCTCAGCTCAAACAGATTGGCCGGCACTCTTGGTAGCTTCTCTAGCTTTCCTGGTTTAGAAACACTCGACTTGTCCTACAATCAATTGGAAGGACAAGTTTGTGTGCACCAGTGGCATGGACTAGCCAACTTGAAGAGCCTGAACCTGAGCTCCAATCTGTTTGATGGCCCCATCAGCTTCCTCTCCAACTGCAGTGGACTTCCCCAGTTGAAGTCCCTCGACCTCAGCTCAAACAGATTGGCCGGCACTCTTGGCAGCTTCTCTAGCTTTCCTGGTTTAGAAACACTCGACTTGTCCTACAATCAATTGGAAGGACATGTTGGTGGGAACCAGTTGCATGGGCTAGCCAACTTGAAGAGCCTTAACCTGAGCTCCAATTTGTTTGATAGCATCACCCTTAGTCCTCTATATGAAGGTCTTCGGGAACTGGTGCTGTCCGGTAATCTTTTCAGCAGGAACATACCAAATGACATTCTCAAATTGAAGAACCTCACACTGTTGGATCTCCGTCTCAACAACCTATCTGGGTCTATTCCATACGGAATTGGAGAGCTTTCCAAGCTAGAAAACCTCCGACTTTCCTATAATCTTCTTACCGGGGAAATTCCTGCCAGTTTGGCTTCCATCACAAGCCTGCACTCATTCGCTGCCAACCATAACAATTTTGTGGGGGCAATTCCAGCTGGGATTACAAAATACATCAACACTCTCGAACTTAGCAACAATATGCTTACTGGGGGGATCTCATCTGACCTTCTCTCCCCTCCTACTCTGTTTTATGTTGATTTGAGCTACAATCTCCTTCAAGGGACCATCCCTGCAAATATTTCTTCGGGGCTCTACAACTTGCGACTTAGTGAAAACTCTCTTGTTGGTCCTATACCAGTGACGATATGCTCGCTACGCACGAATTCATTGGAGCTGGATAACAATAAACTGGATAGCCAGATTCCGCCGCAGATGGGGAGCTGCAAGAATCTCGAGCTGTTGAATCTGGCCGCAAATCGGTTGCATGGAGGGCTGCCAAAGGAATTGGAAAATCTTACTATTTGTTGGAATTTATATCTTCAAGACAATTCCCTCACTGGTGCAATACCATCCGAATTTTTCAGTTCACAGGGGCTTACAATCATGAATTTGGAAAATAACAAGCTAAATGGTTCGATACCCGACACAATCGGTACTTTGAGAAACCTGATAGAGCTCCGTTTAGGGAACAACAAGTTGAATGGAAAAGTCCCTGTAATGCCAAAAAGTTTGAGTACATCCCTCAACCTCAGCAGCAACCTCCTAACCGGACCTATACCCCCATATCTTGGTGGCCTACAACAATTGCAAATCCTTGACCTCTCAAACAATGAGTTTACTGGTGAGGTTCCATCATCATTGACTCGAATGCGGAGTCTGACGCTATTGGAGCTCTCCAATAACCTTCTCTCAGGGATACCTCCACATTTCCCACCTTCGATTCTTGTTACTCTTACTGGAAACAAAGACATACTTCTTGATGAAAATAAAGACGCAGTCGACGTTAATCAAGATACGGTGGCACGACCTCTTGCTATATCGGTCATGGTCACGAGTTTTGTAGGCGGTTTTTTGGTCTCCATTGCGTTGGCCGGAATTTATGTAAGATGTTTTGGCAATGGTAAATACGAGAGTTCAGCTGCTTCCAGGACCAGGGCTCCTCTCCAGTCTGAACCTCTGGTCGAACTCCAGAATTTGAGAAGGATCCGACGACAATTGGATGCTGCTGTTGCAAAGTATGGATAAGAGAGAGCAGGATTGTGTTTGGGAGTCAATCAGTCGTTTGAGTGTTGTCCATGAGCTAATTATATTACTAGTCAAGTTATCTATGTTGTGTATCTTGTTCAAGTTCAATGAATGTTATTAGACTGTAGCCACTTGAAATTAATGCTTCTATTAGTCAAGTCGAAAAGTATTATTCAGTAGGACTCGATATATGTTGCACGAGATTCCATCTAGAGGCAACCAAACTGCCCCTCAGGCAGTTGGAAGTGTAAGTTGTCAACAAAAAGATGACAAATTGATCCGAACACATGCAATTTCACTTTAAAGGTAAGAACTGATAAGGCGTTCTAGGAATAGCTATGTTCTTCCGAAGAACATGCAATTTCACTGAAAGATCAAATTTGCGAAATAAGTATCAAGGATCGAGGCATGCAAATAGTAACGTTCACGGTATCGGAATCGGTATCGGACCATTCATATGAGTATCGGGATTGGTGGTATCGACGGTTTCGGATCGTAATATCGGATTTTTTGGTTTCAGAAAACAAATAATTATTAACATTATAGAATATATATTTTTATACATTTAGGCATAATTTTAAGTATTTTCAGTGTTGTTTCTTAGCAGATTTGAAATTGAATAAAATATTAGTCACCCTTGTCGATTGGTTTACATGTGATAGATAAATTTTTATCTTTTATATGCTTTTACTGTAATGCCCCGCTCCGCACGAGGCATTTGGTTGGCTTGTTGGATGGGATCAGAATGTTGGACCATGACTTATGTTGGAGATCAGGAGAATTGAGACTGGTGCAGTCTTTCTTAGCTGGCTAGACGGAATGGGTTTTGGAACGTGGCTCGCTGGTGGAGCTACGCTTAGCGGGATTGGAGCAGGAAGACCATTATATAAGGCAAGTGGAACTGTCCTCCTTCCTCCTTATTCCTGCATGCTTAATAAATGGAATAATGTGATGCTATGAATTGTCCCTAAATATTCCATGTCTTAGTTGCTGAATAATAGAGATGCCTATGTTGTGAATTATTGAAATGAATAAGACATGAATATTGAACTGCTAATTGAATCACACTCGAACTGCTAATGTAGCTTGATGTCTGAGAATGAATCGATAATGTCTCTTATGCTTAATCTTGATGAAATGAATGAATCACTTGAGTAATGAGATGCTACGAGAATGATACATGAGTAATGAACCGGCTATGCTATTAACGCAAAGAATTGAAAGAAACATATCGATCATATATATTCTGCATAACTGTTAATGTTGCTTGTTTCCTTATAAGCAATGAAAGAAAGAATACTGTCCCTATGAAATGAATGAAATACTGCAGGTCCTATCGAGATGAATGAATTATTATGGTTCCTTTCAGAAGGGAATGATATGAGAAATGTTGCAATGAAGCAATGAATGAGAATTGATGAGGCTTGGGATCGTTGAGATCACCAAATGAAATGATGGTAATGATGGAAATGAATAAGTCATTGAACATGACTTGAATGAGATGAATGATGTTGCACTGTTGTCTTTACTTCAATATTTTACCATGCATTTTATGTGCACGATTGAGTCGGACACGCATTCGCATGGTCATAGGACAACTTATGCATAAGTGATGGGGATATGTTTTCTCGGACGGTACCCCGGGACGTTAGGGCGACCGATCCGACCTAGGAGAAAACATTGGCGTGCCAGTAGGGGCACGGGTTTTGCGAGGCATCCTTTGGGGCTAGCTACCTTCTCTGGAGTCATCGCATTACCAATGAAGACCTATATGGCAACGTCCGTATGGTTAAACACCAGTGACCATGTAGTCAGGATGCATGCTAATGAATGTCTTATGCAGGCAGAGTAAGTATATCTGCTAACCTGTATTTGATGCAGGTATAAGGGAGTCGGCTATCGGTAAGAATCACTTAAATGTGATAATCTATTATATGTGTTGGTTTAACTTGCATGCTTACATTCCAAATAAGAAAATGGTGCTGTATGTAGCCTTTCAGTATGAGATCCTACTTAACATGTTAAGTTCAGTATGCTAAGAAAGATGCCTTGCTATGAAATGTTGCTCAACCATAACATGCATGCTAAGTAATGCTTGAAGTGAGAATTGTCAAAATATGCTTAAGATGTTAATGTTAGCGATGCCTCAATGATGCCTTCTCATGATAACACCTAGTATGCCTCAATGATGCCTTTGTATGATAACACCAAGATTGCTAAATGTTATGTCCACATGAATATTGCTAAGAATAATGTTTACATGCTTCACTCTGATAATTGCCCATGAACTGTAAACTGATGCTAGGCCCCAATTAGAAAGATCATTCTAATAAATGCTTGCTTAAATGATCACTTAAAATGTTGGTTTATGCGAGTGAGTTGGATTCTGCTCGCCAGTACATAGATGATGTACTGACCCACGTTTTGTGGGCAGGTGCTCGTGCTTGGAATGTTCTACACACGAAGATTGCTGGATTGGTCCCGCGGCATCGAAGATTTGTTGGGCATACAGAAGCTCTCCTTGTACAAGATGATGTCTTCTGTTTATAAAGGGCATAATGTATGGAACATTGTAATCAGTTGTACCAGTGAGATTGTAAGCCAAGTCAGTGTATCGAGTTGTAATCCATTGTATCCAAATATCAAATGTAAGCTGTATAGCATTGTTCAGTTGGTTTCCATTGTAAAGTGAGATGTGCTGTAATCATTGTACTTCAATACAAGTCTTGTACTCTTCTTCAATTATCAATAAAGAGAATAAAGTTCTATATGTCTCTGTGTGACTTCAAGTTGTCCTTTTATCTTCGCTGCTATAAAGAAGTGATTTACTTCTATTCAATGAGAAAGAGTGTCCTCATTAGATTCAATTTATCTGCTTCTGCCGCTGCGATGTGTTCCTATTTGAAGAATTACCGATTATTGTACCATCTTTGCCTTGTACAAGTGCAATACCAGACTTGTACGACATCACGCCCAAGCGAGGACGATCGATTCCAAGAGATAAAATAAGTGAATAAATGACTCTACGAATCGGGGCGTGACAAATTGGTATCAGAGCACGGCTTTACGTCCTTGGTCTCTTCTTTGATTCATTTTAAATCAAAGTTGCATCGGCGATTAACCAAGTTGCTTCCGCGATCACTCAACGTTGCTTCCGTGATTAAATCAAAGATTGCTTCCGCGATTTTACTGTTGTTGTTCGGTAATCATCCTATGTTGTTTATGTCTGAAAGTTCGTTGACCCTCTTGGCTGCTCACTGGATGTTCCATACAATAAGTCTATATACATTGTGATGCCCCTAAATGAATGATTGTTGTTGGTTTGGACACAAATAACCCAACAATGACTCGATGCCATAGTATGCTATATTGTGAATGTTGTTTGGAATTGTGGGAATAGAAGAAAAGTGGCTATGTATGCTGTAACAAGTTGAGAATTTCATGTGATGTTGGAAAAGAATTGCGAATGGAATAATTGAGGGATGAGTTCAACAGAATTGATGAATTTACTCATGTGTGCTGGCTACTGCTTTTGAGACCCTAAGAATGTTGGCTTATGATATTGAGACCCCGAGATGTTGGTTGAGCATTGTGATCATTATAAATCACGAATGTTCGGAATAGATTGAGTTGGTATTGTTTAAGGATGGCTTCGTTTCTGAGTGGTATATTGCCTCTACCACCTCAGAACGAGATGTTTGTTGACCCTTTCCATAGGATAGCAAGGAGACTATCTGTGGGTATTGGGTAGTGCCGAGACTTAGCTGGAAGTCATGTATTGTTGCTAGATGACTCAAGTGTCCCTTGACGGTTATGCTATGTTGGGTAGCGAGATTGTCGGAATTGTAACATGTGGCTTTGGTTAGAAATTGTTTAGTCGAGTGATGACTCAGACTAGTGAGACAGTTAGTATGCTATGGGTAAGTGGATTGGCTAGAGAATGTTGTGGCTTAAAATATCTAAATGATGACTTCGGTTGGTTGAATGCAAATCAGATGTGGCTAATACAAAGTTGGTTGCTAAGCTGAAAATTTTAGAAATATTGTCGATGAACCAAAGGAATATTAGAGATTTGTGCCTTGACCTTAAGGTGTAATAGATGTTAATCCATCTTGATCACCAAAGGATAGTCATTGCATATGTTCGTGAATGCTGAGGAATTGAATTGTACTAGAAAAGTGACAAGTAGCAACCCTGAATCCTTGTGTTGCATAGAGGATGGTTAAATGATACATGAATTATCAGATTGAATGGAATGAACCACTCGACCCTTGAGGTAGAGAATTTTAAGGATGTCCATATAAGATTTTGATGGCTGGAAAAGGAACGAAATTTAAGAATGCCCGTAAGAGAGTTTGATGATCGAGAAACGAATGGGAACAAGAAATTTCAAATGTGTTGGATAATGTCGGTATAGGTGATGGTTGGTTGGAATATAGATTGTTGGCTTATGACTTAGTGGTGCAACCTTGTCATACAGACCGAATAGTATGATTCTATAGTTATGTTAAAACTATCGGAATCGATGACCCTTGAATGGTTAACCTTGGTTATGGGTTTATGTGGATACAAAGGAATTGGAATAGTAATTGAATCGTTGGGAATTTTACTTGATGGATTATTAGAACGAGGAGAATCGTATGTCGGATTGGGAATTGACCGTAATGTTAATAGAGCGATCTTAGTCGATCATTGGGTAAGTCTAGAATGAGCCTCTGTGGGAATTATTTCCTTGAGGAAGATCCTGGATAGATAGACTTGACCCTAGCGACCAGTTGATGAGTCACCAATTGCTGGCTTAGCCCAATTGGAGATTCATTATTGGCCTGAATTGAAACCCATATGTTTGGGTAGTGTGCCCTAGAACTGTTGGTTGCTTGTTGGCCCTAAGAATAAGAAACTAGTGTAACCCTAGTAGTCGTCCACTCTAGGGAAGTCACCTTGATGATTAGGTATAGCTGTCGGTATAGCTAACCATTGAGACTGGACCAAATACTAGATGGCCGTTGGCAACCCATAGAATGACCTTGTGGTATTGAACGAGAGATGGTGATGAGTACGACCTAAGAGTGATATGTTGTATGTATGCTCCAATATGAACCTTAGAGATGTTTGACCCTTGAGGATTATGTGTCGGCCTATAGCGAGAAATGGAATCGTGGGATGAGACTTGAGTTGTATGCATCAGAAGGTGAATTATTATATGGGATGAAATTGACTGCTCATGACGGAAATGTTGGATCGGATAATCGATAGTTGGTTGATGTCGGATTGTATCATTTAGAAAAGTTGGATTGCCTCGGTGAGAAATATTGTTGGATTCGAAAAGAAATATGATTGCATGTTGTGAACTCTTGATGTGATTGGCTCTAAGATTTGACCCTTGATTGAATGCTAGAAATATTATGCTCGGATAAAGAGCTTAACCAAGTTGTCCCTGATGTAAAGTGTGGTGGCCTGGAAGATAGTGATTGTGATAAGTGAATGAAGTAATAAAGTCAATTGAAAGGATGCTAAGTCGGATTTGGAAAAGAGAGTTGTATTGTGGCTGATTGAATTATACTATCATGGAAGTTGGCTGAAGTACATATGTTTTGGGGATGCCTAAAATATGTGTATGGATCCAGCCGAAGTGGTAGGTTGCAACTGAGATAATATTGTGGAAAGAATTTATCGCACAAGCACAGACTTTGGCTGAAATGCATATGTTTTGGGGATGCCTGAAATATGTGTATGGATCCAAATGAAGTGATGTGTTACGACCAAGATAGAATGCAAGGAAAATATTGGTGAATCAATGAGAAGTGGTAAGTATTTGAAAAAGAGAAACATAGAATGAATCGTTGATGGATTAAAACGATACAGTTGGATAACTATTTGAAATGATCAAGTGGGCTGAAATGAATATTGAATTGAAGCTGAATGAGTAACTCATTGTGATTAAGTGAATCTAGTAGATGAGTTGTTTCTTTAAGTTTCGAGGACGAAACTTTTTCTGAGTGGTATATTATGTAATGCCCCGCTCCGCACGAGGCATTTGGTTGGCTTGTTGGATGGGATCAGAATGTTGGACCATGACTTATGTTGGAGATCAGGAGAATTGAGACTGGTGCAGTCTTTCTTAGCTGGCTAGACGGAATGGGTTTTGGAACGTGGCTCGCTGGTGGAGCTACGCTTAGCGGGATTGGAGCAGGAAGACCATTATATAAGGCAAGTGGAACTGTCCTCCTTCCTCCTTATTCCTGCATGCTTAATAAATGGAATAATGTGATGCTATGAATTGTCCCTAAATATTCCATGTCTTAGTAGCTGAATAATAGAGATGCCTATGTTGTGAATTATTGAAATGAATAAGACATGAATATTGAACTGCTAATTGAATCACACTCGAACTGCTAATGTAGCTTGATGTCTGAGAATGAATCGATAATGTCTCTTATGCTTAATCTTGATGAAATGAATGAATCACTTGAGTAATGAGATGCTACGAGAATGATACATGAGTAATGAACCGGCTATGCTATTAACGCAAAGAATTGAAAGAAACATATCGATCATATATATTCTGCATAACTGTTAATGTTGCTTGTTTCCTTATAAGCAATGAAAGAAAGAATACTGTCCCTATGAAATGAATGAAATACTGCAGGTCCTATCGAGATGAATGAATTATTATGGTTCCTTTCAGAAGGGAATGATATGAGAAATGTTGCAATGAAGCAATGAATGAGAATTGATGAGGCTTGGGATCGTTGAGATCACCAAATAAAATGATGGTAATGATGGAAATGAATAAGTCATTGAACATGACTTGAATGAGATGAATGATATTGCACTGTTGTCTTTACTTCAATATTTTACCATGCATTTTATGTGCACGATTGAGTCGGACACGCATTCGCATGGTCATAGGACAACTTATGCATAAGTGATGGGGATATGTTTTCTCGGACGGTACCCCGGGACGTTAGGGCGACCGATCCGGCCTAGGAGAAAACATTGGCGTGCCAGTAGGGGCACGGGTTTTGCGAGGCATCCTTTGGGGCTAGCTACCTTCTCTGGAGTCATCGCATTACCAATGAAGACCTATATGGCAACGTCCGTATGGTTAAACACCAGTGACCATGTAGTCAGGATGCATGCTAATGAATGTCTTATGCAGGCAGAGTAAGTATATCTGCTAACCTGTATTTGATGCAGGTATAAGGGAGTCGGCTATCGGTAAGAATCACTTAAATGTGATAATCTATTATATGTGTTGGTTTAACTTGCATGCTTACATTCCAAATAAAAAAATGGTGCTGTATGTAGCCTTTCAGTATGAGATCCTACTTAACATGTTAAGTTCAGTATGCTAAGAAAGATGTCTTGCTATGAAATGTTGCTCAACCATAACATGCATGCTAAGTAATGCTTGAAGTGAGAATTGTCAAAATATGCTTAAGATGTTAATGTTAGCGATGCCTCAATGATGCCTTCTCATGATAACACCTAGTATGCCTTAATGATGCCTTTGTATGATAACACCAAGATTGCTAAATGTTATGTCCACATGAATATTGCTAAGAATAATGTTTACATGCTTCACTCTGATAATTGTCCATGAACTGTAAACTGATGCTAAGCCCCAATTAGAAAGATCATTCTAATAAATGCTTGCTTAAATGATCACTTAAAATGTTGGTTTATGCGAGTGAGTTGGATTCTGCTCGCCAGTACATAGATGATGTACTGACCCACGTTTTGTGGGCAGGTGCTCGTGCTTGGAATGTTCTACACACGAAGATTGCTGGATTGGTCCCGCGGCATCGAAGATTTGTTGGGCATACAGAAGCTCTCCTTGTACAAGATGATGTCTTCTGTTTATAAAGGGCATAATGTATGGAACATTGTAATCAGTTGTACCAGTGAGATTGTAAGCCAAGTCAGTGTATCGAGTTGTAATCCATTGTATCCAAATATCAAATGTAAGCTGTATAGCATTGTTCAGTTGGTTTCCATTGTAAAGTGAGATGTGCTGTAATCATTGTACTTCAATACAAGTCTTGTACTCTTCTTCAATTATCAATAAAGAGAATAAAGTTCTATATGTCTCTGTGTGACTTCAAGTTGTCCTTTTATCTTCGCTGCTATAAAGAAGTGATTTACTTCTATTCAATGAGAAAGAGTGTCCTCATTAGATTCAATTTATCTGCTTCTGCCGCTGCGATGTGTTCCTATTTGAAGAATTACCGATTATTGTACCATCTTTGCCTTGTACAAGTGCAATACCAGACTTGTACGGCATCACGCCCAAGCGAGGACGATCGATTCCAAGAGATAAAATAAGTGAATAAATGACTCTACGAATCGGGGCGTGACATTTACACCCTTGTTGATTGATTTTTTTGGTTCAATTTTCTTTTCCAAATTAACCGAAAAAGAGGGCCCAAATGTCGGCATCGATCGGTATGGGATCGGAACAAATCAAACCGTATCGGTATCAATCGTATCGGATTGGTATCTGCCGTATTTAGCAGAACTCTGCATTGCCTTTTGGTTAGAAGCCATTGTCTTGTCGTGTTGGACACACCTATCGGATACAACGAATACTCTAAAATACATTAGGATACACCAAAATAGAAGATGAATCAATGTCGCAAAATATGTCGGGTGAAATCTGTGTCCCTGCAACATTGTTCCTAATGTGCAAGATTGTTAGAAGTTGTCAATTGTCAATTCCTCAATCCTTGCCAAGTTTGCGAAAATGTTGAACTTCAATAAACAGTGGCGATTTTAGAACTAAAGCTGTTGCCCTTTGACTTAAACAATGTGAAATATGTGATTTCACATGGACTTAAGGTTCTGATGGTTGCATAGTTAACATATCTGAACAGTGTGAACAATGGAAGTAGAGTAGGATGTTTCTTTGATGTCTACCTACTGGAGAAGGAGATGTTTTTAGTAGGTACATAGCATCATACACACCATCACTGAAATTTTGATCTAATTATGTTACTGATTTGGGAACTAACCCTGTCCATCTTCTATTTCAGGCAGTCATTTAGGTTTTCTTCTTTTTTTCTTTTTTATTTTATTTTTATTTTTTTGTGATGCCCGGCGTAACACGCGGTGTTGGAAACGCGATGTGACCCGAACCGGAGTTGGTCCATAAGGTGTGATATTGAATTAGGTCCATATGCCTTAAAAGAGAATTCTCATATAAGGTCTGAGACAATTCCAATTATGTACACCAAATGATCCCACTTGCTACCCAATGTGGGACTAAATTACCAACTCCATTGTCACCCCACATTTGAGCGCTCAACCGGAATATGATCCCACCTCCTACCTGATGTGGGACTAAATTACCAACTCCGTTGTCACTCCCATTTGAGCGCTCAACCGGAAACAAGATACATCCCAACACACTGGGCTTTGTACACACTGCGTTACATACCATTTGGGTCCACTATCCGTAATTTTCACACACACACATTCGCCTCTTCCGCGGTTCGATTCCGAGACCGTCCGCCTATCCAAGAAGGTTATACCTTTCGTCACTGGCCACAAGAGGCAGTCATTTAGGTTCGAAGTACCAATCTCTGCTTCAAAACTTTTGTTTCACACAATGGTAGTTGGTGTTTTTTTTATTTATACGAGAGCAGCACTGAAGTGGAAGCAAAGAAAACCAAGCTCATCATCACATCAAATATACCTATACCTCCCTCTTTTCTCAAGTACTCCCACACCATAAGCCTTGGCATTGACAACCAATGGAAGGTCAGTCCTCCCCTGCCTTTGCAACGGTGGCCTCGGCAGCGCGAGCGGAGGTGGACACCAGCCGCCCGTTCCGCTCGGTGAGGGAGGCGGTCGCAGTCTTCGGCGAACGTATTCTAGTCGGCGACCGCGACGCGTATGCTCAGAAGACGATCAGCGCAGTAAGCACTGTAAAGCCGGTTTGCTCGGCTCCTCAGAAGCCTATATACTCTGCTTCCAGCGCAGCCAAGCCCATGTACTCGGCGTGCTCCTCGCCGCCGTCCTTTTCCTCTTCCTCCTCCCATTTCAATCAAGACAGGGAAGACGAGCTCGTGATCGTGAGCAGCCTCAGGAGGCTGGAGGCCGAGCTGGAGGAGACAAAGAAGGAGCTGAAGCTGCTGAAGAAGAGGGAGTCCGAGACGGAAGCGGCCCTGGCTTCGCTCAACGCGGAGCTCCACAAGAACATGTCGAAGCTAGCCGAGATGGAGGCTGCGGGGGCGGGAAAGGCGGCGGCGAAGAGCGTCTCGACCATCGAGGGGCAGCTGAGCGCGATGGCGAGCGAGCGGTGGGGGGTCGACGAAGGGGCCAGCCTCGAGTACCTGCCTTCCCTGTCCGCGGCGCTGAGGCTGGGCGAGATGGACGACAAGTTCGGAGGGAGGAAGAAGGCGAAGACGCTGAAGAAGAAGCCCATCGTTCCTCTCATCGGAGACATATTCTTCAGGAAGAAGGAGGTTTCTGCAGATTTTGACAACTCTCTCTATTCCTACAGCATGCATTAAGCTTTAAATTTGCATGGTTTGTTTCATTGTGTGCAGTGTGTGAAAGTGCAACTAATAAAAATGTTATATGCCGATATTATTATGTATTTATATTCGTTAAAGTTCCTATTGATTGATGCATATATATGTGTTCATGTTAACTGCTTTTTGAAACAACATGAGCCTTATTTTGGAAAGTAGTTGAAGGCTTCCCGCCATTCCCTCCGTGTCCTTGAAACAACAAAGAATGTTTCAATTCGTCTTCCTTGTTGAATGCTAGACTCCATTGAATATGTACACATTGTGAAACCGCTCCATCGATTCTTGGTTCTCCTTCTAGGAAGCCCAATCTCTTCAAACCGATCGACAACAAGAAGAAGAGGAGGAAGAAATAATGGCGAAGGAAGAAATAACATATCAATAAGAAGAAGACCCGACGACGACCGACCGATGACGATCTCGCGGGCGCAGCTGCGGCCCTCCAACGAGAGGAGCGGCAACCTCTGCATCGGGATCGTGACGTGCTTCCTCGGCGCCACGATACTCGTGGGCACGGCCTTCTTCGTGCTCTACCTCGTCCTCCCCGTGTCGGCCGCCACCTCCTGGTTCCCCGTCGCCGGCATCGTCCTCATCGGCCTCCCCTGGGTCTTCTGGATACTCACGTGCGCCTACCGGCTGGTGACGCGCGGCGCGGGCCTCGGCAAGTCCGGCCAGGCGGCGCCCCACCGGGCCGCCACGGTGGCCCCGGCCAGCGGGGCGACCACCGCGGCGGTCGTCGACGAGGAGGGCGACGTGGAGTCCCCCGGGGTCGGGAGGAGGGTGAGGTTCGGAGGGGCGACCGAAATGGCGTCTGACGAACGCAGAAGCGGCGGCACGGGCGGCACGGGCACGAACGGCGGGCACGAGACGACGAGTAAGGACGCGTCGAACGCCGCCGACGAGGAGTCGTCTCAAAGATCGAACGAGAGCGAGCTGCCTCTAGCTCTGTCGATGTCTTGACTCAGTTTTGCATGGCTTTTTTCATGTTGATGGGCCAGCTTGGGCCGGGGGGGACGTCAATGGTGGAATTAAAAGAATGGGAGAATCGAGTTATACAAAGAACATCAATTCAAGCAGTCCCTGCACATAACGATGCATGGTGTCAGAGTATAATTTCATAGACTTGATCAAGATCTTGCTCTATTTCTCATGTGATATGGAAATATGCCTACGCCTCAATCATCTGCTTTCTCATGCTGTGTATCTTTAGTTTGTCAATCACCAGAAAATAATAGATTTTGAAAGGGAAAAAAAAAAAAAAAACTTTGTAGTATATATGCTGTTTAAGTTATTTTAATTTGTACTTTCTTGTAGAAAAGACATGTCTGTAACTAGGCCATAATTTATTTGATGGAAAGGAAAGAAGAAAAGGAAATCCTTTTTTTTTTTTTTTACTCTTTTCTGTGAAAGATTATAATTTTCCTCGAGTGTTTGGGTCAGAATATATCTTTGAGCCGGAATAGTTTAAGCTTAAATTTTGTAACGAAAAGTGAATACGAATGGATGGAAGAACTATTTTCCAACTAATTTTTTTCTTTGGTAACTTTTTTCCTGCTATTTTTCTTTGGCATTCAAATACAAGAATGGATGGCTTTTTTTTTCTCCCAAGGTTTTGATTATGCAAACCAAACTTGGCCTAAAGGTTCACTTGTTCATAGAGTCTATTAATCTTAGGAATTATTTTTTGGTATTAAGGTTAATATTTATTTTTGTAGATTAAGGATGGCATCAGTAGAATCCAGAAAACTATTAATATAAAGCATTAAACATTGAATACAATGACAGCTATTTTTTTTTGGAAAAAGAACTGCTTTAAGAGAGTTATGAAGAAACAAAGCTCATGTCATGAAGAACATGAGATACAATACAGGTTGGAATCTCTTCATATAAAGATATTAAGTTAGAGGGATTAGAAAGCATAGCATTGGATGCTAATGAGTGCGCACATTGATTGGCACTCCTATGAGCATAAGTGAATGACAAATTAAGGTCAGATTTAGAAGCATTCCTTGCATCTTCGATGGTGTGACGAGCTCGCCAGAGAGGAATTGTATCAGTAATATTGATTGAATCAATCAAAGGCTTGCAATCTCCTTCAATAGTGACATCACAGAGATGTTCTTTGTTGCAAATATCAAGTGCTAGACGGATGCCCATGGCCTCAGCTTCTATTGGAGAGCCGCCATCCTCAGTCTTCGAAAGAGCTATCTTGAAACATCCGTTTGTGTCATGAAGGATTGCTCCGGCAGACATTTTTTCCATCCAGATATGCTCCGTCTAAGTTGATTTTCCAGTTTTTGGGATGTGGTGGAGTCCAATTGGCTTCATGTTGGTTCCTGAGTAGAGAAGTGGCGCGCGGTGTAGGGAAGGCCATTGCTGTAGGCTTCAATCTTCTCCTTTAAACTTAAAGCTTCTTCAAATATTCGTCTTCCATTGATAGGATGTTGATCAAATATTGCTTTATTCCTGGACTTCCATATGATCCACATTTGATAGAAGAGAGATGCAATTTTGTTTGGATCTCCTTCCTTCAGAAAAGCAGTAGTGATAGATGAAATTGTGTTGTCTTCTTGAATCAGAGCTGCTATCACTGAATTTTGTTGCCAAGATATACCTGTAATAAGACAATGTAGTAGAAGATGGTTAGTAGTTTCAGGATGTACCTTGCACAGAGGACATGTGGCATCAATGTGGTTGATACGATGATGGATGTTGGCATTCGTTGGAAGAGAATTAGTAATGGCTTGCCAACCAAATAGCACCACCTTAGGACTAATATGTGTGAGGGACCAAGGCCTCTTCCATTCTTTGAAATCCTCCTCCTCAGAGCTGCTTGGATTAGGAGACAATTTGCCATGGATAACTCTATAAGCTGACTTTGAAGTTAACACCCCATTAGCAGTGTGTATCCACATCAGTTTATCACTTGGACAGTTAGCAGACAATGGAATTTTCAAGATCGTAGCTGCTTCACAAGGTGGAAGTAGGATATGTATAAGATTAACCTTCCATGATAGAGGATCTTTGTTGATCAGATCACTGACTTTGTTGACCCGACGGTTGCTAAAGTTATAGCCTTGCACTTTGTAATTAGGTAAAGCTGGTACCCAAGGATCACTCCAAATGTTGATACCAGATCCATCTCCCACAGACCATTGTCCATAAGAAACTCTCTACTGCAGAGGATACTGGACCAAATGCATGACGAAGCACTAGAAGGTACTGCTGACCGGAAGGAATTCGATTGGAGATATTTGTTGTTGAGAAGAGTTGCTCAGACTGACTCTGGTTGTGTGATAAATCTCCATGTGAGCTTGAGTACCAAGGATAGATTTGTAATATGAGGATCCCTTATACCAAGCCCTCCTTGATATTTTGGTTGAGTGAATCTGTTCCATGCAGTATAATGGATCTTTTTTTGTCTGTAGAAGCCCACCAAAAGTTGCATTGATGTTTGACAAGGTTATTGGTTACTTTCTTAGGAATGTGATAGGTAGATAAGTAGTAGGTAGGGAGAGAGGAAAGAGTCGATTTGATAAGGATGGTTCTTCCAGCATGAGACAAACATTTCCTTTGCCAACCATGGAGTTTAGAGGAGCTAGCATTCAGTAGAGCAGAGAAAGTACTAACTCTGTTCTTATATTGAAGGAGAAGATGGCCAAGATATTTATCCTTGGATTGCATCAGTTGAACCCCCAATAGATGAATATACAATTCTCTCATAATTGGATCAGTCTTCTTAGTAAAGAAAATAGAAGATTTATCAAAATTGATACGTTGGCCTGACCAACTTTCAAAAGTGTTGAGGATGATCTTCACCTGATAAATGTTATGGAGGGAACATTTACCAAAAATAAATAAGTCATCAGCAAAAGCAAGGTGGGAGTAAGTGTGATGAGAATTTCGAAGGGTTACACTATCATACAATGAGTTTCTAACCATGATATTAATTAGAGTAGATAGAATTTCCATACACAATATGAACATATATGGTGAAAGAGGACATCCATGTCGAATACCTCGACCTGGAATGAAGGACTTAGAGGGTTCACCATTGATGAGGATTGCAAAGGAAGGTGTAGAAACACATTGCATAATGAGATCATGTGATTTGCCATTGATACCAAGACCACATAAGGCTTGACTGATAATACCCCAACCTAATCTGTCATATGCTTTAGACATATCCACTTTGAAGGCAAAAGCACTGTTTTGAGAGGTAAATTTGGATATGGAATGGATAAGCTCTTGCGCAATAACAACATTATCACCAATGTATCTACCTGGCACAAATGCATTCTGATAGGGACTGATCAATTTGTGCATTAGAGATCGTAGCCTATTTGCAAGTAATTTTGAGATGATCTTATAAAGAACATTGCAGAGGGCTATTGGCCTATAATCTACTGGCGTTGAGGGGTGTTTCACTTTAGGGATGAGAGCAATATGAGTGTGACTAAGATGTGGAGGCATGAGACCAGATGTGAAGAAATTTTGGATAAGGGTAGATACCTCAAAACCAATTTGGTCCCAACATCTTTGGTAGAAGAAGGCTGGATACCCATCTGGTCCAGGAGACTTGTATGGGCTCATACTTTTGGCTATTGCTTTGATTTCTTCTTCTTGTGGGACAGAGCTAAGTGACTCATTTTCTGCAATAGAGATACCAGGAAGTTCTGACAGTATATGTTCAGGTACATGATGAGTTTCCACTGCTTGGAATAATGAGCTAAAATGAGCCATAAAAGTGTCAGATATCTCGTTCTGTTCTGATACTTGATCACCATTTTCTTTGATAATACTATGAATGGCATTTCGTTGCTTTCTCGTAGTAGCTGACAGATGGGAAAAAACGAGTACTTCTGTTAGCCAAGAAATGTTGGATCGTTGTTTCAAGTAGAGCTCCTTCTGGAAATGGAATTTGTTTAGAATAATTTGAGTTTTTCCGTTCTTCAATATAGCTTGCCTCTGTAGGTATTTGTGACTGAATATGCAATAGTCTTCCTTCTTGATACCTAATGTCTTGGTCCAAATTGCCAACTCTAGCTTTCCCCCGTTGATGCAGGCGTGGCAGCTATTAAAAGTTAACCACCGCTAAATCACTACATTAGGAAATTTAATGCAAGTGGAAAGTGAATGAAGAACTTTGCTAAGTATAATATAGCTCCATATGAATGATGGGAGCAGATCTGTTGTCCAGATATTTTATGTCAATTATGTTCCGTATAAATAATCAGTGACTGATAATTATGAAAACTTTAAAAGATAAAAATAATCAACAGCTAAATTGGCACAGAATATATAGGACATAAAGTCGTGAAGACATTGAACACCGTGGCGCTCAACACACACTTCTTAAGTTGTGCAGAATCTCACCAATGAAAGGAAAGTACAACTAAGTGAAATTGAACACAAAAACTATAGAAGGAACACGCAGTTCTCAATCGAAGAATCGAAACACCACTTATATCGTGTCGAATAATGTAAGCGCCTAAATCAGAGTGGAAGAAGCTTCACAGTTCTGTGAGGAAGAAGCTTCGATCCAAAAGTACACCGATCACTGCCAAATTTGATACTATCAAGAAAGCTATACGCTAAGACAGACCAGCAATTGAAAGATTAATCGGAATAATTTCTTTGCACGGATAATCAAAATTCTAATATCTGAGTAGCCTATTTTGTTGGGAACTATGCTGTGCGGACACCAGAGAATGATGTCAATCCCGAAACAGATCAAAAGATGGAAGGACAGAGACCAGAAAAAGAGATCTCACACAAAATCTCTCAAGAAATTTGTTGTCTGATTTGAATCTGTAGTTGTATTCGTGACTGTTGCTCTCCAAAGAACTTGAATCCAACGAAAAACTTAAAAATAATCTTATATTACAACTTATCAGAACTTTTGATTACAAACTGACAGAGTCATGGTACGTTTTTTTTTTTCTTCTTGCAAACTTGTTGCAATTGAGGCAGAATGTTTACGAGTTTGAGAGGAGAGAAGTGCAACATAGATGATTATATCCGCATTAGTAGCTTAGCATAAACCAGTTACTATCGCCTGTCATAGTCTCCTAAAATGATAAGACGAGAATACTTATTCCAAACGATGATGATACGACAACAAGATAGCATATGCCACTTGCACCGGACACTGGATCACGTATCGAGCCGCCTACTCGGCATCTGCGGTCGACGTTGTCGACACATTCGGACCACAAGGCAACCGATAGACTCCCAGATCATGCACCCCGGCTAGAGATTTTCAAGCCCCTCCTGCACCATCCATCCATCATGGTCCAACTGGCTAGCAACCGCAATGGTCCAGACACTCTTCATCCCCACACCACACCACACCACACCACACCATGCATTTTCAGTGGTTGAAACCCTCAGTTCCGTAGTGTCCATCCAAAACTAGTTTTTTTCTTTTTCTTTCTTTTATTACTCACACACCCAACTTACACTCTAAACCGTCTCGAGTTTCAAACCTTTTCCAACCAGCTCTAAACGGTCTCGAGGCTCGAATCTCTTCCGACCAGATCGAATGCCTGATGGGTTCCCACTAGAGCAATGTTGTGCTCGATCCAAAAATAGTCTAATATTAAGAATTTTAGCACAACGTTTTGTGGAAAACTATCGCCATCGATTTTGTATTATTAATCACTTAAATTTGTAACAAATATATTTATTTTTTTAGGTACAACCTACACGCCCGTCTTCACGGAGGGGTCGAATCCTGTCGGTTCTGGCTGATATCCGTGCTGCTTTACATATGAGTTACAAGCGGACTGTAACAAATATTACAGTGGTACTAACAAGATGCAACACAAGCAGCTAGGCAGTCAGTAACTGGACTTGAATGGTCGATAGACCTTGAGGTCCGTAAGCACGCCGGCGATCGAACCGACAGCGGCTGCGATGGAGATGACCAGACAGGCGAGGCTGAGCACCTGGAGGCACACCCACCTGGTGCTCCACTTCGGGATCCTTTTCTGCGCAATGTACATCTCCACCGGGAAGTACACCGTCAGGGGCCAGAACCCGAGCGCTCCGAGCAGGCCGACCACGTCGTTGAAGAACGGTAGGAGCATGGAGATGACCGTAGTCAGCACCACGAACGCCGACCGCCACACCAGCCGGAAGAGGTTGAGGTTGAAGGACCTGGTCGGCGTCAGAGGCACACGGATCTCCCGGGTGATGAATTCCGACTCGGGCCACGCCTGCTGCGCCCATTTCTCGACGAAGGCGAAGAGGGGCTGGCAGTAAACCTGGTAGGCGCCGACGAGGTGGATGACGATGGCGGCGTTGGCGATGTCGAGGAGCCAGAAGGGGTTGTAGAAGCCGAAGCCGGTGAGGAGGTTGCCCGGGGCCGCGTCGCCGAAGGCGGCGTAGCCCATGCAGCCGCAGAGCATGTAGAAGATCGTGGTGACCGCGACGCTCAGCAGCGTCGCCTTCTTCATCACCTTGGCCTCCGACGGCGGAGGGGCTCTTATCGTGTCCTGGATTTCGATGAGGATGATGGAGTAGGAGTACGCGAAGGCGATGTCGCCGAAGGCCTGAAGGCTCCTCCATATCTTCTGCATCTGGGTCACATCTCCGATGCTGATTCCGGTGAGGCTCCCCTTGATGCTGCCATTGGCTGTTCCCAAAGAACAGAGGTTAGGACACGGACACAAAGTACAGTTCACTCTAAGTAGTACTAGTTCCTGATTTAGTAGTGTTTGCTTACCAACAACTTGAACGACGCCGAGGGCGAGACCGATGGAAGAATAGGTGAAGGACATGACTGCCGCGACGATGGAGAGCCACCATATCTGGTCGAAGTCGGGGATCTGCGAGAAGACGAGCTGCGTGGCGCCGAAGATGATCATGTAAGGGTTGCTGCTCATGTGGCAGGGGTTCTTGTGCCCCTTCTCATGGAAGCAGTTAGACCTCTGAATGGCGAGCATGCTGATGGAAGCGGCTATGGTGTAGCCAATCGCCACTCCGAAAAGGTTCAGGTACTGGATGAAGCCACAGATCTTCACCTTCATCCCACCTGTTTGCGGAAATCCAGACAGAGTTAGTTGACGGACTCGACCAGTAAACATTTGTTGCACGATTTACATCATTTTTTTATTAAACGTTGTCGAGGCTCACCGAGGTTGGAGCGAACGGCGTCCATGTAGGTGTAGTTGCGTTTTCCGGTGACAGGGTCGCCGGAGCGGTAGCAGTCGGCGAGAAGGGAAGAGGTGTAGTAGATGACAAAGGCGAAGAGGAACATGACGGCGGGGCCTGCTACCCAGCCGAGCTGCCCGATGGCCCATGCCAGAGACAGAACGCCGGAGCCGATGACCGCGGTGATGATGTGCGAGCTGGCGGTCAGCACATTGCCTGAAATGAGTTGGAAAAAATAAATTAGAGTTTGAGTTATAGTTGTACAAAAACAGAGATTAGGTTTCTGTTTGTGTGTGTGTTTTTACCAGTTCTCTTGAGTCGACCGTCGTCGTCGTAACATTTGGAAGTTGGTTGGTGCTGGAGGTTGTTGTTGTTGTTGATGTTTATGGAGACTTCCATTGGGTTGAAAGCAGCTTGTTGGTAGTACTGAGCTCCACCATCTGCTCCCATTGTAGAACAGAGTATGCTCTGTTTTGTTAGGACTAAGGAAGAAGAGAAGGAGAGGAGAGGAATGGGATGGAGAGGTTGTGGTTTAGAAGAGGGGCTATATATAGAGCTCAGAGTGAGAGGAAAAGGAAACAGAGAAGAGAATTTAAGTCATGTGTGTATGTGCCAATTAATTGTGTGATGGACTTGTGGTCCACCAAGAATGATTTAGTCCACTTGTGGTTTCATAGATCTTTCACTTTCACTTTTACACTCTCTCTCTCTCTCATCCATACAAACCTAAGTTATTTTAATAAGTACAGCTTATTCTTTTTGTGGTCTTTCTAATCTTGTTTTACGATCAATTTGATTACATAAACTCATGATCTACTCGTATTGCAACCAACATGATCATACTCCAAATTCTTGTAACCGTGTATCAAAATACATTTGTGCAACATCATGGCAGTGCCTCGCAACAACGTGAATCATACTCTTTTACTTGCCCTTTTAAAATGACTCAAAAATAAACTCATAAACTTGTGTCAATGACTCAAACACCCGACGCCACATCTCATGTCGAAGCACGTGTCTCTGCTATACCCAAATCTTAGGCTCCATAATTGTTGTATTGCAAACCGTGCACATATTTTTTGACTCATTCATGCCGTGCTTACACTTCTCTCTCTCTCTCTCTCTCTCTCTCTCTCTCTCTCTCATGAATAGCCATAGGAATATGCTTTATCCATAAAATATTGAAATAAATACAATGATCCCTCCTAAGTTTTGTGAGTATTTGTAGGAAATAATAATGCCTTGTTCTCATTGCCAGGGTTTGTTACAATATATATATAGTGTCTACATTTGGGCTTATGGGTATGGGCCATATTTACATTGTAAATATTATCTTATAATCTAACACCCCCCCTCAAGTTGGAGCATGTAAGTCACAAATGCCCAACTTGGGAAGAAAAGAATCGAACACTTGCTTTCCAAGGGGCTTGGTGAAGATGTCAGCCAGTTGAGAAGAAGTAGGAACATGCGAGACTATTACGGTGCCATCTCTAATAGCATCGCGAACAAAATGCAAATTTACCTCAATATGCTTACTGCGCTCATGGAATACCGGGTTCTGAGCCAGGTACAGGGCTGACTGACTGTCACAATACACCGACATAGCAGACTCCTGGCGAACGCCCAAACTGTCACGCCCCGCTCCCGTAGGAGCGATCGTCCTCGCTAAGGCGTGATGCCGCACGGGCCTAGGTTGCGCCCGTGCAAGGCCAAGTCCAGAAACGGCCGATTTGAGTCTAGGCCACAGAGTCACACAGAGTGTCTCCATTAGCAGCGGAAGTAAAAATGAACACAAGTAGAAGCAAATCCAAATCTCTTTATTGAATTTCAAGAAGTTTACAAGCGGCGCTAGGCCGATATTACAAATCGCTCAAGCTCTCTCTCTGAAAACATAAAAGGCGTGCCAAGTGGCTTACAACATGGAATGATACATGGCGATGTTCCGATACATTATGTCCTGTATAGGGTGCTTCAGCTTCTTGCAACGTTCCAAGGCCCCAGAGTTGGCTCCGCGCCTTGACACGTTCGATGGAAGCTCCGCACCCGCCGGCGTCTCCTGCTATCCTGCAAGCATACTGTGGGGTTATCAGTACATTGTTATGCACTGGTGGGGAGGCTAGCTCGCCCACAATGCCATCATTACCAAACACGTTCCATTTACTTTTGTACATCTCTATCATTCATTGTCTTTCTAATCTTGCCTTAGGATCAGTTTCATAGCATATTGCATAGCCTATCTCGTGTTACCGAACTCAAGTGTCGCATGAAAATACATGTACGACTTACCCATACTTACCGTCCGGCCTTCCCTGTCCAAGGTAAACCAAGTTAGTCAACATATAACATGAAGTAACTTAACGTGATTCATGTAAACATTCAATGTTACGGGCGTGTCTATGTCTCGGGTTCTAGCACGTCGTGGACATGTTCTAGTGTTACGTTTCGAGCATGTTCAGGAAGCACATTTCAAGCATGTTCGGGGTGGTATATTTCAAGCATGTCCAGGCATGTTACATTTCTAGCACGTTCATGTTCAGGATGTTACTTTGCAAGCATGTTCAGGAGTCACTTGTTCATTTAACTTAGACTACTTTGATTTCAATGCAAGAACTTGCACGTGGATTGCCACCAGCATAGTCCACTTAATCTACATGCACGGGTCGCTGGCTTTATAAGCCATTTAGGACATTCCCCTGTGGCAATTCTCAACTTAGCGTAGGGTGATGGCTGGTACACCCCGTTAAGTCTCTTGAATATACCCTCCTACTTACGTCTCTTGGTGCCCAAGCCCGCACCCAAGCAGCCCGTAAGCGCCGTTGATTCCGCCTAGGCCGGCCACGGTTTACCCCTCCAACGCCCGTGCCGCAGAATCCTTCCACACGACGGCCACGGTATTCCCCTCCATCGCCCGTGCCGTTTGTCCACGACCATTTCGTATTGTCTTGTCATTTTAACTTAGCGGCTATCTCCGAGCCATAGGCTAACCCTTAGCCATAATGCGTTATCGACCAGGTTGGCGTCCGTACAGCGCGGGTAGCGAGCCCCGTTGCACGTGCCCGTCATACCTGTCGATAGCGTCTTCCATGTCTTATCTTTCACGTATTCTTTCTTTTCTTTCTTTCTTTCACTTGTTCTCTTTTTGATTCATCGATTCATTCATGTATTCATTCATTCATTCGTTTATTTGTTGATCCATTCATTCACGCATTACGCAACTCCCAGTGTGGGAGTCGCCTTGGCGACCCATCGGTCCCATAGCCTTCCAATGTTGCTAAACTCTACTCAGAGCGACTATATTGATAGTCTTTCCGTTTCATTGTTGTAAACCATTCATTGTTTCATTGTTTGAATGCAAAGGGACATAAACGTGAGCTTGTGCCTTAGCACGAGCGTAGAGCGCGGTGCGAACGTTTCTATATTTGCCGAGTTCTTTTCCATGTTCTAAACAAGCATGCAAGATGGGATTATTCCCTTAGCTAGGTGCGTTGAATCATTTATTAGCATGCAGGGGGTTATCGCCTAGCGATTCTCGTGGTAGTGTCCGTATTGTTATGTGTCTAGGCTAAGCACAGACGGGTTCATCGGAGCCACCCACCTTAGCGATGTTTGCATTGGCCGAGCGATACTCCGAGCGCGCCTTTGGAAGTCTAAGTCTGGATTCATCTTGACGGGCCAAGGCAAGTCTGGCATCGATTTGCATCGATACTTCATCGGGTCGAGGCAACTCTTCGGGTCGACGGCTCATTTTGAGTCGTTGCACACGCCATTTGGATCGGCGTTCCGCTAGGGCGGAGCGGATCGTTACATAATACACCACTCAAAACAAGTCTCGTCCTCGAGACTTCTTGAGTGCAGGTTATCCTACCGTTTCTTAACTCGGATCGTGTACACATCTTAGACAATTTCCTATCGAATGGCTTTATCGTTCGATGGCATCGAACCGTACTCGGTTTCTTTCTAAGTTCCGTGTCGCATACATTTGGTCGATTTTATCGAATTACTTCTCGTTCATTTTAGACTTGTTGTTACTTATTCAATTCAAGCATTCTTCGTATTGGTTTCTATTTCGTCGTGTCATGAGACTGGAATAGCCGTATGGGGCACGTTGTAATTCGTTAAATGCGAGGGTCGTAGGCTAAGGCAAATTCACTTTCGTTCATCTCGGTCATCGAGATGACTCGATTCGCTTCTCAAGCGTTCTCGTCCATGAAATCAGTATGATTTTTTCTTAGCGAGGTCGACCAAGTCTAAGAAATTCTCGTCCAATTCAAGACTACGTATTGCACTATCATCGAGCATAACTTCCTATCAACGGTTTAATTCGTTGTACCAACTTTTACTAGTACGATTTCACGTTCGCGATACTCGTTCACTCCCCAAGTCGTGCTAAAACTCAACGTATCACTTGGCTGGATCGTGCACGCATTCCAAGCGTCCCCAAAATACATGCATTCAGCCAAGCCGCATGATCTAGAATTTGTCATTCTCACTCGAGTCGCATCGTGCACATACTCAAGCGTCCCTGAATATATACATGTCAGCCGAATCTCGTGAGGGGTATTCTTATATTCGTGATTCACACTATCCATCCATGCTAATCCTTAAGATCAATCCTTCAATTGATAACTCATGAAACAGGGCGTCTCGCCTACCTGCTAGGCCATCTTTTCGAGGCTAAGTCAATGTCAGGATTGGAATCATAGTTCCCCAACAATAATGCCAACACTGACCCCAATCCTAGGGTCAAACCAAAGTCGATAGTACAGGATTTTCTACCCAAGCTCGCGTCACTCAGATTTCTAAACATCGAGCACGATTACCTATTCGCATTAACGTATTCATCGCACACCGTAACGAATTCAAATCCATTCAAATCACTAAATTGACATACTTCACATATCCATTCTAACCAATTCACGTATTTGATCTTGAGTTCATCTAACTTGACAATATGTTGCACCCCAATCTCACACGAGTCCGATTATCCACGGTGGTTCATGAATCACCATGCAACGCTCCCGTGGAATAATCATTCTCATCGGGGCGTAACTCTTGTTTGGGTCCAGACTAATTCATTCTCGATACGCGGATTGGACCTACGCAATCCTCAAGCTTAATCATCAAGCACACCAAATCATTCTCAAGTTACCTTCGCATCAAACCACAAGTCGAGGCACACAAATTGTCACGCCAAGCTAGGTCAATCACCCCCGCTGTATGAATCACCATACCAGCGCTCACGCGGAGTGATCGCCCTATTCGGTACGACGCATGTGCGAGGCTGGAGTTGCGCATGCATAAGACAAGCATGTCGACGTCGGGGTTATCGTCGAAGTAAATCCAAGTATTTTTATTTTCATTCGAGCCAAGGTCGATAGTCCATTCGTCATTTGTTCAACTAGAAAATTCACGAGCCACGTCTATATCCTCGACACGTTTCAACATCCCAAGTATAGCTTCCAACGGAACAATGACATTTGCACGATCGTCATTCGCCGAGTCAGAGTGCCCCCGAGTTATCGCATATCGATCTTTGATACGCCTCAATACCATCGACGATATGCGTAACCTGACGATCTTCCTTTGCAACAAATTTCGAGTCGTGCGACGATGCCGTTGTCCGAGTTGGATATTCCACAATTTCATTTAATATTCAAGATCAAGTTCTGTCGCTCTTCCTCAAGCTCGTTTCAAGATCGTTGTTCAAGATTCAAGTCATATTTCATTTGTATCAATCCGAAATCGTACGTGCGATGCTCTAAGTTTCCTTGATCAAGACCATTTATTTCCATTCGTCGTTCCGAGTCGTTTTCTAACATGCGTTACCCATTCACAAGTTGTCCAGCGACATCTCGTTCGGGACTTTTAAAGTCACGGCCAACTAAGCGTGATACGTTCTAAGGCTTTGCGCGATCGCATCGCCTCGTCGACGTACTCGTTGTGTTTCGTAATCCTCAAGTTTCGCTCGAATGATTTTTCCAAGAACATCCATACACCACCCGGATTCGAGCCACTCGACTAGTCGTCGACACTCATTCTTATTCTTATTCCAACCTATCACATACACCACTCGGGTTCAAGCCATACGGTCTAATCCTCAATCACGTTCGCGTCATGCGCTAAGATGTCCTTCAGATTCGTTCGACGAATCTCTAGCGTAATCGCTCGTATCGCCTCGACGTACTAAGTCGTTCATACTAATCCTCAAAATCCAAGTCAATCCTTCGGGTGTGCCTAAGCGTTAACTCGATAGCGTTCCTATCGATATACACTCAAAGTGTATTTCCGTTCTCGATCGAACGATACTTGATATCGCTCGCAACCCGATTGCACCCAAGAGTCGAGGTGTGCGACATGCGGACTAAGTTGTACCGCTTAACCATCCCGTACGGACTACATTCAAGTTTGCACGCTCACTCATTCTCGTTCGCAACTCGTTTGCACCAAAGGGTCTAGGTGCACGATACTCCGCACTACTTAGCCAAAAGGCTGCGTGTATGACCATCCCGTTCGAACTATACTTCGGTCTCGTGTACTCGTTTGCTATCGTCAGCATAAGCTTATTCAAGCACGCCTTGCGTTTGCTAACTTTTTAGCATCGGTTCCTTCCAACTCAAGTCCGTCGTGGTTCGGCACAAAGGCCTTCGCCTATTGATCCCGTTCAATCGAGTACTTGTACGAGCTTTTGAAAATATTAGACTTATTGTATGGAACATCCCAAGGCACAAGGAGAGAGAGCGTACACTTCTTTTCTTCCAACCGAGCTTTCAAAACTGAGATAATCGAAATGAAGTCCAAGGACGTAAAGCCGTGCTCTGATACCAATCTGTCACGCTCCGCTCCCGTAGGAGCGATCGTCCTCGCTAAGGCGTGATGCCGCACGGGCCTAGGTTGCGCCCGTGCAAGGCCAAGTCCAGAAACGGCCGATTTGAGTCTAGGCCACAGAGTCACACAGAGTGTCCCCATTAGCAGCGGAAGTAAAAATGAACACAAGTAGAAGCAAATCCAAATCTCTTTATTGAATTTCAAGAAGTTTACAAGCGGCGCTAGGCCGATATTACAAATCGCTCAAGCTCTCTCTCTGAAAACATAAAAGGCGTGCCAAGTGGCTTACAACATGGAATGATACATGGCGATGTTTCGATACATTATGTCCTGTATAGGGTGCTTCAGCTTCTTACAACGTTCCAAGGCCCCAGAGTTGGCTCCGCGCCTTGACACGTTCGATGGAAGCTCCGCACCCGCCGGCGTCTCCTGCTATCCTGCAAGCATACTGTGGGGTTATCAGTACATTGTTATGCACTGGTGGGGAGGCTAGCTCGCCCACAATGCCATCATTACCAAACACGTTCCATTTACTTTTGTGCATCTCTATCATTCATTGTCTTTCTAATCTTGCCTTAGGATCAGTTTCATAGCATATTGCATAGCCTATCTCGTGTTACCGAACTCAAGTGTCGCATGAAAATACATGTACGACTTACCCATACTTACCGTCCGGCCTTCCCTGTCCAAGGTAAACCAAGTTAGTCAACATATAACATGAAGTAACTTAACGTGATTCATGTAAACATTCAATGTTACGGGCGTGTCTATGTCTCGGGTTCTAGCACGTCGTGGACATGTTCTAGTGTTACGTTTCGAGCATGTTCAGGAAGCACATTTCAAGCATGTTCGGGGTGGTATATTTCAAGCATGTTCAGGCATGTTACATTTCTAGCACGTTCATGTTCAGGATGTTACTTTGCAAGCATGTTCAGGAGTCACTTGTTCATTTAACTTAGACTACTTTGATTTCAATGCAAGAACTTGCACGTGGATTGCCACCAGCATAGTCCACTTAATCTACATGCACGGGTCGCTGGCTTTATAAGCCATTTAGGACATTCCCCTGTGGCAATTCTCAACTTAGCGTAGGGTGATGGCTGGTACACCCCGTTAAGTCTCTTGAATATACCCTCCTACTTACGTCTCTTGGTGCCCAAGCCCGCACCCAAGCAGCCCGTAAGCGCCGTTGATTCTGCCTAGGCCGGCCACGGTTTACCCCCCCAACGCCCGTGCCGCAGAATCCTTCCACACGACGGCCACGGTATTCCCCCCCATCACCCGTGCCGTTTGTCCACGACCATTTCGTATTGTCTTGTCATTTTAACTTAGCGGCTATCTCCGAGCCGTAGGCTAACCCTTAGCCATAATGCGTTATCGACCAGGTTGGCGTCCGTACAGCGCGGGTAGCGAGCCCCGTTGCACGTGCCCGTCATACCTGTCGATAGCGTCTTCCATGTCTTATCTTTCACGTATTCTTTCTTTTCTTTCTTTCTTTCACTTGTTCTCTTTTTGATTCATCGATTCATTCATGTATTCATTCATTCATTCGTTTATTTGTTGATCCATTCATTCACGCATTACGCAACTCCCAGTGTGGGAGTCGCCTTGGCGACCCATCGGTCCCATAGCCTTCCAATGTTGCTAAACTCTACTCGGAGCGACTATGTTGATAGTCTTTCCGTTTCATTGTTGTAAACCATTCATTGTTTCATTGTTTGAACGCAAAGGGACATAAACGTGAGCTTGTGCCTTAGCACGAGCGTAGAGCGCGGTGCGAACGTTTCTATATTTGCCGAGTTCTTTTCCATGTTCTAAACAAGCATGCAAGATGGGATTATTCCCTTAGCTAGGTGCGTTGAATCATTTATTAGCATGCAGGGGGTTATCGCCTAGCGATTTTCGTGGTAGTGTCCGTATTGTTATGTGTCTAGGCTAAGCACAGACGGGTTCATCGGAGCCACCCACCTTAGCGATGTTTGCATTGGCCGAGCGATACTCCGAGCGCGCCTTTGGAAGTCTAAGTCTGGATTCATCTTGACGGGCCAAGGCAAGTCTGGCATCGATTTGCATCGATACTTCATCGGGTCGAGGCAACTCTTCGGGTCGACGGCTCGTTTTGAGTCGTTGCACACGCCGTTTGGATCGGCGTTCCGCTAGGGCGGAGCGGGTCGTTACACAAACACACCAATAACTCCTTCAACCATTTTAACTCACAAACGAGCGCAGCAAGAGATCGGTATTCAGCTTCAGCGGAAGATCGGGAAACAGTTGATTGCTTCTTGGTCTTCCAAGAAATAGGAGACCCCCCTAGAAAAACCAACCAGCCTGTAACAGAGCGGCGAGTCAAAGGACAACTGGCCCAGTCGGAATCACACCAACCAGAAAGACGGAGATCACAATCGGCTTTCAAAAGAATACCCTGTCCTGGTGCATTTTTGAGATATCTGACAACTCTCAAAGCAGCATGCCAATGATCTTGTCGAGGCTCTTGGAAGAATTGAGACAAGATATGCACAGCATAGGCCAAGTCAGGGCGAGTAAATGATAGATAAATCAACCTTCCAACCAGCCTCCGATAAGTCTCTGCATCCGCCATCCTTGGACTAGTCGATTCTGCCAGCTTGTGATTGGGCTCCATGGGAAAACCGTCAGGACGAGACCCCATCAAACCACATTCTGAAATAATGTCCAAAGCATACTTTCTTTGACACAAGGAAATTCCTTCCGCACTCCGAGCCACCTCTATGCCAATAAAGTACTTCAACACACCAAGGTCTTCATGTGAAAGCAAGAACTAAGGTACTTTTTGAAAGCATCTAAAGCACCTGTGTCATTACCAGACACAATCATATCATCCACATAGATCAAAACATGCAACTCTACCTTCCCCTTAAAAAAAGAGAAAAGGGAATAATCGGAATGTGATTGAATAAATCCATAGGATATCAGAGAAGCAGTAAGCTTAGCGAACCAACAACGTGGTGCCTGTTTCAATCCATATAGAGACTTACGCAGGCGACACACTTTGTTGGGTTTACTATGCGAAAAACCTGGCGACAACTTCATATACACTTCTTCTGTCAGATCTCCATGAAAAAAAGTATTGTGCACATCCATCTGGTGCAAAGTCCAGCCTATCACAGCTGCAACAGCCAAGAACGCCCGAACTGTAGGCATCTTAGCTACTGGGGCAAATGTCTCTGAATAATCGATCCCCTCAACCTGATGATTACCGAACACAACCAGCCGTGCCTTTAAGCGCTCAACACTTCCGTCAGATTTGTACTTTATTTTGTACACCCATCTACTTTCCAATGCTTTCTTCCCAGGAGGCAAATCGATAAGATTCCATGTCCCATTATTTTTTAGAGCTTGTATTTCAGTTTGCATAGCCGTGCGCCAGCCCGAATCTTGTGAGGCCTGGCGATATGAAGTAGGGTCAACACCTGCAGTGATAGCTGCAAGAAAATCTCTGTGTCCAGCAGTAAATATGTCATAACTTAAAAATTATGTTAAAGGATACGAAGTACCTGAGGAAGTGACGGGAACAGATGAACTGTGGTGAAGGGGGGACTTTTACTTCGAACAGCATTTGTCACAAAATCATGTAATCGCACTGGCTGTGATTTCTTTCGCATTCCTCTTCCCAATACTACCTCGTCAGGCACCTCTGGCAACACTGTATCCCCTGTATTATTAGTAGTATCCGCATCACCCCCAGCAGACTCTCCTGTCAATACTTCTGCATCTACCTGTGCATCCTGGCTACTCTGTGCCGAGCCACCAGCAACTACTTCGGCCTCAGCAACCGTAGCCGGCACTATCCCAAAAGCCTCTAAATCGTCTCCTGGCACTTCGACAGATATATGGCATTTCGCAGAAGACATCTCGCTAGCAGAGTCACACCCAGGAAATTCTTTTTCATAAAAAGTAACATCACGGAACACAAAAAATTTACCAGTCTCCAAATCATACAGTTTCCATCCCTTTTTATCAAGTGGATACCCAACAAAGATACATTTTCTGCTCCTGCTAGCAAATTTATCATGGCAGAATTTCAAATCATATGTATAGCACAGACAACCAAAAATACGTAGATGATCATACGAAGGAGCCGAGCCATATAAAACTTCATAAGGAGACTTAAAATGCAAGATACTAGAAGGGGCTCTATTTATCAAATAACATGCAGCCAGAACACATTCCCCCCAAAAATCTACGGAAAGAGAACCCTGAAATCGCAATGCCCTGGCTACATTTAAAATATGTCGATGTTTTCTTTCCACCCTTCCATTCTGTTGAGGTGTCCCAACACAGGATGTTTGGAACAATATACCTTGAGATGAAAAATAATCTCGTAAACAATTAAATTCAGTGCCATTGTCACTCCGCACACGACGTATATCAGCCCCAAACTGACGCTTCACCATAGCAATGAATTTAAGAAACATAGAATAAACAGCAGACTTATCTGTCAACAAAATAACCCAAACAGCTCTAGAAAAATCATCCACCAAAGTCAAAAAATTATTGTGCCCCATTAGATGACGGAACACGATATGGTCCCCACAGATCACAGTGTATAAGTTCAAAGCATCTCAAAGCACGACTACTACTATCAAGAAAGGCATCACGAGTCTGTTTAGCTTGATGACAAATATCACAAGCCTTATGAGAAAACACACTACTACCAGAGAGAGAAGGTAAAGTCTGCATTACTTTATCTGAGGGATGCCCCAGTCTACTATGCCAAACCTCGTAATCATTCTCTTTGCATGCCAGGATCACCGAAGCCAAAGAAGCTGGAACCTCCCCCAAGAAGTAAAGTCCACCCCTTTGTTCACCTGCTCCAATCACCATCCTCGTACTTCGGTCCTGAACAAAACACAAATCAGGAGTAAATAACATATCACAATTTCTGGCACCAATCAATTGGGAGACAGAGATCAAATTACAAGTCAATGTCGAAACATAAAGAACATCCGTCAACACCAACGAAGCAGTCAAAAATACTTTGCCTCTCAGAACAGCCTCAATAGTGCTCCCATCAGGCAAAATCACAGGACAGACAGGGCCCTCAAAACAATCAACTAAACAGTCACGAGAGCCTGTCGCATGAAGAGTAGCCCCAGTATCGAATATCCAAGGGACAGAAGAATTCTTACCCATCAGACGATCAGAGTTTGAAGAACTAGGGTTGGAAGAATCGTCGTTACCCAGCAAGCTCATCAGTTTCTGCCATTGTTCACCTGAGAGTGGTGAAGGATACCCTCTATGCATCATATCCGCCGAACTTCCAGCAAGACCAGCAGGGTCAACATGACCAGCAGCGGCGACATGATGAACAACCCCTGCGCCACTAGCACCACGTCCCCCATCACGTCTCTGTGGTGGTGCCAGGCCTCTGCCACCACCACCACACGTCCGCCCTCACGCCGAGGACGAGTCTCCCACCACTCTGGATAGCCAATCTTGGCAAAGCAAGTTGCAACATCATGACCTGTTTTCTTGCAATGAGTACAGATCATACCTGATTTGTCCCTGGAATCTGAGGTTCTACTATTAGAAGTAGTAGAAATACGAGGTGAAGACTTGATAGCCAGCGCCATCACCTCCTCAGTAGCGGATTGGACCTGAGATTTTCGCATATCCTCCTCCTCACGGACTGCCTGGTATGCCTGATCTAAACTTGGCTGAGGATCCTGAGCCAGAAGATTAGATCGGGTATGACCATACAACTCAGCATTCAACCCATACATAAAATCCTGAAAGTGGTCTTCATCCCTCATAGCCTGAAGTTTGGCAGCAAGTTCACCACAGGTACAAGTTGGCAATGGAAAATAAGCAGCTTGTTCATCCCACAAAGACTGCAAATTTTCAAAATAGGTTTCCACAGACATCGACGCCGTTTGTTTGCACTCGGCCAAAGCCACCTTAATTTGTTGCTTTCGAGTGCTGTTACTAACAACAAATCTTTTCGCCAACAAGTTCCACAATGGAAAAACCTCCTCAAAGTACGGCAAAGATTTCTTCAGAGACGGATCAATGGTATTAAGAACCCATTGAACCAATAGCGCTTGCACGCATCGCCAATCAAGCAATTTACTAGCATCATTAACAGGTTTGATTTCAGTACCCTCCAGAAAAGTGATCTTTCGCCTAGAGATCAGAGAGAGACGTATCGACCGAGACCACTCAGCATAGTTTGGTCCACGAAAAACAATAGGAGTAATGATATTTCCTGGTTGATCAGCGGAACTCAGAAAATATGGATCCTTCGGATTAGGATAATTTGGGTTACGTGCACTGCCACCGCCAGTCGCGACGGAGTAGCTGGACGCAACATCATCTGCCATCGCGGATGTCGGGTGTACAAAAATTTGTACAACGTCGACGAATCGGCCGCTGATGGACGGGGTCGGCGACGAATCGGCCGCGATCAGGTGCGCCGGATCTGGCGCGTAGGGGCGAGTGGATGTCGGGTGTACAAAAATTTGTACAACTTCGACGAATCTGCGAAAGAGAGAAAAGATTTTTTTTTCTTTCTTTTTTTCTTTTTTTTTCTTTTTTTTTTGTTTACAGAAAGCTCGGACTTCAAGTTCTGTTACTTTGAAAAAAGTAAAAAGTAACAAGTTCTCTGCACAGAAGGCTCTTGGTGAGAAGTCCTCCCTGTCGCACCTCTTGATATATAAATGTTACTTTAAAAAAAATAGAAAATTTTTGAGTCGCACCCCACTCAATGTACACATATGAGTGGTGCACCCCACTCGATTCACCATATGCATAAGTAATCCCTCTTATGACGAAAATCGTTAGAAAAAACGATTCGTGTCGTTTGTCATATATTTATGACCGAAATACCCTTCTGTTTATTTTCTGACGGTCCACAATCCACCATCTTTATAATCCTCCAGGATGCAACGACGATGGAGGACTGTCTACGGAGGACGTGATGAGAGCTGCCGCCTTCCACTTCATCCAGATGTCCCCCCACAGCGAGGAAATCCCTCCCTTGCTCGGACGACCTTTCGGGCTACTCATCTTCGGCCTCGCCGCCGGTGAGATCAAGAACGTCGAGCTCGCAAACACCCTCCTCGCCGCGGCAGAGAAGGTCATCAACCAGCAGCACGCTCAGGCGAGCAGCTTGTTGCAGCAATGCTGTAGGTTCTCCTCCGACACCGACAATCCGGTCGAGAGGGTGGTGTACTACTTCTCCCGCGCCCTCCACGAAAGGATCCGTCGCGAGAGCGGGAGGCTCCCGTGCGATCCCGCCGCCAACAGCTTCGTCGGAACGACGCTCCCCCATCACCACCCGGTGCACCTCGTCGCCCACTACGCGCTGCCGTTCCCGCAGATCTTGCAGTTCACCTCAGTCCAGGCCATGCTAGACACGGTGGCCAGCTCGAAGAGGATCCATATGATCGACCTCTCGATCGGACACGGCCTCCAGTGGACGATCCTTATGCACGCACTGGCGGCGAGGGTCTCCTGCCAAGTGGTGTCCCTCAAGATCAGCGCGGTGGGGTCCTCCTGGGAGGCGATAGCCGACACCGGCTCGAGGCTCTCGAGCTTCATCGCGAACCTACAGCTCCCTTTCAAGTTCGTCACGGGCCCGACCTGAAGGACTTGAGGGAGGACTCCTTCGAGCTAGACGACAGGGACGCGGTCGGCATCTACTCCTGCCAGGCCATGAGTAGCTTAATCGCGACGCCCGACAGGCTGGAGAACCTGATGAGGGTGATCCAGAAGCTGAAGCCGGCGGTGATGACGGTGTCCGACGTCGAGGCCAAGCACAACTCCCCGTCGTTCGTCAGCCGGTTCACCGAGGCCTTGTTCTACTACAGCGCATTGTTCGACTGCCTCGACGGCACGATGGAGAGGGAGGACGCGAACAGGATGGCGTTTGAGAGGGTCTACTACTGGCAGGCGGTCAGGAGCATCGTCGCGGCCGACGGGAGCGAGAGGGGGGTTAGGCACGTCGGGATCGACGTGTGGAGGAGGTTCTTCGCACGGTTCGGGCTCGTCGAGGCCGAGCTGAGTGAGTGGTCGCTGTACCAGGCCGGTGTCCTCCTGAAGCAGTTTGAGAAGGGGGAGTGCTGCACAATGGAGAAGGATGGCAAGTCGTTGCTTGTTGGGTGGAAAGGAACGCCAGTGAACTTTGTTTCTGTTTGGAAATTCCAGGGAGGGGAGGGGAAGCTAATACGTGTATAATATCAAACTATTTCCTATCATATTTCCTTCGAGTCATAAACATAAGGGTATTTCGGTCATAAATATATGACAAACGACACGAATCGTTTTTTCTAACGATTTCCGTCATAAGAGGGATTACTTATGCATATGGTGAATCGAGTGGGGTGCACCACTCATATGTGTACATTGAGTGGGGTGCGACTCAAAAATTTTCAAAAAAGTAACAAGTAATGTTGTAGGAAATAATCTTCAGCATCCACAAAAAATTGTGGGAAGTCCTCCCTGGCGCAACTCTTGCCGAGGAAGAATTGTGGGAAGTCCTCCCTGACGCCGATCGCGGACTCGCCGAGGAAGAAGTCCTCCCGCAGCGGCGTGTGGTGAGCACTTCGACACCGAACTTCGTCAAGTTCGGACCGGTACTGCCGAAGAGCGCCGGGTTCGGTTAGGGCGCGTAGGAGGTCGGCCGGATCGAGGATGTTGAATATGACGGCTAGAATTTTTGTGGAGGCTCTGATACCATGTAGGAAATAATACTGCCTTGTTCTCATTGCTAGGGTTTGTTACAATATATATAGTGTCTACATTTGGGCTTATGGGTATGGGCCATATTTACATTGCAAATATTATCTTATAATCTAACAGTATTATATAGACTACCTCTATTTTGAAAATAATTACACTGACACCCCCCCCCCCCCCTCCCCCCCAAATTTTATAAATTTTATAAAACATAGAAATGGTCGGTGTTATAGGTTTCTACAGAAAATATAAACTATAAGAGTGATCCATGTAATTAGTTTCAAAGTATGAATAATTTTTGTAATAAGTGTAACACATGGATAGTTAACATAATTTGTCCTAAAATATGCTGAACTTACAGCTAGGACCAAGAAATCAACCAAACCTATAAATTATAGTTTTGTTTAGTTTTTATTATTTTATGTTAAAAAATTTATCCGGGAGATTTCGGCCAAATATTTCATATTTAACTTGATTAATGAAATATACTCACTCTCATATATTTTTTAAAATATTCTAAATTGACATATGAAAAAGATTATAAAAAAAATCATTTAGGACATTTAGCTAAAATTTTGAATAACGTAAAGATATACATCACAAAATTCTCTTTCCTTAAACCTTACCGCCAACAAAAAGAAGAGGAGAGGACTCGTCAAAGAGGGAGCACGCGTTGCTGGAGAAACAAAATATAATCCAATAATCTCTACCTTAAGTTAGCAGGAGTGCTAAGAATTAAATTTGTTTGACACATATGAAACCTGCTACCTTTACTTGTTAACGAGATAAAATCCAAAAATCTCCACATCAGCATGTTGTCTCTAGCTGAACAATTTTAACACCCTGCTACCTTTGCTTGTTTCTACCAGCCGAACAACCTTAGTGCCCATGCTATCTTTGCTCATTTTCGTCAGCCAAACAATCTTAGCACCCCTACTATATTTGCTTGTTCCTGTCAGTCGAGAACATAGGAGATCCAACATATTGACATCTTGATCCGTTCGACCACAAAATCAATCTGATACGTTCACCCACACCATCATTGCGTGCCAACCATAACGTCTTTCTCTATCTTGGATGCGTCAAATCCACATTTGAAGTCAATCTGTGCAGTTGCATATGCTTATAACTCTACCTTGAAAAGAGAGACCGTATATCTGTGTATACGTATGAACGTATAACACCATCTGCCTCGAGTCAATTAGAGACGTCAAAACTAGTCTCGTAATCTTGTGTTTGATACCACTTGTTGAAAATGCGGTGTGATCCGAAACATAGTTGGTCTATGAGCTACGAAATTGGACTGGACTCATATGCCTTAAAGAAAATTGTCATGTAAGACCTGAACCAATCTAAATTATCTACACCTTATGATCCCACCTCATACGTGATGTGAAACTAAATTACCAACTCTATTTTCATTTCCTTTTGAGGGCTTAATAAAAACGAGACACAATCTAACACTTGTTGTGTGTTCTACCAATTAAGGAAACAATTGGGAGAACAAATATGATCTTATACTACTTTCAACTCTACCTACATGTTATCAAGTACAGGTCCAAACCCTAGGGGGAAGAACAAGAATACAAGCTATAAATAAACCAATGGAGACATCAATAATAGCTGGGCAGCATCAAACTCTTTCTCTCTTTTTTAATATTTTTATTCAAGTGCTTCATTATGAAATTAAACAAATGAATGGTCCGTAGCCTTGACTTGCAAATTCTCCACTCCTTTTGGTTCCCAAAGTGTGAGGAAAGGAGAAACAACGAGAACCTCTCCTTTTTTTCTTAGTTTGAAGGGGGGTTTGAACAACTTTGTTTAGAAGATGCTAATTAGCCATCAAAGCTTAAGTGATTAACTAGTGTTCATCGAGTGCAAATGCACGCGTGGCAATATCGCTAACGCACAATGTTGGTCATCATCAGTCCGAGGAGTATGTTCAAAGCTTCCCACCACCAACCATTTGATCATTGATTTAGTGGCACTGCTACTACTTAGCACAATTTTTAAATTTTTTTTAGGTCTTTAATTAGTTCTTTTTCTCCATCTCTGGCCGCTAAAAGAAGAGAAGATTATGATGCCATATTCTAGGAAGCAATTATGGTAGTAGCTCTTAATTTATGTTTGTTTTGTTGTTATATAAGACAGCGATCGAGCATCCATTTGCAAGGGATGAAGGTATCAATGGACACAATTGTTCAGTCGGCAAGTGACCGAGTCACTTACAAAGAATCATAGATACTCATTTATAAGGTGGAACTAAAAAATTATTAGTTGTCCAACAAGAATCCAAGTATTCATTCGACAAGGTATTCGTTCGACAAGGAGTCGAATCGTTTAAATAAGTTGAATACTCATTTAGAAGAAAATCGAATTGAGTTGTAAATAAAATCCAAATGTTGACCGAGTCACTCACGAAAAGTCGGATACTTAGATTAGGAGAAGATGGGACATACTTGGGCTCGGAGGTCGTATCAAAGAGAGTCCATGAACCTTCTGATTTTCTTTACAATGATGTCGCTTGTTTGAAAGAAGAAGAAACACAATAAGACTACTTAGTTTTAGTATTTTATATAATATTTAAAATTTGTATTTAGTTTTCTATATTTTTCAGGAGAATCCAATAAAATAGACGTCATGGCTGTCTCGTGGAGCTCTGGAGCACGCGGAGTGCGTAAGATGTGCCTATGGGACGATGATGACAAAGTCACTACGGACAAGATCCGTAAGAAGAGTCCAAAATGATACGACAACCGACTAAAAATCGTATATGGAAGATACACGATTTAACTGAACCCGCACGTGCTGGATGGAAAGAAAAAAAAAAAAAAAAAAAAAATTAACCACCTCGACGTCACGTGATGATCTTAATTTAATCCTAATTTTCCATTAAATGAGAAGGAAAGATGATCATAGATGAAATTTACAGTTCAAAGTAACATCAGGATTGTGACGATCGTGGGAGCCATGATCCCCACACGGTCACCGCCTCTTCTCGGGAGACCCCACGGGGAGGCAGGTGTCCGTGTCACCAGCAGTCAAAAGGAGTCAACCCGGACTCAATTAATACAAGCACGTTTTTTTTTTTCCAATTGGACACGCGTACGACGTATGTGGTTGCTCGCTCCACTTGCGCAGTGCCGAATGAACCGAGAAAAACGAGCGATTGTATCCAACCAATCGATGGTGGTCCTTAGTATGCAGACATCCACCGATCGATTGATTGATTGGCAAAGTTTGTGCAATTGTGCGTACGGGCGTTGGTGCACCGGACACGCACACTCGTAACAGATCGAGTCAACTCGAGAAGGCCGAACATCTTGTCTCCCACTTGTTCTTGGTTTCCTTGCATCTTCTATATTAGATCTTTTTTGTTGAAGAATTTTTTTTTATAATGTTATAAATCGTACAATTTATGACTAACCATAAATAGTGCATGTCCTTGTCCAAGTTCATACAAATTTTAATTTTTTTTTCTTTGCATATCTATACTAGTGTATAATACCAAAAATTAGATTTCACCGTAAAACATTTCTTTCCAAAAATATTCTTACTTATATTTACTAATTAAAAATATTAGTTAAAGTTAATAGGAGTAACTAGGTACTTATGAGAGGTATCTTTTGGCCTTTCTAAATAATCTTACATGCATGTATAAAATAATATAATAATAAATTTAGAATAATTAATATGGATGTCTTTTAGTCTTCCTAATAATAATATACTACTATTATTTGGTCTTTCCAAGTAGCATAAAATACGTGCAACGCATGTGCACATATACTAGTACTATATATTGCCAAAAGTAGGTTTCATCGTAAAAAAATTATTTCCAAAAATAACCTTTAGTATATTTACTAATTGAAATTAATATGGAGTATTTAGGAAAATACAAGAGTTGATCTTTGGTATTCCTAATTACAACAGCTCTTAAATATACTGAGTATCTAAAAATGAGGCAATGAAATGGACTTTGTTTAGCATCATTCATTCATTGAAAAATAAATAAATTTTAACTACAAGTATCTTTTAATCTTTTTAATAACAAATACGTGCAACGCACGTGCAAATATGCTAGTACGTATTAATAAGAGAAGTCTTAATCTATTATTCGGTTACAAAATTGTCTACACTCTCTTACAAGTATTTTTTAATCTTTTTAATAACAATACGTGCAACGCACGTGCATATATGCTAGTACGTATTAATAAGAGAAGTCTTAATCTATTATTCGGTTACAAAATTGTCTACACTCTCTTACAAGTATCTTTTAATCTTTTTAATAACAAATACGTGCAACGCACGTGCATATATGCTAGTACGTATTAATAAGAGAAGTCTTAATCTATTATTCGGTTACAAAATTGTCTACACTCTCTTACTTTTCTAACATATATAGTTTTATGTTGTCATACTATTTTTTTTAGTAACTTAATTTTCTCAAAACATTTTTGATATGTTTTTTTAAAAAAAACAAGCCTAAAGATAAGGGTCATGATTAGGATTACAATTTTAATTCTCAATTTGATTCATTTATATTATATTTGACATTTTGCTAAATTATACTTTTCAAGAATATCTTATTGGTACCAAAATATATATTCATAATTATAAATTAGATTAACTTTAGAAAATTTGTATTCAACAGAATACTTAAATAAAAAATTTAACAGATGGACTGAAATTATGGAATAAAAAATATATTATAAGATGTAGTTAGTACAAATACTTTGTTTATCAAATTACACCTACATTTGACGAAGAAAATATCGTAAACCCAGTGTTCTATTAATTTTATTGAATCTGTTTTTTTATTGAAGAAAAATATTGAAGAGTGCCAACAGCACGAGTACACATAGTCTATATAGTAAAACAAAGTAGTGTTTTTCAACAAAAACATAAATAAATAGCATGATTAAAAGATAGAAGGTATATCCAAATCCAATGGCTAGAATTATGACACTTGTATGTATTATCTATATGATAAGAGGAGTGGTCTTTTTCAACAAGACATATATAATATGTCAGATGTTCCTCTTAAATTTCAAACATATTTTAGAAGTGTTAATTAGCAGTTCGGACTTCGGTCTAGAGCAACGACCCAGAGTTGACCGAGTATGGACAGGGTTGGTCTAACCCGGTCTAGAGAAACGGGTCAGACTAAATTTGAAAGAGCTTTGCTATGCCTACAACTAATCTTACAACTCTCTTACAACTTTGCCACGTGTCGGACTTCGATTGGAGGAGGGGGAGAAGTGGTGGGACCGTGTGGAGCCCATGTAGCAGGGGGGTGAGAGTGGTGATGGTATCCGGTGGGACCCATGTGTAAGGGATGGGAGAGAGTGGTTGTAAGAAGGTTGTAAAAATTTGGTAGTAAACTTAGCATTTTCCAAATTTGAAAACCTAAATCCATCTAGACCTAGAACCCAAATATGGAACCGCGCCTATGCTTAGTCCAAGCTGGCTCGGGCTAGCCCATTCAATAAATCGAATATATATATATATATATATATATAGATATATATATATATATATATATATATATATATATATATATATATATATATATATATATAGAGAAAGCGGATCAAAAGTCCCCCTTAGAAAACCTCCTAAAAACCTTCCCACTCTCAGCCGTCCATTTAATGTTAATATTAATATTAATGTTAATATTAATGTTAATATTCATGTTAATATTAACATTAAATACTAAAATTAACATTAAACTTAACATTAAAATTAATATTAACATTGAAATTAATAATAACATTAATATTAACATTAACATTAACATTAATATAAAAATAAAATAAAAATTAATATTAATATTAATATTAATGTTAACATTAATATTAACATTAATATTAACATTAACATTAATATTAATATTAATATTGACATTAAATGGACGGCTGAGAGTGAGAGAATTTTCTAAGGGGGACTTTTGATCCGCTCCCATATATATATATATATATATATATATATATATATATATATATATATATTGAAGCAAATATATATATATATATATATATATATATATATATATATATATATATATATATATATATATATATATATATATTGAAGCAAATGTACCCATGCATCTCTCTTAACCACTAGGTACATTTGCTTCAATATATATATATATATATATATATATATATATATATATATATATATATATATATATATATATATTGAAGCAAATGTACCCATGCATATACACACACACACGCAAATGACCTCTAGCCTAGTGGTTAAGAGAGATGCATGGGTACATTTGCTTCAATATATATATATATATCTATATATATATATATATATATATATATATATATATATATATATATATATATATATATATATATGGGAGCGGATCAAAAGCCCCCCTTAGAAAATTCCCTAAAAATTCTCTCACTCTCAGCCGTAGTTTAATGTTAATATTAATGTTAATATTAATTTTTATTTTATTTTTATATTAATGTTAATGTTAATGTGAATGTTAATATTAATGTTAATATTAATGTTAATGTTAATGTTAATATTAATTTTAATGTTAAGTTTAATGTTAATTTTAGTATTTAATGTTAATATTAACATTAATATTAACATTAAATGGACGGCTGAGAGTAAGGGGGTTTTCTAAGGGAGGCTTCTTCTTTTATAAAACCATTTAAAAATACGCTTTTGACGTCCATTTGAAATAACTTGAAATTATGAAAATATGCAAATGCACATAACATGCGAATAGATTCTAATCTCGCAATTGGGACATAAGTCTCATCGTAGTCGATACCTTCTTCTTGATTGTATCCTTGAGCTACGAGTCGAGCCTTATTACGAGTCACTAAACCATTCTCGTTCAGTTTGTTTCGGAATATCCAACGGGTGCCAATGACCGGATGATCAATGGGCTTGGAAACAAGTTTCCAAACTTGATTCCGTTCAAATTGGTTTAATTCCTCTTGCATAGCATCTAACCAAAATTATCACTACATGCTTCTTCAATATTTTGGGTTCAAACTGCGAAACAAAAATAACACAAAAGCTATATCTTTATTAGAGGAACGAGTACTTACACCCTTGGTAATCTCACCAATTACCAAGTCCTTTGGATGATCAGCCAAGAATCTCATCTCTTTGGCGTATCCTCAGGATTGCTGGTTCTGGCTTCTTTGCTTGAAAGTTCTGCATCTTTCTGTGAAGGTTTTGCAGTAGATGTACTTGGTGTAATCACGTCTTCATTGTCGTCATCGTCTAAGTGTTGATTTAGCTCATCAAACTTGACATTGATTGATTCTTCGATGATCATGGTTCTTTTGTTGAAGACTCTGTACCCTTTGCTCTTTGCTGCATAACCTAAAAATATACCTTCATCGGCCTTTTCATCAACTTTACTCAGATTGTCTTTAGTATTAAGAATAAAGCATTTACAACCAAAAATCTTGAAATATGAAACAGTGGGTGTTCTATCAAACCATAGTTCATAGGGAGTCTTCTTCGATATAGGTCGAATTAGAAACCTATTAAGAATATAACATGCTGTATTGACAGCTTCAGCCCAAAAGTATCTGGGTAGATAAACTGGTTTAATATTACTCTAGCCATTTCAGATAGAGTCATGTTCTTATGTTCCACAACTCTATTTTGTTGTGGAGTCCTAGGGCAAGAAAATTCATGCAAATAACCGTGTGTGTCATAAAATTGCTTGAATTCTGCATTCTCAAATTCGCCGCCATGATCACTACGAATGCGAGTAATCATAAACCCTTTTTCATTCTGTACTTTCTTGTAAAAGGTGACGAATTCTGATAATGCATCGTTCTTGCGTGCAAGAAAATATATCCATGTATATCTAGAAAAATCATCTATAATGACAAATGCATATAACTTACCACCTAGACTAGCAATTCTACTTGGTCCAAATAAGTCCATATAAAACAATTGTAAAGGTCTAGTGGTACTTACAACGTTCTTGGATTTGAATACGGATCGGGTAGATTTGTTCTTTTCACATTCACTACATACCGTATCCTTCTTGAAAGGTATATCCGGTAAGCCGCGTACCAACTTCTTTGTAGATAGTCTTAAAATTGTATCCATGTTTGCATGACCGAGTCTCATATGCCATAGTTGACTCTCAATGCTTTTGGACATCAAACATCTACCTGCTTTGTTAGCATCTTCTAACAAATAGAAAACATAATATGTCTTCCCTGATACCTTCAAAGATAGTACTACCAGTTGAACTATCCAACTATAGTACATTTATCTTTGACGAAGTTAATGCCATAACCGTGATAAGCTAAATAGCTTATGCTGAGCAGATTATGTTTTAACTCGATAACTAGACAGACATCTTTAATCACAGGATAGGGAGCCTTACCAATGTTACCGATACCGATTATGTACCCTCTTAAATTATTACCGAAGGAGACGTATCCTTCTTTATTCTTCTTCGACAGTGTTGCGAATAATGAAGCATCACTGGTCATG
>JANAVB010034019.1:3207139-3451239 GCA_029216955.1 Iris pallida | reverse complement strand
TTATTATACAGGATATATTGATTCTATGAAGGTTGATCGTTTACTGATTGATCCAGAAGCTCTCAGTATTATGCCAAAGGCTATGTTAGATGCATTGAAGATACCTGTGCATAGTCTTTCAGCCACACTACCATCTTGGGATTCAATCAAGGAAAAAGTGAGCCTTTAGGCAAGATTCGCCTTAATTTCAAATAGGCGATCTTCGTACTAAGGTTACTTTTTACATCATCGACAATCATGGTTGCTCGTACAATGCTCTATTGGGGAGACCTTTCTTGCATGAACATAATATTGTTCCTTCAACTCTTCATCAGTGCTTCAAATATGTTGATGATAATGGAGAGGTTCAAAAAGAAGTGGCAGATCTTTACCCATTCAAAGGAGTCAAAGCTTACTTCAATGACGCTCGCATGTACAAAGATGAATACTCGAAAGTCTTGCAAGCTATGGATAATGAAGATGACACATCCAAAGTTGACACCTTTATTATTCATGTAAAAGGGCGTATTACTCCTCCACAGTCTGTTAAAACATCTGAAGAAGGCTCATTGATAATTCCGGTCAGTGGACGTACTACTTCATCATTCGCCCAAGGCTCACTGATAATTCCTGTCAGTAGACGCACTACTGTACCATCTTCCCAAGCTTCACAAAGTTCGCTGATCATTCCTGTCAGTGGACGCATCACTCCCCCTCCATCTTCTCTGGCTAGATCAGATACTCTAGTCATTCCAGTCAGTGGACGCATTACTTATCCACGGTCTTCTTCAAGGGAGCTCACCTCTTCTGAGCCTTTTGTTATCGATCTTAATCGAAACAAAAATTCTAACTGTTCTTCTTCTTCCCCCTTTGTCATTAATCTGACTAAGTCTGATAAGGCTCAGCCTTCTGTTGTAAATACAGCATCTAGTATTAATGAAGCATCTCCTTTGCAGTATATTGATGTTTGTAGTTATGTGCAAAGTTATTTACAATTGCTAGATAGCTTAGAGCCACTAACTATAGGGGTTGTTCAAGCTCTTCATACAGACGTATCATTAGATTCTATACAGAAATCATACTTTGTGGTCCCCAGTCGAAAGAAGGGAGAAAATCCAATATTTTTCTATAAAGGACCTCAGAATCCTCCTAATCTGGAGGAGGATGATATAAATGACGATACTGGAAGATTACAGCTACGTCGCTACAGTCAGCAATCCAAAAATATCATCAAGAATATGGGTTATGATTTCAGAACCAGTCTTAATGGAAAAGGAAGAAGAATGCCTGTTCGAATTCCTCCATTAAAATACGGAAGGACAAAATGTGGTTTAGGTTACATTGCTCCCACCCCTTTTATCAACATAGTTCATGAAGAGTCAAAATTCAATAAAGACGAACAATCTGAAGATGAACGATCTGAGTCTTCTGATTCCCTTTCTTGGGATTCTGATACGAGTGTTGGCGATCTTCATCGCTCTATTCTATCCATCAATATGGTCTCTGTTGATGGCCCACAAGAAAATGGTGAAGATGAGGATGATTTTGAAATATCACCTGAATCAGAACAATAGGCTCAAAGATTAGATAATCAATGGGAATTCAGGTTCGAACAGAGGGAACCTCCTACTGAAGATAAACTGATCCAAATTGATGTTGGTGAAGAAGGTTCCCCTAAACCAATATTCATCAGTGAGAGTCTTTCAGAAACAGATAAGCAAGATATGATCAAGCTTATTCGTGATTACATCGATGTCTTCGCCTGGAGCTACGAGGATATGCCAAGACTAGATCCGAAGATCGCAATGCACAAGCTTAATATTATGCCAAATGCTAAACCGGTCAAACAGCAACAGCGACGATTTCGTCCAGATATTATGGATGCAATTGAAGCTGAAGTCAACAAGCTTATGGCTTCCGGATTTATCAGAGAGGAATAACATCCTGAATGGGTAGCCACCATCGTTCCTGTCCTCAAGAAGATCGGCAAGATCCGAGTCTGTATAGACTTTCGTGATCTCAATGCTGCTTGTCCTAAAGACGAGTTTCCTCTTCCAATTACAGATGTAATGATTGATAACACATGTGGTTTCGAACGAATGTCATTCATGGATGGGTATTTGGGGTATAATCAAATCAAGATGTTTCCAGATGACGAGAGACATACTTCTTTCAGAACACCGATCGGTAATTGTTATACAGTGATGCCGTTTGGTCTCAAAAATACAGGAGCAACATATCAACGAGCAATAAGCACTATATTCCGTGAACATCTCCGAAAAATAGTCGAATGCTATGTTGATGATATTGCAGTCAAAAGTCGACGAAAGGAGGATCATATCCAAGATTTGAAGACTATATTTGATTTAATGCGTCAGCATCAACTTAAAATGAACCCTACTAAGTCCTTCCTAGGCGTCTCTAGTGGTAAATTTCTCGGCTTCGTCATTACCGCTAAAGGTATACACGTGGATCCCGAGAAGATCAAAGCCATCCAAGAGATGCGTCCTCCACGCACCTTAAAAGAGCTACGAGGATTTCAAGGAAGGATTGCTTATATCAGGAGATTCATTTCCAACTTATCAGGACGCTGCAGACCATTCCACAAACTTCTGAAGAAAGTTGTATCTTTCATCTGGAACGAAGAATGTCAAAAAGCATTTGACGACATCAAACAGTACCTCATGAACCCTCCAGTTTTGGTACCTTCCGTCTCGGGAATACCATTTCTCCTATATGTTCGAGCTATGGATCATTCTCTTGGTGCATTACTCGCCCAGAAAAATAAAGATGGTCATGAACAGGCCATTTATTATCTCAGTCGCACAATGACAGGCGCTGAACCGCGTTATTCTCCAATCGAGAAAGAATGCCTAGCATTAATGTTTGCTGTTCAGAAAACGTGACATTATATTATCGGTCAGACGATTCACGTCATTTCCAGAGTGAATCCACTCAGGATTATGATGAAGAAACCCGGTATTCTCAACTCTAGACTTGCTAATTGGGGAATCTTGTTAGCCCAATACGACATGCATTATATTTCTCAGAAGTCGGTTAAAGGACAGGCTCTTGCTAATTTTCTAGCAGCTTATGCAGTCCCAGAAGATTCTAAATTATATGATGAGATTCCCGATGAAGTTCTGGATTCAAATATGGTTTCTGAAGAAGTTCTTACCTGGCGTCTATTCTTTGATGGAGCATCTAGAATAGGTCCTAACGGCGATATTGTCGCCGGAGTTGGAATTGTTCTTGTATCCCCAGAGGGATTAACTATTCAGAGGGCTTATTCTCTGGATCAATCATGTTCAAATAATGTTGCAGAATACAATGCGTTGCTCATTGGTCTTCAACTCGCTAAACATCTGGATGTTCAATATTTAGAAGTTTATGGAGACTCTAAGCTTATCATCAATCAGATCAGAGGAACGTATGAAGTTCGTCATCAAGATTTGATACCTTATCATCGAACAGCACTCTCTATGGCCTCCTTCTTTGAAGGTTTCTTTATTGAACATGTTCGACGAGCCTATAATGCAGAAGCTGATGCTTTGGCTAATCTTGCTGCTGTATTAGCCATACCAATCAGACGTCAGCAAGTGATAGTGGTTTATAACCGAGAACTATTCTGCATTGAAAATAATCTGGCTTTGGCTTTTCCCCATAATCCAGACGAAGATTCTCTCAACTTTGATGCTGAATTAAAGTTTGACGAAGTGTCCTTGTCTTCTTCTGATTCTACTATGGAATATGTCTTTTCTAACAAAATAGACACCGTAACTGAAGACTGGAGACGTCCGTTTCTGGACTTTGTGTTGTATGACATACTTCCTGATAACCCGAGTGAAGCAACATCTATCCGGCGCCGGTCTCTCAGATTCTATTATAATCATACTACGAAGACACTATATCGTCGAGCCTATGATGGTCTTCTCCTTCGATGCATCGCTGGTGAAGAAGCACAACAGATAATCCGTGAAGCACATGATGGCGTCTGCGGAGCTCACCAGCCAGGTCCAAAACTTCAAGATCGTATCCGACGTATGGGTTATTATTGGCCCACGATGGTAGCTGATACCATTCAATATGCTCGGAAATGTAAAGCCTGTCAAATTCATACAGACTTTATCCATCAACCATCGGAGTTCTTACACCCAACAGCGGCATCATGGCCCTTTGAAGCTTAGGGCATGAACGTCATCGGTCCTATCAATCCACCATCATCAAAAGGACATCAGTTTATTCTAGCAATAACTGATTACTTTTCTAAATGGGCTGAAGCAATCCCGTTATCTGAAGTCAAGACTTCTAATGTTATCAACTTTGTCAAACATCATGTCATCTATCGATTTGGTGTTCCTCGGCGTATTATCCATGATAATGGACCACAGTTCGTCAGCCAGAAATTTACTCGATTCTGTGATGATCATCGGATTAATAATCTGGCTTCTACAGCATATAATCCAGCAGCCAATGGACTAGCAGAAGCTTTCAACAAAACAATCATCAAACTCTTGAAAAAGTTTGTTTCTTCCAATAAACATAACTGGAGTGAGAAGCTTGGTGAATGTTTATGGGCTTATCGTACCACAGTTCGCAATGCGACCGGATGTACACCTTTCTCTTTGGTATATGGGTGTGAAGCTGTTCTTCCCCTCGAAATACAAATTCCTTCTTTGAGAGTTGCAATCTCCAACGAATTTACAACAGAGAATAATGATCGACTTCGACTTCAAGAGCTGGAAGCTCTAGATGAAAAGCGATTGTATGCGCAACAAAATATCGAGCTATATCAAGCCCGAATCTCAAAAGCTTTTAATCGGAAAGTCAAAGTCAGAACATATCAGAAGGGAGAATTGGTCCTTACTGTCAGACGTCCGATGACCATGACACATATGAGCAAAGGCAAATTTGACGCGAAATGGGAAGGCCCATTCGTAGTAAACAAAGTCTTCTCTAATGGAGCATATCAGCTTGCCTCTATGGACGGGAAAGTCACGATGATGCCTATCAATGGCAAATTCTTAAAGAAATATTATGTATAAATTTCATCAATATATATAATATTTTCATTACTCCCCAGCAAGTGTAAAATCAAAAATTTATTCTTCTCTACAAAAGCTATTTCGATGTCGTTATCCCCAGCGGAAACTGATATTCTACCATGTATCATTTTCCCAGAGAATTTGATATTTTGTCTTATTAGATTCCCAGTGGATTTAATAAAGATCTTGTATAGAAAATCATGTCCATATCACCTCTGAATTTTCTATCTCAGTATGTACCATATTCTATGAAAATGATATCTCGTCCTTTTGATTTCTGAGTCTAAAGATCAGTGAATAAAGGCAAAATAATATAAAGCAGGAAGGATATATCATAAACAAAGTTTCCTTAAACAGAGTTTATTTGAGACAAATTCTTCAAGAAATACATCATCATGGAAGATCACTGGTATCCCTTTCGTACTTGGGACGAGGACCACATACATAATTAGCAAAAGAATTGAATACATCCTTTCCTGATCGCACCAAGAACTGACAGGCAGCCAGCCTCATTGCTTCTTCTTCTTCGGTTTCTCCTTGTTCGACCAGGAAATCCAAGATATCTTTCGGCAGCTTGGGAGCAGACGAGCTTTCGCCCGTCTCCTTCTTTTGTGGAGTCGAGTGCTCTTTAGCATTTTCATCAACTTTGGAGACGACTTCGGCTTTCTTCGTGTTCTCTTCGGAAGACATTTTGAATAAAAGAGAATAATGTGTGATCCTTCTACTCAAAGAGATGCTCTATTTATAGGCATATATTTGCCAGAATTAAAGGAATGTGTCTTTTCCCGATATTCATTCATTAATACTTGACGGTTCATCCGTACATTTATTATATTCATCCGTGGTTCGTCTGTTCATAATCTTCTATCGATTGGAATTCGTTATCTTTCACATTTTCATAACCTTTGACCTCTGTATAAATACAAATCTGACTTTCTTTTTTGAGTCTTTACATCCTATCACGTCCATATTACCTCTGATGGTATTGTACACTCTAAAAACAGAAATCAAGATTTCTATTTATCATATTCTTTTTACATCCAGAGAGATACAAAATCACTTCAGATAAAGAAGATTTATCATTTCCATTATCATATTTTCATAAAAAGTCTATTACATTTCTTAGACTTTCCTACAAATCATAATGGAAATCTATTACAAAATCTTGGATTTTCATTTCTATGTACAACTGAGATCTATTTCTTCTTGGATCTTCTCCGGCAATCTCGTTGTTTGTGGCAATTCCTGACTGTCTGGGCCTCAGTCACGACCAGATCAACAGGAAACAAACTCTGGTCTTATCTCTCAGACGAGAGGAGAACCACAGAGTATGGCAACACGATGGCGTGTTGCTGCCAATACAGCGCGTGGAGGAACGGCGGCACCTCAAGCAGATAGGAATGTATCCAAACCTTGGGATACAATTCCTAGTTCTGCCGTGAAAGGAACTCTACTACCCAATCTCTCGGGTAAGAGTTGACTCCACCGTCCAACTCTCTATGTATAAAGGCTCTTCCTACCAACAGAGGAAGACCATTATATCTCATGGAGAGTTCTGAGTTGTTTGATTTACGCGTCAAAAGCGTATGAGCTCTCTGATGTAGATGTCAGAAGGACATTCTCCATAGCATCCACATCGCCAATGCCAGTTCTGAAGCTGAAGAAAAGACTTAGCCAAGTTTCTGCGGAAAACAGCAAGAGGAAAAGAATTAAATCAACAGAAATGCCATATACGCTCAGAAACAGAAAGCCTATTTTCCAAAACAACGAAAACAGTATGTGTATTACACTGGATTTACCTTCAGGATTGACATTGAGAATTGGCAAACTGATGTCTGACATATTGCTCAGAATTCGAATGTTCAGGAGCATTTTGCTTTCTGATTTGAGATTGAAATCTCACGTTGGTTCTCAGAGAAAAGAAAGAGAAAAGGAAGATGGAAATGAGTTCTGTGAAACTATTCTATCTATTTAAAGTATGGAGCATGAACCTATTCTTGGAAAGGATCCGCATGAATAGCGCTCGTAAACGTGGAATGAATGACACGTGTACTTTGGAAACCAGCACAGCCTTGGAAATATTCAAAGAGTGCTTTCCACAACGTTGGAAGATAGCGTAACTTACGGGCTATTTATTGGTGCACGCTATTCATTGGCGTACGTTATTTAGCGTAATTCACAACGTTAAAGGACAGCGTAATTTATAGCGTAACATACGCTGACATACGCTATTCAGCAAAATTCACAAAACATTGGAAAATAGCGTAATATACGCTATTTCATTGGCATACGCTATCTAGCGTAACTTACAACTTGGAAGACGGCGTATTCTACAGTTATTCATCGGTGCACGTTGGTTTTTAGCACAGATTTGGACTAAACAGAGGATTCTTGAATATTCATTTTTCATTAAGGCACTGACGGCCTTACACAAAAAAAAAGGGAGGAAAAGGAAAGGAGTGCAATAAAGTCACGCTCTATTTTCCAGAGCGACTAAGCTTGACGCCTAACTCTTCTACGCTTTGGACCCCCATGCGGTGTAACAGAGCAATGAACATTTTACGCTTCTCTGCGAGGCTCTGTCCATCAGAAGAAGAGGAGCCGTCCAGACCAAAGTAGCCCAAGAAATTCTTGGCTAAATGCGTAGGGTCGTCCTTGAGCTCGATGACGACAGGTTCGGGTTCTTGGCCCCCAAAAGTGGGGTCACCATGGGAACAGAATCCCAACTTACGTGCTTCTTCTTCAGCGGCTTCCTTTGGAGTCATGGTTTCAAAAGATGAAAGTCAAAAAATTGAATTCTCTCGGTTTATATAATAGAGCTTGCTGGCTGTTCATATTCTTCCATCAGATTCAATCAATCTCGAAAAATGAAGAGTCATCATGACATTTAATGAACTTAATGCCAGTGTGTCAGGACTCATTCCTACTTTCTGTTCAAAGTAATTTCGAACTTTTGAAACTCATAAAGTTTGAAAACTTTGAAGGGGATCTTGTAGGATGTGGAAAATTATGACACGCTGTCATTTTCATCCATACGCTTAAAGACAGATGTCAGTTGAAGCCATACGCTCAAACAGAAGTCATACGCTCAAGGCTATACGCTCAGTTAAGAGCCATACGTTCAGTTCAGAGTTGTACGCTCATTCAAAAGCCATACGCTCAGTAAATATTTTATTATTTACTGAAGTGACAGCACAGCATATGTTTAAATGAGGAATGAATCTGACACTTCATCTTTCGTGCAAAGACGGCTGTCACGAGAAAAGTAACCGTCGTATAGGTTTTCGAAGAGTCGGTTTTGTCTTTTACGAGGACAACTCAGTAGCCTTCATAAATACAAAAGCCATCATTACTGTCAGTTTTGACAGTCTGTCAGCCGTCAAATCCGCAGTCACGACGCTCGAGAAGATTTTGTCAGTTATGGGAAGATATGGTGTACCAAAGAAGATTGATGATAGCCACGTGGCCACTTCTCCAGTGAGCGTATCGACTTCACATGACTCCTTCTTCACCCAGCCAAGTAAGCGTATGGACCTCACATGATTCCTTGCTGACCAAGCGAGCGTATGATCTCCATACGACTCCTTGCCCATAAAGTGAGCGTATGGATTTCCTATGGCACTACGCTGTCCAAATCAGCGTATGACTCCTCTTCAAAACCTAGCGTATGACTCTACAGCAGTTGTATCCAGGATGATTTTCAACGTACAGTCAACACACGTTCTCACGTGTCCTGTACTCAATTACTCATTTATTCAGAAGTTATGCAATGTGGCCTTCATGCCATCAATCTCTCCTGAATGTGCTCCACTACTCTCAACCGCACGCCAACGTGTCTTCGTCAGAATTTGCCACGCGTCCCTGCAGTTTTGCACACGTCAAGTAACTACCTGAGCGTATGGTTCAGGACAGTTATCCAGAACTCTATAAAAGAGAGTTTCTTCACCTTCATGAGGACAGGTCATTTTTCAGAGAGAACAGAGAGATTGCCCAGTTGCTGTCCAAGTTCTTCGAAGTTCGAGTTTTCTTCATCGCATCATCCAAGGGATAAAGTAATCGTCTTCTAGATTAGATTCCTACAGTTGTAATTTTCTCAGATACAAAATAAATAAAGTGAATTTATTTATGGAAAACAGTAAGCTCATGCCTCCGAGCCGCCGTCAATACTGCATCGAATGTCTGGTAGTCGTGCCCCTCGACCAGCTATAAAATCTCTAGGTGAAGTCCCTGCTGGAACCTCATTGCTCTCTCTGGCTCTGTCGCCACCATCATCCGAGCAAACCTACTTAACCTGCAGAACTCTGCTGCATAACCATCCACCGTCTTACCAGCCTGCTTGAGACTGATAAACCTCTGTTGTAGCTCATATCGCGCTACCACGCCAAAGTACTTGGCCTTGAATCTGGTACTGAAGTTATCCCAGGGAACAGGATGCCTCATTCCAACCTCTTCCGATGCCCACCAATCGCGGGCGAGATCCTGAAGTAAAAGTCTGACCTGGTCAACCTTCTCTTCTGCTGGAACCTTTGTTGCAGTCAATATGGACTCTGTATCCTGAAGCCAAGCATCCGCCGTGATGGCATCCTCCGTGCCGTCAAAATATCTCGGGTTAAGTCGACAAAACCTTCCGGATGCTCCTGAATCATTCCTGACACTTCTCTCAAGGGCTAATTGCAACCCCTGATTCTGTAGCACATTCTGTTCTTGCTGTCGGGTTTGTTGTTGCTGTTGGGCTGCCATCTGGCATTGCTGGGTCTCCAATAACCCTCTAATAATCTACAATAGTGCCGGCACATCTAATGCTACTGGTACTACCGGCATCACTGGAGGTACGGGATCCTCTGGCCTCTGCGGCTCAACTGGCTCATGCTCGGTAACGTTTTCGATGGGAATCTGTCCAGGTAGAGGGGCTACCCCTTGCTGATCTCCAACTGGTCCCTGATCTACTGGATTCTCTCCCATGCCGGCTCCTCCAACAGCCGAGAACGATACGCCCCTAAAGGAAAGGATACAACATATCAAAAGACAGGACGGGAAGGAATCGAGGATGGTAATCATGTTAGCAATCAAGGTGGGAGAAAGAGAAGACGAATCAGGAGATCAAGGGGAACATGTTTTGATTAAGACTCCTATAATCGCAACACCCCACAAGTCTGAAAGACAGACCTGCATGGGCCACCACTAAAACCTTGTCACGCCCCAGTACCGGAATACCGAGACGGACTAGGCCAGCTACACCGTATGAGGTATATAAACATCATACGGCGATCGTGGCTGTCAAGAGACTAGGGGGTGCACGCTACAATCAGGTCTCCTATGGTCCCACAGAGCATCTATGTCTCAATCAATCAAAACAAGAAGCAGTAAATAATGATCATATAAGACAAAGCAGTAAGGCGTCCCCGACGCTTCATCAGAATGATTCATGAGTCTAGCTATACAAAATGATGAGCTAGTTCCGAGAGTCAATAGTACATAACTATAGTCAGCTGTAGTCTGATTAATTACAATTATGTAAAGGAAACTAGTGTCCAGAACTGCCGGCTAAACAGGTGCCGGTGGCTAAATGCCAAGTACAAAATAGAAGATATCAGAGCGGTAAAGAAGAAACCCACGTATGGTCCCTAGCGCCCATACTCCTGGTGTGCACCATTGTTCGGGTGGAAGGCTGGATCCTCTGGAGCTACTACGAGATCTGGCCAAACAAAACCAGCGGGGTCAGCCCCGAATAGCAAGTACCGCCAAAGGGGCACAAGAGTTCAGATTAAAAACCCAATTAATAGAATGATTGATAATAGTAATACTTATGCTACTATCATAGGGTAGCGCAACATCCTCGAACCCATATGGCACCCTTACAACCAAACAAAGACAAAAGGTGCCGCATGGAGTCGGGACGTGTCGTACTCTATAACCTTCCCATAAGTTAAAAGGTAGAAACAATAAAATCTCCTGATCGTGACTTCGGTCGATAGCCTATCATAGCACAATAACCAACCCAACAATCAAACAAGAACATGGGTTAGATCATGTACCATGATAGACCATGTTCCTCAGTCATTCACAGAAGTAACACTTCACAACCAGAATAAGTCTTCCGCTCATAACTTCGGTCCACAGCCTGTCATAGTACGATAACCAACCCAACAATCAAACAAGAACATGGGTTGGATCACGTACCATAACAGTCCGCTTCCCTCAGTTATTCGCGGAAGGTAAATAGGATACAAGCAAGTCATTTTCACGGCCAATCAAGTCTACGAGTTTCTAGTGGGACGAGGTTATCCTCGTGTCATGTTATTTCAAAATCCTCAGATCGTATCTTTCCAGCAAGGCTAGCCAACCCAGGGGTTCGCGTAGACAGGTATCATTGAGCACAGGTCCCTTGTGAGGCCACCTTGCCAAAACATATAATATATAGCAAGAATTAATCGGATACAGTCATCCACTCGTTGCGGATGATACAGTATCCGTGGAGACCAGCCGGCGCGTCAAGACAATATCTCAAGGCGGCTGGTATAACACGATCTCGGGATTCTGCCCTCCCCATGCATCTAGTATATTTAGTTGTCTAGTTTAACCCTATCTTGATATTGGAATCACATGTCGTGGTCACATGGTCATCCTCCTATATGTCGTACCATAGTACGTGTACCCCAAGAGAGGATCCATGTTAATCAGTATGTCAACATGTTCTACCCTCTTTAGTGTAATACATCATTACAAATATGCCACGTGGAGTTACGAGTCATTTGTCGAGCATGAACAAGAACTGGGACATTCAGGTACAAGTATCAGGCAGGAACACTTTGTTCATCGGGATTACATTAGTGCTCATATCATGCTCAGGACAAAAGGCGTAAGGATATATAGCATACACAAATATTTACATATATATATATACAATATAATATATACATATAAAAATATAAGGTGTAGGAGAGTCTAGGTCAGACTGCGCTTGAGTCGAACTGCGCTCAAGTCAGGCTGCGCTCAGGTCAGGCTACGCTCGGGTTAGGCTACGCTCGGGTCAGGCTACGCTCAGGGCAGCCTACGCTCAGGTAAGCGTACGCTCAGGTAAGCTTATGCTCAGGTAAGCATACGCTCAGGTACATACGACTCATGGTCACCCAAGTGAGCGTATGCAAGACATACGCTCCCAAAAGGCAGCGTATGGACTCCATACGACTCCTTGTCACCCAAGTGAGCGTATGCAAGACATACGCTCCCAAAAGGCAGCGTATGGACTCCATACGACTCCTTGTCACCCAAGTGAGCGTATGCATGTCATACGCTTCCAAAAGGCAGCGTATGGACTCCATACGACTCCTTGTCACCCAAGTGAGCGTATGCAAGTCATACGCTTCCAAAAGGCAGCGTATGAGGACTGCGCTGCGCTAAAGAGCGTGCGCAGCTCAGTGGCACAAGCTAAAAAGCTCGTGCACTGCTCACTGTCTTCTTCAAAACAGCAAGAACTCCATGGTTTGAACCCCAAGCTTCAAAAGTCCATAACTTGGTCAAAATAAGTCCAAATCCAACTTTTCAAAGGTTAAAATTGGGTAGAACAAAATTTTCTACAACATGGAACCATCAAAACTTGAAAACAAAGAAGTTTGATAGATCAAAACCACCAAAATCCGAAAATGGTTAAAACTTAGATCTACAAAAATCAAAGCTTCAAAATGGAAAAAATTCAAGTTCTAAACTAGTATAGGATGAGAAGAAGAACATATTTTGACAAATAATTTTGTAAGAAAACATGAACAAAATTTATGGATCCATCTCTTGAGCAAGTTGGTACTTGCCTTGGTTGGTGGAGGAAAAGAAATAAAAAGAGTGAATAAGGAGAGAGAGTGAGGAAGAGAATATATATAGGGGTTGGGTTGACTCAAAGAAACCCTAAGCTTAAGCATGCTCTTAACTACATGACTAATGACATGTTAAATGCTACATGATACAACTAATTAAATTAATTAAATAAAAATCCTAACCACAACACGGTTCAAAAATCCTATCATCGAAACAGTGAACCATGCCTCCAACCAAACAAGGACAAGGGGTGGCACACTAATCCGCGACGAGATACTGTTCCATGCCATGGCCAGTTATAAATACAGGATAAATGCAATAAAGATACAGGTGCCAGATACCATATACATGAAAAATCAAAAATTTACGTATTCCGGGAATGGGGAGTGACACAGCAGCAGGAGCTAGGGCTCCGACAGGGCAGCAGACGGGACCACCGTTACAGACTCAGCAGCAGAGGTTTGTCCAGCATCAGCAGCAGGCCAAGGGAGGCCAGCCGGGGCGAGCTTTCGCCATGGCAGTCGATGATGCACAGGCAGAGGGAGAGCTGATTGCAGGTTCCAACCTTTTCGATTCTATTTCTGCATTCATCTCCTTATAACTGTCTTAGAATTTTGATTCTATCTGTTCCTTATAGTTGATAAATTTTGTTCGGATATTTCATTGTGAATTATTTTCTTCTGAGATAAGTCGTATGGGCTAGGTCGTCTCGATCATGGGATCTAGAGTCTTCTATAGTCATGTTAGCTGGCATAGTGAGGACATATAGTCGGATTTTGGACGTATTTCTTGAATGTGGGAATTTAAGGTTTTCGCGGCCAGGCATGCGGCAATGCAAAAATTTTAAATACCATGATTCTAGAGGTATGTACCTTAGTCGAGGACTCTGTGAATATCGTAGTCTTGCTCACTAGCATGGCGAAGATTCCGAATATCATGATTTTGGACAGACGCATATGATTATCGGACTGTGTGTTTGAGACTGTGATTGTTGGGGTGTTTGACCTAGAAGGAGTATGACCATTCTAATTTCGAGGACGAAATTTTCTAAGGAGGGTAGACTTGTAGCACCCAGTTTTCTAAATTGGGGTATTTTTAAAAATTTATTATTTTTATTATTAATTAATAGTATTTTAGTCATGATATGATTTTTGGTGATTATTAGTGTAATTAAACCATTTTCTAAGTCATGACTTATGACTTTGTGATTTTGTTAGTATAACTTAGTATAAACCCTAGTTTTCCTTAACTTAGAAGTTGCCATGACCATGTGAGCTTAGCCATAGGCTTAGAACATCAAATTAGTGACTTTTGGCCAAAAGGGTATTTTGGTAATTTACTAGACTTTATTTGAGATTATGTGATTTTAATATTATTTAATTCTTGTTAAGTACCATGATTAGTCCCTAACCTATCCTACCCTAATCTAGGGGTTAGCCACTAACCTAGAAGCTTTAGGATGGATTTTTGGTTAAGGGTTAAAGTGGTATAAATATCTAGATATTATATTGTTGATATTTTCCTTAAACCACTCCAAATATCTCACCCCTTTACACAAAAGTCCATGCCTTAACCTAGAAGAAAGGGCAAGGACACCCCTCCCATGCTATGGCCGGCCAAGGGCACCCCCTAGCAGCCCACACTTCTATTTTAATCCCATTCCATTCATTCATGAATAATTTACATGAATTTAAATCCTAGAAAATCATATTTTCTTCAAACACCCACAACTTGATCATTCTTGATCCAAATTCACTCTAGTCTTTGCATTGGGACCCTATAACATCAAGGGTGCTAAGGGAGGCTAGCAATCAAGAATTTGGAAGCTTTGGGCATCATCAAGTTGAAGGACACGCACCCCCTTTTCATTAATTTTCCTTGGATTTGCACAAATAGGTATATTCCCTCAAACATAGTTAAAACTCTGTTTTTTCTTCATAAATGCATTCATATAGGACTACCATAACTGTGGGTAAAATTTGGTGAAAATTAGAGTCGGTTAGGTGTCCGTATCGGACACGTATCCTAAGCTAGAAACCCTTGTTTGGTGAAATGCCACAGAGGATTCGATTTTGTTAAAATGTAAAACAAATTGCATGATCATGTAGCCCTAGACATGTAGGTCACATACCAACTTGACTGAGCACATTTTCGTGCTGTGTCCGTGTCCAAATTGGACACGAACCCACTGCACGAGACTCTCGTGCATGCCCTGCTACCCCACCCTTCGTGCGCACTGCACAGGGCACTAGGACACGAGAAAATTTACATGGACACGGGGGCAATGTCTGCGAACATGCCCCCAAAGTTTGGTGTCGCGTCGTGTCGTGTCGAGTGAGAAATCTCACTCGCACTGGACACGCGCTGTCAGCGCACACGCGCGCGGGGGCAACTTTGAGCGTGTCGTGTCGCACGGACACGACACTTGGGTGTCTCGTAGTGACACGGGCGTGTAGCCCTATACGTGGCGTACACGAGGACACGAGCACGAGGTACGTCGTGTCCTGTATTGCGAGCACGAGTCGTGCAACCCGTGCACGACACTGTGGTTGTGTGCGCGTATCAGAGTTTACCCGTGTGGTGTTTTCGTGTGTTTGGACACGTTAAACCATTTCGTGGTGTCGTGTCAGGTACCTAGGACACTAGGGTATGTATGGGGCACCAGTTACCAACCTAGAGATTCGAGCCATAGCTCGGTTTCGTGTGAGTTTTTGGGTTTACCTGTTTTCGAGTGTACAGTGCACTTATTTCAGATTTTGGGTATTTCCCAGATTTTTGAAAACGAATTTCAAACATAAATTTGATATGTTTTATACATTGTATTAGTGTATTTTAGTATGTATATACGTAGTATATATGTATATGTGAGTGTGGGTGAGTTTTGGGGATAATTGGTTGTGTGTACAGGGAGTTGTGTGTATATATATATATATATATATATATATATATATATATATATATATATATATATATATATGTTACTGTGTGTGTGTGTGTTTGGGGGCTGGATTTTGGTTCCAGAAAATCAGGCACCCCCATCCCCCTACTGTACAGCATTCTCTGTCCCCCTCTCTCTCACTGTCCCTCTCTCTATTTCACTCTCTCTCTCTATATATATTGTATTGTATATATATGTTGTATATATATATGTTATATATATATATATATATATATATTGTATTAGATTATATATGGTATCTATATATGGGTACCTATATGATATATGAGTATACTTAGTCCATAGGCCTATATAGTTATGTGTATATATATATATATATATATATAGTCCATAGGCCTATATAGTTATGTGTGTATATATATATATATATATATATATATATATATATATATATATATATATATATACACACATAACTATATAGGCCTATGGACTATATATATATATATATATATATATATATATATATATATATATATATATATATATATATATATATATAAACAAAAAACAAAATATATATATATATATATATATATATATATATATATATATATATATATATATATATGTAAGATATATATATGTGAATATATATATATATATGTAAGATATATATATATGTGAATATATATATATATATATATATATATATATATATATATATATATATATATATATATATATATATATATATATATATATTGTATAGAGGTAGATACCCATATGGCATTAGCCTATGGAACTTGGTTATTAGCCTATGGCCAATGAGTTAGGATAGACCATTAGGCCTACTAGACCTAGGTTGACCAAAATGTTGACCATTGTTGACCAAGTCAACTATTGGTCAAACCATGACCTACTTGACCTAAAAATGACTAGTTTATCTAGTCTGACCAATATTGACCTAATTAACTTGTTGACTAGTCTTTGTTTGACCAAGACCTTAGTTAGTCTAAGTTTGACCTAGACTTGACCTAGCTTGATCATGTTGGCTAGTATTTGACTAGTTTGACCTAGTTTGACTTTTAAAGTTGACCAAGAGTTGACTTTTGACCAGATTGACCTAGAATCATGTAGTATGCATTGTATACTCTAATTTTACCATTGTGGATATATTGTGACCTGTTTTACTCTAAATAGGACTCTGTGACACCAGTTCGGACATCTATTCATATCAGTCATACAGGGTGACAGGCGAGTACCTTCTCTGATCTTTTCATACTTGTTAGGATTTATATTCTTGCTCTAGAATACCTTACATGATGCTGTCACGTCATTATCACGGATTGGTACTATATGGATCTTGGCATGCGATGTTATCTCCCTCGGGGTACATCAGATACAGTTGTCATGTGCTTTTCACGAACATCTTGTATTTCATGTACACCGCTTTCATGTATACTCTTGTGCAATCTTGTACTCTCATGATCACGTGAGCAAACATGATAAAAATCTCTTGTATAAGGTAACGTAACTTGACTGGATCCTTGTGTATTGATTGGAGAGGGTGAGTAGGAAATGGTTATGTGATCAAAATCCCATCTTGTACAAATTCTTGTAAAATCTTGTGAAATCTTGTATATGTCCTAAACCCGTTTATATAACTATCTCGTGCTCTAAATCACAGTTTACCTACTGTTCTTACTTATCATATATATAGATATTTCTAGTTATCAAATCTCTCTCGTTTTATATATATTTCTTTACAGTCCATGTATCTTACTCTATGCATGCTTTACATTTCCCAACATGATATGAACTGCGTGAGATGTATTGTGCTCGTTCCTGTCCTGACTGGACCTGTTGAAAATATTACAGATGATGATGGTGACTGCCCCACCTTCTATGGGACACATGAGGGTGACCTTCAGGAGCCTGAGGAGCATCTAGCTCAGTAGAGGGTGCCTAGTCTAGTCTAGTGTTTACAGTTTTCATTTTGTATCGGATTGTTCTGATTGTTAGTTGTGACTTAGTTGTATTTCAGATCTTGTACTTATTGTGTTGGACATCTACTTTGTGTGGTGTGGTAACTATATATATATATTCAGTTTCTTCCTTTCGTCTGATTCTATATCATGCTCTATCTTTCCTAGACTTGTGTTTGAGATATAGAGTTGAGTTGTTATGTTATACCTCCGTGCGGAGATGACAGGTTTATATATCTTGTTGTTAGATATTAGATGTTATAGATGACCTATACAGCGTTCTACCGCCGACACTGCAGCATAGGCTGGACGTACCCACGTTCTCGTGCCCCTAATCAGGGTACGGGTCGTGACATGCCCTTCTGTCCATTTTTTTTTTAAGTTTCAACCTTGCAACCATACTCTCCCGGAGCCCAAAAACTATGATTTCTCATAAGGTGCCGACAGAGTCCTAAAAACAACATCAGTTGTCACGTCCTGATCACGCAGGACCGTAAGTCGCAAGTGGACATGATTTCATACAAGCCTGAATTTGTACTTATACAAGGCGGATCAAAAAAACAGTCGATAGAATATCTCAAAATACAAGTCATTGCAGTGAAAATAAATAGAAGAGTCAATAGAAACAAGATATATGAAACATGATTCTCTTTATTGATAATTTTCAGTGAAATTACAACAGCTCAAAGCCAAAAGATAACTTAATTACAAGCGCTCTCTCTCTCTCTCCTCTCTCTCTCTCTCTCTCTCTCTCTCTCTCTCTCTTTCTATATATATATATATATATATATATATATATATATATATATATATATATATATATATATGCCACAATGCTCAACTCAAGAACTATAACAAACAACATTGGGTCATACATTATGTCCTTTATACAAAAGGTAACATCTCCAACTGAACATCATAAAGCACTGACCAAGCTCCAACACCGCGACATGTTCTAGCAGCTTCGCACCTAAGGGGTTGGGAGTCAGTAGATTATCGTGTACTGGTGAGTGACCTCTAGCCAACTCAACCAAAAACTAACTCATAGTTAAGAGCATCCATAGTGAAAAAACTCCATACCATACTCCAATTTTTTTTAAATCATATAAATTACTACTGTTGGAGTGTCCTCTTTATATTGTCACACAATAGGATACTCCAAATAACACACCAAATCCATACTTCAAATTAAGCTATTTTCTATTATCCTTCTCTATTTTTATCCATTTTTCTCTTGGTGGGCCCAGTTGGGTTACTGTCACGAGCTAGAACATGTTCCAAATTTGAAGAGCCCTTTGGCTTGCTAGCAGTTTTCAAGTGTGGGCAAGAGCCCACTGCAGCCCCTAAGTACTACAAATTTTGACTAAAGAAAAAATGTAGCACTTCAAACCACTCCCACTGTGGATGCTCTAAGTAAGTGCAAGCAGATATATGTGGTCTTTATAATTTTGCTCGGTATAATAATGTCACTTCCCGTTCCCAGAATACGTATTTATTTAATATTTATCATGCATTTGTTCTGTATTTAAATTCTTCAATTTTGCGCTCATTAATTTTCCTGCATTTTATTTTCTGCTTTTTCTTGGCTCTTGGCTCATTTCGGTTCATGGTAAACCAACTTGGTGTGGTTTGGTTCAACATGGAAAGGAATGGATGGCTTGAATTTGGTGGAGAGAATGAATGGTGGAGATCCACTTGACTTTGATATAAAAGTTCTTCTTTCATTCTCTCTCTTCATTCATTCACATTTACTTCTCCACCAAACCCTAACCCACTTGTGAGAGGCAAGTACATCTTGCACACCATGAGGGATTTCATGCATCTCCATTTATTTTTAGTCTATGTTGTTCATCTTCTCATCCTCTACAAGTTTAGGTCTTGAAGTTCTTGATTTCCATGGATGGTTGGGTGTAGATCTAAGTTTTAAGTTTTGGTTTTCATATGGATTTTATGGTTTTGATCTATCAAACTTTGTTATTTTCGAAAATAAGTGGTTCCATGTTGTAGAAAATTTAATTCTACCAAAGTTTGGCTTTTGAAAAGTTAGATTCCGATTTATTTTGAGGAAGTTATGGCCAAAACAATTTTGGTCAAACTTCTATGTTCATCTGCAGCATGAGGCACATGTCGCAGTAGAGCCGCATAGATGTCGCGGTTGGGCCGCATGAGGCACATGTCGCAGTAGAGACGCATAGATGTCGCGGTTGGGCCGCATTAGCCGTATGTCGCAGTAGAGCCGCATAGATGTCGCGGTTGGGCCGCATGAGCCGCATGTCGCAGTAGAGCCGCATAGATGTCGCGGTTGGGCCGCATGAGGCACATGTCGCAGTAGAGCCGCATAGATGTCACGGTTGGACCGCATGAGCCGCATGTCGCAGTAGAGCCGCATAGATGTCGCGGTTGGGCCGCATGAGGCACATGTCGCAGTAGAGCCGCATAGATGTCGCGGTTGGGCCGCATGAGCCGTATGTCGAGTAGAGCCGCATAGATGTCGCGGTTGGGCCGTATGAGGCCGCATGTCACAGTAGAGCCGCATAGATATCGCGGTTGGGCCGCATAGGCCGCATGCCGCAGTTGAGCCGCATATGGTGCCGCGAATGAGCCGCATGGGGCACATGTCGCAGTTGAGCCGCATATGGTGTCGCGGTTGGGCCACATAGGCCGTATGTCGCAGTTGAGCCGCATATGGTGTCGCAGTAGGGCCGCATGAGCCGCATGTCGCAGTAGATCCGCATGCATGTCGCAGAATAGGCCGCATATGCCTATTTTGGTTGTTTCTGACTGTTATATGTCCTATTTTGACTGAATTATGGCTAGAATTTCTTTCAACTCCCAACATAAAAGTTGTAGATCTTTTTCTTGGCTTCAAGAATATGTTACCAACTATTTTATGCTAGTTATAGACTCGACCATGCTTAATACTAATTTGACTTTCATGCCTTGTCACGAATTGACCCCGACTGTTACTTTGACTAATAATTGATCATGCGTTCCTAGTTGGAACTAAGAGACTGGCTAGTCGTCTTATTGAATTGAATGAATGAGACACGTTCATATTAATTATGAACTATTGTAATCGACTGACTGATCCCGAATATTGACATACAGGCACATACAGGCTTCAATTTATTTATTTATTTATTTAGTTATTTTACAAAAGCAGCATGTGTACTTTATGGTCAAGGCATGATTACTCCGTAGTTAGTTCTGACTGTTGCATTACGCTATGTAAGACCTGCAACCTAACCGCACTGGTATCGTTGTAGAGTTGTGCATATCGTACCCCGTACGAAAGTACTCATTTGAATGACCATGACCCACGACATGGGATTTTACTTAACGTAGAGACTATTAAGTTAAATAAAATAATAATTGCATGGAGAGAATGGATTCTCGAGTTCTTACATGGCAGCCCTCTTAGGACTAGTAGTGCCCGACAGGCCGGCTGGTCCCCACAGATACTGCAAATCTGCCATACGGGCAGGGAGCGGTATCTGGTTATATTATTTATTGTATATTGTATATTGATGACGGGCGTCCTGCTGGGACTCATCTAATTCATGATTGGCGCAATTGATTGACTGGGTAAACTAGCCTTGCTTGTACATAGTAAGAACTGAGGAATCTTTATTGCATAATTCCAGGATAACTTGGAACTCACAGTAGCAAGCCGTAGTAGTTGAATGGCCGTTTAAATTAACTTGTTTGTGTACTGTATGTCCTTTGTTACCTAACTGAGATGATCAGAATGTCAGGACATGACGTGCCAACTTCTGTCCTTGTTTGGTTGGGAGGTTGGTTCGAAGTGTCGTGATACTATGTGAATCCCAGTAGAAAGCAGAGATCTATTTATCATATTTTCTCATTACTGGTTTTAATCCCTCATATCGTGCTTCCTTGCGGTACTTGCTGTTAGAGGTCTAACCTCTCTGGTTTTGCATGGCCAGATTTAGAGCCGGTCCCCGAGGATCTAGCTTACTTCTACCTCCACGATGGTCAACACTAGAGGGATGATCGCAGGAGGGCTCGAGTGGGTTTTCTTACTTCCCCGCTCGTTTTGTTAAATACTTTATACTTTGCCGTTTGGCACCGACATGTTAGTCGGATTGTCTTGTACCTACTTTTGCATAATTGTAACTAAGTCAGGCTGCAGCTGATAACAATTGTGTATACTGACTACATCATCTGGCTGTGTTTTGTAAAGCCAGATATCAAGAACATTTTGACTGAGCATTTGGGATGCCTTACTGCTTTATCTCACATGTTCTCTATTTCTGTTTCTTGTTTGAATGATTGAGACAATAGGTGTGAAGTGACCATAGGAGACTTTCATGTAGTATGCACCCCCTCGTCTTGTTAGACATCATTGATCATATTATACGGTATTCATCTACCCGTAATACGTAGCTAGCTGAGTCATTCCTCCGCTCTCCAGTATTCTGGTTCTGGGGCGTGACAAGGTTTTAGTGGTGGCCCATGCAGGTCTGGTTTCAGACTTGTGGGGTGTTTTAATTTATAGGATGTCTCAATCACACATGTTTCCCCTTGATCTCATGATTCGTTACTCTCGACTCTAGCTTGACATTCTGGTATCCTTTGACTTCATTGATCTTTCCAGTCCGATCGTTTGATTGTTCTCTTGTCCCTTTTCTTAGGGGCACCTCGTCCGCATCTGTCAGGACTGGGCAACAACAACAAGGGCAACACGGACAACCTGACCATGTTGGTCAGCAACAAGGGCCAGTACTAACTCAAGAGACCATCCAAGAAGAAGTAATAGTGGAAGCAGCAACTGGACCGCAGTATCCGGATGTTCCACCACCACCAACAGTTCCACCTACCCCTGTGAAAGTAGACACACCGGCCCTTCTGGAGATCATGAGAGGAATGATGGCTACTCAGCAACACCAGATGTTAGCCCAGCAGCGCATACACGCTCAGTTGCAGGAGCAGAACGTACTACTCAACCAAGGGTTGCAGACGGCATTGGAAAGAGGGGCGAGACCAGATTTAGGAGCATCATCCAGGTTTTGCAAGTACAACCTCCATCGTTTCGAGGGCACGGAAGATGCCATCTCAGCAGATGCATGGCTTAAGGATATTGAGGCTATTCTGACAGCAGCTAAGGTGCCGCCAGAAGAACGTGTGGATCAAGTGAAGTTGTTACTTCAGGATCTCGCACGTGATTGGTGGGAATCAGAGGAAGTAGGTATCAGACGTCCCGTTGCTTGGGACGATTTCACAGTAAGATTCAAGGTGAAGTACTATGGAGTTGTGGTGCAGTTTGAGCTACAGCAGAAGTTTATCAACCTCAAGCAGGCCGGCAAGACGGTAGATGCTTATGCAGCGGAGTTCTGCAGATTGAGCAGGTTCGCCCCAAAGATGGTAGTAACGGAGCGCCAGAGGGCGATGAGGTTCCAGCAAGGGTTTCATCTTGAGCTCTTGCAATTGATAGAGGGGCACAACTATCAGACTTTTGACGAAGTGTTAACGGCAACCCGAAGGTATGAGATCACCATTCAGAGGATCACGGCAAGGACTGGGGGTCAGAAGAGATCTCACAGTCAGATTGAAGGAGGAGGGAGAGCAGCGCTCCGGACAACAGCACCACCCCCTGGTATTCGTATCCACGATGTGGCGATACGAGGGCCAGCACCACCATCCAGGCAGCAACAACAGCAACAGAGGAAGAACCAGCAACCCCCGGCGGGCTACACTTATTGTGGGAAGATAGGGCACACTAGAGATGTGTGTCGGACATTGAACGGACTGTGTCTGATATGTGAAAATCTAGATCATCGGATTACCACATGTCCTATAAATTCAAGGTCAGGAGGACCAGTGCAGCAGTTTCCTAATCTGCCAGCACCAGGGACAGGACAGTATCGAGGACCCACAGTGGCAGTGAGACCATTGGCCCAGCGTCCGTTAATGCCGCAAGCTCAGATGTTTCGGCAGCAGGGACCGCCGATGCAGCAACACCAGCATAGACCACCCCAGCATCATCAAGGAAGGGGCCAGCAGCAGCACCAGGCTAGGCCACAGCATGGAAACCAACAAGGAGGTCGAGGACAGGCATTCACTCTGTCCTTGGAAGAGGCATTAGCATCGAGAGATATTGTGGCAGGTAACATTCTCGTCACCTCATATCCTGCAGTAGCATTGTTTGATTCAGGAGCATCACACTCATTTATATCTGCACAATTTGCGACACGGCTAGAAATGGAGTTCGTGGCATTGCCAGGGAGGCTGAATATACTCACTGGTAATGGGCTCGTAGGAGTTAGTAGAGTTATTCTAGCGTGTAGCGTTGTAGTTTGCGGGCATTCCTTACCCGCCCAGTTGATAGAATTTCCTGTTGGAAATTTTGACGTTATCTTAGGCATGGACTGGCTGAAAGACAGTCATGCGACAATAGATTGTCGTAGTGGGAGTGTATCTTTTGATATTCCAGGCATGAAGAGATTCACCTTAGTCCGATCCGTGGCAACTCAGCAAGAGCAGGGAGTAATAACGACAATAGAAGAAGTTCAGGTTCCGAAGGTAGTTGAAGAGTTTCTAGACGTATTTTCTGAAGAACTTCCAGGTCTACCACCAGTTAGGGATATTGAGTTCAGTATAGAACTGGCACCTGGAACTAAACCGATATCAGATCAAGTTTACAGAATGGCGGATTCAGAGCAGGCCAAGGTATATCAGCACATAGAGGAACTGAAGGAGAAGAAGTTCATCCAAGCTAGCGTATCACCGTGGGCAGCACCAGTGGTACTTGTAGGGAAGAAGGATGGGTCATCCAGATTATGCATTGACTACAGGAAGCTTAACGCGGCAATAGTAAAGAACAAGTACCCATTATCCAGGATCGACGACTTATTTGATCAGTTGAGCATGGCTAGAGTTTTCTCCAAGATAGATCTTCGTTCAGGGTATCATCAAGTGAGGATTCGGAAGGAGGATATTCCCAAGACAGCATTCAGGTCGAAGTATGGGTATTATGAATTCTTGGTAATGTCGTTTGGTTTGACCAATGCTCCAGCAATATTTATGGATTTGATGAACCGCATCTTTATGCCATACTTAGATCAGTTTGTCGTTGTGTTTCTTGACGACATTCTCGTATACTCTACTAGTGAAGAGGAGCATGAAGACCACCTCAGAAAAGTGTTACAGGTTTTGAGAGAGAACCAGTTGTATGCCAAGCTCAGCAAGTGTGAGTTCTGGACGGATCACATTTCATTTTTGGGTCATATCATATCAGGAGCTGGAGTAGCAGTAGATCCCAAGAAGGTAGAAGCAGTAGAGAGCTGGCCAGTACCCAAGACCGTAGCTGATGTACGGAGTTTCTTGGGATTGGCAGGATATTACAGGAGATTCGTATCGGATTTTGCAAGACTTTCAGCACCCATGACCCGCTTGACACGGAAGGATGTGCCATTCGTCTGGTCGGCAGAGTGCCAGGCATCATTTGAGACCTTGAAGCAGAAGTTGATATCAGCGCCTATTCTTAAATTGCCAGTTGGACCCGGAGGTTTTACAGTATATTGTGATGCGTCAGGTAAAGGACTTGGATGTGTCCTCATGCAGCATGGAAAGGTGATAGCGTATGCATCTACGCAGCTTCGGGACCACGAGAAGAATTACCCAACTCATGACTTGGAGTTGGCGGCAGTAGTATTTACTTTGAAGCTATGGAGGCATTACTTATATGGTGATCGAGTGGATATGTACACAGACCATAAAAGTCTGAAGTACATCTTTACTCAGAAGGAGCTGAACATGAGACAGAGAAGATGGTTGGAGTTGATCAAGGATTATGACATGGAGCTTCAGTATCATCCAGGCAAGGCTAATGTGGTAGCAGACGCTCTTAGCAGGAGAGGCGGCGCATTTATGTTGACAACACAGAAGCATATCTTAGAGGACCTTCAGGAGATGGGCATCGAAGTTATACTTCCTAATGATGTAGGAGTTCTAACAAGTTTACAAGTTCAATTCGACTTGGTAGACAGGATCAAGGCAGCTCAGGCACAGGACCCAAGGATTCAGAAGCTTAGGACAGAATGTGAGTCAGGACTCAGGAAGGAGATGCAGATTCATGAGGATGGTACACTTAGGTTTGGGTCACGTCTATGTGTGCCTAGTGGAGATATCAGACAGGAGGTTATGACAGAAGCTCACAGTTCTCAGTATTCTGTACACCCTGGAGGGACCAAGATGTACCAAGATATCAAACAGCACTTCTGGTGGAACGGGATGAAGAGGAAGATAGCTAGATTCGTTTCCCGTTGCTTGGTATGTCAGCAAGTGAAGGCAGAACAGTAGAGGCCAGCTGGGTTATTACAGCCACTTCCTATCCCGGAATGGAAGTGGGAGCACATCACAATGGACTTTGTGACCGGTTTACCGAGATCACCAAGTAGTAAAGATGCTATTTGGGTGATAGTAGATCGGCTTACAAAGGTGGCACACTTTCTTCCTTTCAGAGTAGGGCAATCTACAGAAAAGTTGGCAGAGTTGTATATGCAACAGATAGTCAGGCAGCATGGAGTCCCTGTCAGTATTATGTCCGACAGAGATACCCATTTTATATCACATTTCTGGAAGAGCTTACATCATAGTCTGGGCACCAAGTTAAGATTTAGCACGGCTTACCATCCACAGACGGACGGGCAATCAGAAAGAACAATTCAGACTTTAGAAGATATGTTGCGAGCTTGCACCCTAGATTTTGGAGGATCTTGGGAGAGACACCTGCACTTAGTTGAGTTTTCATACAACAACAGTTATCAAGCCAGTATCCAGATGGTGCCATTCGAAGCACTATATGGTAAGAAGTGTAGGTCGCCACTAGCATGGGATGATATCGGGGAGAGAAAGATGTTAGGCCCGGAAATGATTGTTCAGACAGTTGAATTGGTTAAGGGAATTAGAGAGCGACTTTGAGTTGCGCAGGATCGGCATCGTCATTGGGCGGACCAGTATCGTAGGCCGCTAGAGTTTTCTGTTGGGGACCACGTGTTCTTGCGGATCTCACCTACCCGTGGGGTCATTAGATTTGGCGTTCGTGGGAAATTGAGTCCGCGGTACGTGGGCCCATTTATTATTCTTGATAGGATAGGCGATGTTGCTTATCGTTTATCTCTTCCACCTTCGTTACGAGAGGTGCATGACGTATTTCATGTATCTCAGTTGCGAAGGTATGTATCGGATCCAAGCCATATCCTTGATCATTCTGAGCTGGTTGTTGGTACCAACCTGTCTTACGAGGAACAGCCTGTGTCCATTTTGGACCGAAGAGAGAAGATACTCAAGAACCGAACAATTAGCCTTGTCCGGGTTGCTTGGGGTCATCACTCTTTAGGGGAGTCAACGTGGGAACGTGAGGATGATATCCGATCACGGTATCCGCACCTGTTTGACTCACAAGGTATATCTTTTGCTGTATACCTTGATTGTCTTAACTCCTCATGCTTGTCACCTTACGAGTAGAATTGCTTGGTATCGTAGAATGTTTAACATGGATATGTTACTTACTGTTAACATTGTAGAATGGTTGCTTGCCCCAATTGCTTATGCTTAGATTAGTTTAGCTTTGATGTTCTCATCCTGCTTGGATTTAAAATTTCGAGGACGGAATTTTTCTAAGGAGGGTAGAGATGTCACTTTCCGTTCCCAGAATACGTAATTATTTAATATTTATCATGCATTTGTTCTGTATTTAAATTCTTCAATTTTGCGATTATTAATTTTCCTGCATTTTATTTTCTGCTTTTTCTTGGCTCTTGGTTCATTTCGGTTCATAGTAAACCAACTTGGTGTGGTTTGGTTCAACATGGAAAGGAATGGATGGCTTGGATTTTGTGGAGAGAATGAATGGTGGAGATCCACTTGACTTTGATATAAAAGTTCTTCTTTCATTCTCTCTCTTTATTCATTCACATTTACTTCTCCACCAAACCCTAACCAACTTGTGAGAGGCAAGTACATCTTGCACACCATGAGGGATTTCATGCATCCCCATTTATTTTTAGTCTATGTTGTTCATCTTCTCATCCTCTACAAGTTTAGGTCTTGAAGTTCTTGATTTCCATGGATGGTTGGGTGTAGATCTAAGTTTTAAGTTTTGGTTTTTATATGGATTTTATGGTTTTGATCTATCAAACTTTGTTGTTTTCGAAAATAAGTGGTTCCATGTTGTAGAGAATTTAATTCTACCAAAGTTTGGCTTTTGAAAAGTTAGATTCCGATTTATTTTGAGGAAGTTATGGCCAAAACAATTTTGGTCAAACTTCTATGTTCATCTGCAGCATGAGGCACATGTCGCAGTAGAGCCGCATAGATGTCGCGGTTGGGCCGCATGAGGCACATGTCGCAGTAGAGCCGCATAGATGTCACGGTTGGGCCGCATAGGCCGTATGCCGCAGTTGAGCCGCATATGGTGCCGCGAATGAGCCGCATGGGGCACATGTCGCAGTTGAGCCGCATATGGTGTCGCGGTTGGGCCGCATAGGCCGTATGTCGCAGTTAAGCCGTATATGGTATCGCAGTAGCACCGCATGGGCCGCATGTCGCAGTAGGTCCGCATGCATGTCGCAGAATAGGCCGTATATGCCTATTTTGGTTGTTTCTGACTGTTATATGTCCTATTTTGACTGAATTATGGCTAGAATTTCTTTTAACTTCCAACATGAAAGTTATAGATCTTTTTCTTGGCTTCAAGAATGTGTTACCAACTATTTTATGCTAGTTATAGACTCGACCATGCATAATACTAATTTGACTTTCATACCTTATCACGAATTGACCCCGACTGTTACTTTGACTAATAATTGATCATGCGTTCCTAGTTGAAACTAAGAGACTGGCTAGTCGTCTTATTGAATTGAATGAATGAGACACGTTTATATTAATTATGAACTATTGTAATCGACTGGCTGATCCCGAATATTGACATACAGGCACATGCAGGCTTCAATTTATTTATTTATTTATTTAGTTATTTTACAAAAGCAGCATGTGTATTTTATGGTCAAGGCATGATTACTCCATGGTTAGTTCTGATTGTTGCATTACGCTATGTAAGACCTGCAACCTAACCGCACTGGTATCATTGTAGAGTTGTGCATATCGTACCCCGTACGGAAGTACTCATTTGAATAACCATGACCCACGGTATGGGATTTTACTTAACGTAGAGACTATTAAGTTAAATAAAATAATGATTGCATGGAGAGAATGGATTTTCGAGTTCTTACATGGCAGCCCTCTTGGGACTAGTAGTGCCCGACAGGCCGGCTGGTCCCCACAGATACTGTAAATCTGCCACACGGGCAGGGAGCGGTATCTGGTTATATTATCTATTGTATATTGTATATTGATGACGGGCGTCCTGCTGGGACTCGTCTAATTCATGATTGGCGCAATTGATTGACTGGGTAAACTAGCCTTGCTTGCACATAGTAAGAACTGAGGAATCTCTATTACATAATTCCAGGATAACTTGGAACTCACAGTAGCAAGCCGTAGTAGTTGAATGGCCGTTTAAATTAACTTGTTTGTGTACTGTATGTCCTCTGTTAACTAACTGAGATGATCAGAATGTCAGGACATGACGTGCCAACTTCTGTCCTTATTTGGTTGGGAGGTTGGTTCGAAGTGTCGTGATACTATGTGAATCCCAGTAGAAAGCAGAGATCTATTTATCATATTTTCTCATTACTGGTTTTAATCCCTCATATCGTGCTTCCTTGCGGTACTTGCTGTTAGAGGTCTAACCTCTCTGGTTTTGCATGGCCAGATTTAGAGCCGGTCCCCGAGGATCCAGTTTACTTCTACCTCCACGATGGTCAATACTAGAGGGATGATCGCAGGAGGGCTCGAGTGGGTTTTCTTACTTCCCCGCTCGTTTTGTTAAATACTTTATACTTTGTCGTTTGGCACTGACATGTTAGTCGGATTGTCTTGTACCTACTTTTGCATAATTGTAACTAAGCCAGGCTGCAGCTGATAACAATTGTGTATACTGACTACATCATCTGGCTGTGTTTTGTAAAGACAGATATCAAGAACATTTTGACTGAGCGTTTGGGACGTCTTACTGCTTTATCTCACATGTTCTCTATTTCTGTTTCTTGTTTGAATGATTGAGACAATAGATGTGAAGTGACCATAGGAGACTTTTATGTAGTATGCACCCCCTCGTCTTGTTAGACAGCATTGATCGTATTATACGGTATTTATCTACCCGTAATACGTAGCTGGCTGAGTCATTCCCCCGCTCTCAAGTATTCTGGTTCTGGGGCGTGACAAATAAGCATTGTGTCTATAAGGATAAATGTATCATTCAATGAAGTTAATCTTACCCAATACTTACCACCATTCCATGTCATTTCAATGATATCAAACATAATACATAAATGTGTCATAATCTGTCTCTACATAAGACATTCGTTAGCCTTCATAAAATATATAAACATGTGTGTACTTATCCCCGCAACAGCCTAGTTAAGCCTACAAATAGATGATATTAGCATGCAACATAACTATATGAAGGCTATTGGCAACGCAAGTCATGTTTGACTATTCTCTAAGTAAGACGACGATACTTTGTGTGCATGTAGCTAACCCGATCGAAGGTCCCGAAGTGCCCGTATTGCGATGCGTCCTTCCAGTTTGGGTAGCAATTCCCTCTGCAGGTCCCACAATATCCCGTGCACAAAACAGTTCTGCATAATTTTCTCCTAGATCGAATTGATCGATCCCAGTGCGCCCGACTATGCAAGGGAAGCATAACCTTGTTCACAAACTGTTCATGAGTATGCAATATGCGTGAACAGTTAATCTGCTATAAAACATATGCATGGTAGATAAATCGAACAAAAGTAGACAAGATATCCATACTTCTATTCAATGTTCCGATTGGTGATCCACAGGTCCCAAACATATATACCTTGGCATCATATAACATCCTTATTTTCATTCTATGTTCCGATTGGTGACACGTATGTCCCAAATATACCGTGGCACCATGCCACACACATACTATACCGTGGCACCACACCACCTTCTTACCATTAATTTCCATGTCATATAGTACGATATACAATCAGATACATACAATACTATGCTCTGCGTTACAGCATATATAAACAAGAACACTAAGTCCTAGTGATATGTATCTAGTAGTCATCATATTAATCTCTTTATCTTAGTTCATTTTATTTCATGCAACAAACTCAAGTATAAAGGAGACAACATCAATTCATTAAGAGTGAAGGTAAATGAGCGAATGATCATCGAAACCACCCACCATGAAGAATGTCTATCTGTCTCCACCGAACAGATACCGAACCATACCTCAGACGGACGATTTGATATGTGATGGACGAACTTCTTAATTGGTAAACCGCACAAACGAGCCAAGCAACATAAATCATCCAAATCTGACCGAATTAAGAAAGCATGCATCATCGCTCAAATTCTACGATACCTCGCACAACACAATTCCAAACATCATAAACAAACCAAGAAACAACTCAACGCCTCTGCACAGCGCTAGACCAAATGCCAAACACAAGGATCTCTGAATAATACCTCTGCGTGAATCCAAGTTCAACCAACCTTTCGAACCAACAAACCAGCATAATGTCCTTCGTGAAGCAGGACATTACATCCGTCGATCCCTATCGATATCCTTTATGGTTGAGACTATATGGTTGAGACTAGGACAATATCTGATCGTCTTCGACCCCCAACTTTCGTTGACAACAGTATAGTAAAACACAACATTCCATAAAATTGTAAGTTCTTGCTCACTGTGTACAGACAAAGGAAGGGGAATAGTAAGACATCCCAACTAATTCAGTGCATGGCCAAATGAAAGTTCAAATACAACTTGCATGTTTATTCTGAAAATCTGCCAATGGTATTGGTATATATATATGGTGAAACACATTATACATACTGTAAAAAGAAAAGTGAACACAAAGCAGCGCACAAACTTCAGTTTGCTCAATTCTCCCTCCCTCTCCATATTGCAGAGGTTCGTCTAATTCATTGCAGCCTCCTCGTTCAAAACTTCTCTTCCTCATAATAGAGGCGGATGTAAGCATGCAGCTATAGAGACAGTGGCAGTCCATATATATATATAATATATATCGTGATCATCACTAGCTGGACTTGAATGGTCGATAGACCTTGAGGTCCGTAAGCACGCCGGCGATCGAACCGACAGCGGCCGCGAAGGAGATGACCAGACATGCGAGGCTGAGCATCTGGAGGCACACCCACCTGGTGCTCCACTTTGGGATCCTTTTCTGCGCAATGTACATCTCCACCGGGAAGAAGACCGTCAGGGGCCAGAACCCGAGCGCGCCGAGCAGGCCGACCACGTCGTTGAAGAACGGGAGGAGCATGGAGATGACCGTAGTCAGCACCACGAACGCCGACCGCCACACCAGCCGGAAGAGGTTGAGGTTGAAGGACCTGGTCGGCGTCAGAGGCACGCGGATCTCCTTGACGATGAATTTCGACTCGGGCCACGCCTGCTGCGCCCACTTCTCGACGAAGGCGAAGAGGGGCTGGCAGTAGACCTGGTAGGCGCCGACGAGATGGATGACGATGGCGGCGTTGGCGATGTCGAGGAGCCAGAAGGGGTTGTAGAAGCCGAAGCCGGTGAGGAGGTTGCCCGGGGCCGCGTCGCCGAAGGCGGCGTAGCCCATGCAGCCGCAGAGCATGTAGAAGATCGTGGTGACCGCGACGCTCAGCAGCGTCGCCTTCTTCATCACCTTGGCCTCCGACGGCGGAGGGGCTCTTATCGTGTCCTGGATTTCGATGAGGATGATGGAGTAGGAGTAGGCGAAGGCGATGTCGCCGAAGGCCTGAAGGCTCCTCCATATCTTCTGCATCTGGGTCACATCTCCGATGCTGATTCCGGTGAGGCTCCCCTTGATGCTGCCATTGGCTGTTGCCAAAGAACAGAGGTTAGGACACGGACACAAAGTACAGTTCACTCTAAGTAGTACTAGTTCCTGATTTAGTAGTGTTTGCTTACCGACAACTTGAACGATGCCGAGGGCGAGGCCGATGGAGGAATAGGTGAAGGACATGACCGCGGCGACGATGGAGAGCCACCATATCTGGTCGAAGTCGGGGATCTGCGAGAAGACGAGCTGCGTGGCGCCGAAGATGATCATGTAAGGGTTGCTGCTCATGTGGCAGGGGTTCTTGTGCCCCTTCTCATGGAAGCAGTTGGACCTCTGAATGGCGAGCATGCTGATGGAAGCAGCTATGGTGTAGCCAATGGCCACTCCGAAAAGATTCAAGTACTGAATGAAGCCACAAATCTTCACCTTGAACCCACCTGTTTGTCGAAATTCAAGCAAAAGTTCAGTTACTCAAACCCCACCCCTGTCTTGTTTGCAACCTTTGCCGATACGGGTTTCTCCAGATACTTACCGAGGTTCGAGCGCACGGCGTCCATGTAGGTGTAGTTGCGCTTTCCGGTGATCGGGTCGCCCGACCGATAACAGTCGGCTAGGAGCGAAGAGGTGTAGTAGATGACAAACGCGAAGAGGACCATCACGGCGGGGCCTGCGACCCACCCGAGCTGCCCGATGGCCCAAGCCAGCGACAGGACGCCGGAGCCGATAACCGCGGTGATGATGTGTGAGCTCGCCGTCAGCACATTACCTGAAGGCACCCCAGGTTTCGAAAAATTTTCAGATACATGAGATGACCAAACAGAGCACAAGGAAGGGTCCTCTGTTTCAACCCTTACCTGTTCTTTTGGGGCGGCCGTCGTCGTCGTAGCACTTGGAAGGCGCCTGCTGCTGGCTGTTCATGTCAATGGAGACCTCCATTGATGGTTGGTAAGTCACTCCCGCTGCGATCTTTAGAATGCAATAGGAAAGAGTTAAGAGAGAGTCCTCTGTTTCGGTACTAAAAAGAACACTCTAATGCTGAAACAGAGTGGGGGAGCCAAACTAGTAACTACCCAGCAAAGAAAAGGAGTTGGAAGTGGAATGAGAAGAAATGAGTGGGTTCAAAGACTATTTATAGAGCCAAACAAGTAGTGAATAATAAGGCTAATTCTAAAGACACTTCAAGTTTTATTTGGACTAGTCCATTAGAACCGCCAACAAAGTTGGTAGCCCTAACATTAAGGAGGAATGCCAACTTAAGTTGGCAGTCCTATTTTATGTTAGGACTGTCAACAAGTTGGCAGTCCTATAACTGGACTAGCTCGAATTAGCCAATAATAATTGTGAGTGAAGGTCAATGGACCTCCCCACTAGAGTGTGCAAATTGAACACACACCACCAAATGTGAGTCAATGATAAGAACACCGTCTTCTCTCCTCCTTTCTCTAACAAAAAGACATTTTCATGTTACACGAAGCTCACTGACCTTTTGTTGATGCATTCTTTTGATGTGCTCTTTTGTTACTGCCACTATAACAACAACACCACAGTACTGAAGTGAAGAACAAGTAGGAGTAGTGAATGCTTGAGGTTCAGTAGCCACTTGCTTGGGGGATGGATGATTGTAGGGGGGGGAGCAATGCTTTGGTTTATATAGGGAGTGGGGAGAGGAGGGGTGAGGTTTTAATATTTGTGATTAAGGGACAGCTAGGACAAATTATAGGCACTAAATATCCAGGTGTTGATTCTGAGATCCTTTAGGAATAAAGCTCCCTCCTTTCTACCTTCATGTTAATCTAAACTAATCCAGAAGAGCACTTGGTGAAGGACAATTACATAAAGCAATTGTTCTTATTCTTGAGCTCATTTAAAATGAGGTTTGTGAGAAAATCTTTATTTGCTAATATTAGCCTCGTTTACCAATTAAGCAAAAGCATGTACTTGAACACTTACTTTAAAGTAACTTTCGCTTTGCTAGTAGAAATATTGGTTTATTGGCATTAGTTATACTACATCTCTATGATACCATGTTAATGAAGTACTATATTTAAAAGCAAGGTTCGTAGTACCAATATCGAAATAAGTTTTAGCAGTTTCAAGGTTTGGATTGGGTTTTCAGAATTCTTCATTTTCCAATAGCAAAATTAGTAATATTTAATAAAAACAATTATTATTATTATTATTATTATTAGATAATATTTATATATTTAAAATTTATTGATAGCTTTGAACAAAGTAATATTAAAATTAGTAAATGTTGTGAATCTGTAAATATCTCTTTAATAGTTACAAATTTGTAGTGTGTGAATAAGAAAATCTTATCAACGCCTCGTAGCACCTAGATATTTGAATCATTGTGTCGACGTATTTTTACTCTTTCTTTCTAAATATTTAGATTTTAAGAGGAAATGGTCCCAATCTAAATATTGACCAATATCCATATCAATTAGCATCCGATCGATATATGCTAAAAATGATACGATACATACAATATGTATGTATTAGACAATAATTGGAACCTCTTTAAAAGTTTCGGCGGTAATTTTTTTTTTTTTCTATCAACAATGTAGATCATCGTTGTAGTTGTCTATAGATTTAAACATAATAATGGTAGATTAGACACCATAAATATCAAGCAGTGGAGCGGGACGGATGCGGGCTAGGATGTGGAGCCCTTCTGACAGGAAAGCAGTGGAGCGGACCTACAGATCGAGTTGTGGCCTACAAACCGAATTGTGTATATTGTAAATCCTTCGGGAGTACTGAATAATATGAGTTGTGAACCTTCGGACCTGAGTTATGGACCATTAGATGGTCAAAATTGTACCCAATTATCCTTGCTTCAAAAAAATAAAAAATAAAATAAAATAAAATAAAAAACCATCAACTTGTCTTAGGCCCATCCCTCATGCCTACTATTATTCTTGGACCAGTCTTTTGACTAACCACACTCCTAATTTCCGAAGACGGGACGAAGATTCGGATGGTGAAGATGACAGAACCGGCGCTCATACGGAAGGTTCGATATGTCTGTTTTGATTTCCCAAGCACTACTAGCAAGCTCTCCTTCCTTTGCAAGCTTTTCCATCAATTGAATGCAAAATATTGCTTGAACAAGCAAAATGGGAATCCTTCATTTTCTCTTTTTGTTCCCAAAGGCTCTGGAAAGTGAAAGAAAGTTCTCAAGCTTGCACTACAAAATTGGAGGTTTGAACAACTTTGATAATTAATTAATTTATTAGTAGCTACGTGCAAAGAAAACTTTGCTTAGTGGCCAGTAATTAGTAGCTAGCTATAGCTAGCAATGTGTTCATGAGCCCGAGAATAATTACGTACATGTGGCAAAGTTTGTAACTCTCAATGTTGGCAGGTTTGTTCTCCACCGTTGCATTGGCAATCATATATATGTTGAATGCCACTACCGCCACCACCACCCATTCATTCAGTTTGTGATTTTTTTTTTTCTTTTTCACTTCCTCCTTTAATTAACATCTGAGGTTCTTGTGAATTCTTACTATGTTTTGGTGGACGTAGATCATGATTAGGTATCAGTGACAAAATCATTGACTACTGTGCATCTCCAACTTGTGGGTCTTAACAATATCTCAACATTTATCGCAACACGTACTCTGTCTATGTGTTCTGGACACGCAGGATGTCTAGTGTGCGGAATAGTCGATAATGGGAGAGACTCGCAAAAATTTAGACAACATGAGAATGCACAAACATATTAATTATTTTGATGAACCCTAGTGGCAGTCACATAACTTGTCCTCTTTCGTGAAACAGCTGTATCCACATAATGGGTTGTCTCCTACTCTGACATATACTGCACAGCTCTATCTAGTAGTTCCTACTGTTCTTTTGCAGTCGATATCTCGTGCAGTCTTACGTATACATGGCGCAGCACGAGACCTTGTAACGCATCCACAGCTACGACGTTGATCCATTTTAGCAGGCCGAGATGTTGGTTTTGGGTGGAGTTTTCAACATAATTGCGGAGTACGACGAACTCCATCCTAATTATGTCGATGAAGTTCGGGGAGTACGAAGAGTGTCATTCGCATATCGGAGAAACTTAAGATGTAGGAGTAGGAGTTTTTGCCCAAGAGAATAGGAGTTCGGACCGAACTCGGTTTTCCTCCGATTTCGGTACCCTAGGGACAGAGTTTGTCAGAACTTGCTGGCACACAAAAACAGAACTCAGTTCGAATTATTTTCGGTCGGAGTTGTACGAGTTCTGGAATATTTAATACACTGTTGGATCATATCGAATGTTCCAGATATAGCTAGTTCTAGGATTGAGGGGGTTATACATAGGTATTTTCTAACCCCAACCTATATAACAAAAAGGCAACTTTTGAAGAGAGAGAGAGAGAGAGGTGGAGATTAAAGACTACTTCGAAGAAGATATCATTTCCGATAAATCTTCTTGTCATCTTCGTTCTTCGAGAGTCTGTAATCAAGTATTCTGCTTCAAGTAGTTGTGGTGATATTTTTGGATTGAGAAGTTTGTAAGGAGTTGATATACTTTCTAATTCTAATGGTGGAGATTGCTCAGGATTGGACTCCGATCATCCAGCGGTTTTTTCCATAAGAATTTTTTTCGTCAAAATTGTTGTATGTTTTCGATAGTTGGCTCTTTGTGTTTATTGGGGATTTGGTTTTTGCAATTTATTTCAGTTCTCTCGCAGCTTCTTGGCTTGGAAAACGATTTTCGCATGATGTTTCCAACACAAGATGTATTCTTGGATGCATGAGATTAAACTGTACGAAAACAAAAAAGCTAGATCTTTCTCAGAAGACAATCTTTACAGTTGTTGCTTGCTCTGCACGTAAGTAAGCTATCTTGGTTCGAAATTCGGCATCAAACTAGAAAAAGCTTAAAATTATATTAGCTCGAACTCGACCCCATTCTGATAGGAGAAGACTCGCACACAGACCCATCGGCACGCAACTCGATACCCGATGAGAGGGTGTAATTAAAAGCGTTATCTTCTCCCTGTAGCCTATCTCTATGGCATTGGCATTGGCATTGGCCATGGCCACACTCTCCTTCAATTCATACTCAGGGCCCCAGCAGCAACGGTAACTTGCCATCCACTTGGCAGAGAAATTAGGCTCCCAGCCCTAGATCTTTCCTCCAGTCCACTCACTCGGACCAAAGGGCCACACAAGTCCGCGAGAATCCTAACACACACACCAATTATTGATCAAGTGCACGAGCCTACAATTACTGATTGGCAAAGTGTTACTGTGTGTACGTACGTAGCTCTACAAATCAACACATGTTCTTGATAGTCAACCAGCAATGACAAAAAGGGTCTGCGAGAGGTCAGTTAGATTCACAGGTCATCGGCCGAGGGACGGCCCGCTAGCGACGGAGGGCGGCCGCGTGCGTCCCCATGACGCCTACGCACGCAAATTGGAATTTGGCGACCAGTGACGAAGACAGCAAGGAAGGATATTATTATAGTACTGTAACTTGGTCACGGGCTCGTATCCCCGCGTATAATATCTTGCTAGATAGATATCGTTCGTTTCGTTCGGATTCCCGTATGTCATTATTGGAATACCAATCTCTTAGAGAGGATTCGAGGACCACCACCACGAAATTAATTAGTTTACGGCACGTTGTGGGGACTCATTGGGATCCATATCAAACGTTGCAGTTGTGGAGGCTTATTGTGATCCATATCGAACAATAGAAAACAACATAAATTAAAAATTCATATTAGCCACATATATATACAATAACTTATCCGTTTCTTTTCGGAATTATTCATAATTTCTAATAGATGGGTTTTTTTTTGGGATGAAATGAAACATTAGGAAACAATGGTGCGTGAACTAATTGAAAGGTTGAGCATCTATTTGAACCACTATGAGCCAGGAATAATACATTGATAGATGTAGGAGTACTTAATTCTTATATTATCTTCCCCATCCCTATCCTTTAGTTTCAAAAGTCATGTTAGACCATGAAAATAGTACGTCAGACATCTTGACCTTTCTCGCGAACTTTAACATTTTATAATAGTTTTTATGGGATCCGATGCTCTGTTCGCGTATATAATTAATAGAGAATAATAGAGAGGCCGACCTTCGCTTTACAAACTTAATGTGTAATAAAATCACAATTAAAAGCCTTAGTTGAACAGAGATGACAATCAAACTGACCTAACGTAGGCCCAGGCATATTGATTATAAGAATCTTAATTTATCCTTTTGTTTAATTAGCAGAAGAACTTGCACCTTAGCTGAAATATTTGACCATCTTCCTCTCCAACGAGCCTAAGAATATTAGGAATAATAATAATAAGGCTTGTAGATAAGCTTAGATGCAAGAATCAACGAAATAATGTCATGCGCTAAGAACAATTTAGGCTACGTTTGGCAAGTAGGAACGAATTCTTAAATTAGTTTAAACAGAAACAAATTCAGAAAGGAATTCTCCAAAGAGTAGAATGGAGTATTTTACTGTAAACTCTAACCTTTGGTTGATATCTTATATATGAAACCGATGATCATATTAATTATAAGTTCGGTAACGTCTCTACTAATATAGGATGGCTTGGAAACGGCTCAAAATTGAGCAGTCTAAACCATTTGTAAATACTCTATTAACTATTTTTTTTAAATTAACCAATTATTTAATAACTTAATACAATTTAATTATAACTAAATACCTTTTATCTCAAATAGTTAAGGTTGTAGGTATTTTTTTTGGTTGTTTGAGTTCAATTTCTAAAGATAAAAATAGTTTTAGTAGATTCATATTTAATTTTTTTAAATAACACCAACGATGATATAATAAACGAAATCATGTGAGCAAGACAGCAACGACTTTGGAACGAATTTGATTAGGAAAAGAGAAATTTAAATAACACAAACAACTATATAATCAAGGAAATCATATGAACGTACTGAATCCATGCTAGGTAAAGTGAAACATAAAGTAGTAAAATGTAAGAAAAGAGAGATCTATATAGCTCATTCATATATATGTGCTTACTTCCAGAACCTACAACTTTTCTAAAGATTCAGGTCTTTAAAATCTACACACAATCTATTGACTATTGATATTTTTCATGTATGCTTTATACTGTGTAGCAAGTCTTGATGACGTTTTTCTTTAGATTTTTTTTTTTTCAACATCTGAATGTTTTAGTTGTTGTTCACCCAAAGACCTTTCAATATGAATATTCTCAGATTCAAACTGATACCAACCCACTATTGCGGAGCCCCACTTTTCCAATCCAATCAATCAACCAGTCAAGCTCATATGAAATACCAACCATAAAAGTGAAATTTTCATAGGATAGGAAGTAACAAAGTTTTGTGAACTTGAACGGAAAAACATTTTTTTTCGCAAAACTAGAACTATCAAACAAACGCTCTATAGTAGGACGTTTTTTTATACCGGTTAGTTTCACATTTACTAGCATTAATGGCATTAACGACTAACTAATTTACACTAATAAAGAAGAGCCTAATTAGGAAGGATGTTTTTAACAAAAAATTGTTCTACAAATTGTGGCAAACGCTCCCACCGGAAATTGATCTCCTGACCACTTGGGCCGCATGCATCTCCCTTAACCACTAGGCTAGAGCTCATTTGCATATATATATATATATATATATATATATAGCAAATGACCTCTAGCCTAATGGTTTGGAGAGATGCATGCGACCCAAGTGGTCGGGAGAACGATTTCCGGCGTTCGCCACAATTACCTTCTTTCAATATATATATATATATATATATATATATATATATATATATATATATATATATATATATATATATATATATATATATAATGAGGCTTTAAAGTGAGCCGTTTAAGCCGTCATTATATCACGGTCCATTTTATTTTTAAAAAGTAAATTATGTAAACAAATTGAAAAAAAATTAAAATTGTTATATACTTATATATATTCAACATGGGGAATCGAACTCAACCAAATAAGAAAAATACCTCCTACCTTAACCACATGAGTTAGAAAAAATATTTGACTATAATTGAATAATGTTCTTATTATACATGATTATGCATGCAAAGCGAGTGCATTTACTAGTATATATATAATGGTTTTTTGTTTCAAAGGAAAACTTCCAAGGAATGAGCGCCTTGGTTTATTTTGACAATTTGTCGAAACTTTGTGTTGTGCGCACAATTTCATTAAACTTTACTGATATGTATGAAAAAATTTCCGACCATAAAATAGTTTGACAAGCAGCAAGAAATTTGGAGGATCAAGCAAGCATAATGTGCTAGAAATTCACAGAAACAAAATACATGGTTTCATTAATTTATCAAGAACGACCCCTACTCAACAACACCAAGTATGGATGGTTATGCAGAGGGATGAGTCTGCGCACATCTTAACCTCTTCCATAACCTGCATTCGTGGAAGCCTCGTGTCACTGTGTAGCGAACGAGTCTGGTGCATCCACGTCTCTCTTTTATTTTCACTTGCATAAAAAATTGTGAGAAAGTTAACTCCACCAAATGCTGTTCCCAAAACGTTGGATCTCAAGAAGCGTCAATACAAAACCATACATATTTCTGATAAGCACTACTCTCTTTTATCAAAACTCAAAAGTAGGTCTGGAAAGAAAATCAAGAGCACATGCAGAAAAGGGAGAAGGTGGTAGAGTATAGTAAAGTTAGTGCAACTATGAATATATACATATATATAATTGATGGAGATTGATATGAGACCAATGACAAAGAAAAGGTGTGTGTAAGAAGAAAAGATCGGCATCTATCTATCTTTCCAATATGTCAGAGCTGCTTTAGCTTACAACCACTCTCGAACTTCCTTTCCCGAGCTCCCTTTCTTTTGCAAGTCCTCCTTAGGAGGAGGACCGTCGAAAGTGAGGCACAGTGTAGAAAAATCACTATCATGCTGGAAAAATCCATTGCAATCTTGAACACAAGACGAAGTTTGCACTTTCACAACACAATATTGGTAGGTGCATGCATGGTGCAACACTTATAAAGTAGAGGTAGATGGTGAATTGTGTGACCTATATAGTATAGTATAGTATTGACTGGGGTTCTGAAACCTAATTTAGGGTTTTGTAGTGTGCAGTTCCGTAGGGCTAGGGATGACCCTCACCTAAACTAAAGAATTGAGTTTTGGTGCTGAATGATGCATAATCCAGAGAGAACCGTTCAATATGCATGGGCGGAGCATAAGTTGGATTGGCGCCCCTTTTTTTTATACTAGAGCTAAAAGTATAATATCACATATAATAACAAGTAGTAGCCTAGCTGAATTGGTAGAATGGTTTGGTGTTTTCGTTTCCCATGTTTTTTTTTTTTTGGGGTCTATCCAATGAATCGTTTTTTTCATCCCTACTCTCATCCTCCCCAAAAAAAAATTTCTCACTCTGCCCTTGTCAATATGTATTCATATTTAACATATTTAGGTAATAAAGCATTCTACAATGCTACGTTCGTTGCCTCCGGGTTTGGACCGCAGCCCTAGCCCGTGGGCTACGTGCGAAAATTTTCTGGTGGGTCCGAAGGATGCAGGAGGCCAGTTGGGAGGTGACACGTCGGCGCGGACATGTGTATGTACACGGAAACCACCCCCCCCCCCCCCCCCCCCACACCCCCCCCCCCGCGCCCAAAAAAGCATTTCCGTAAAGCATTATATCTTGCTTGCAAGAACTGAAGTAAACTGAAGTAAGGAGAATAGAAACTTCTGACAAATTATTTTATTTTCCTAGACTCTATGGTTTGTGTTCAATTATCATATATTTTTTGTAAGTTGCAACGCACAATCGTCAATTATCAATTACACAATGATAGGTTGAGTATTGTGTGTTTATATACAATGATAGGTTGAGTATTGTGTGTTTATATATATATATATATATATATATATATATATATATATATATATATATATACATCGGGTTATGGTGTACTGGTAACACTGCATGGAGGGGCGGGCAGGGTTCGAGTCCTGGGGGGCTCGGATTGCCTAGCCTCACGGGTTACTTTCACGTGGGTTGCACGTAAAAAAAATTACAATATGATTGAAATACAAAAATTTAAATTATGTAAGAATATTTTAAATATAATTTGAATATATTTTAGTTATGATTTATTATAAATATATTTTTAAACTTTTGGATATGTGTTTAGTCAGATAATGTCATGTAATTAGTTTAAATATAATTTAAATTCTAAATATTTTAGTATCTATATACATTTATGCAGTTAGAAGGATTTTAGGTTTTAATTTTATTTTAAACTACGTGAGAAAATAACTACGGTGGGATATTTTTTTTTTTAATTTTTTAAACGAAATGGTTGATGAAACACACACGGCTTAGACGGTTCAATCTTAAGCCATTTTGAAGCCCTTATATATATATATATATATATATATATATATATATATATATATATATATATATGGGACGGATCAAGGATCCGCCCATGGAGCCCCACCAAAGTCTCGCCTCACTTGCACCATTGGATCAAGCGGAACTCGGCGCGGGGCCGACGCGATACTATATATATATATATATATATATATATATATATATATATATATATATATATATATATATATATATATATATATATTGAACTGGAAAAACCTGACGCCGTAAAACTGCTATAGCTACTTACACAATGATAGGTAATGAAGAACATATTCAGAAAAGCATGCAAATATAATTTAGAGAAGATAATTGAACATAAAAAAAAAAAGTATATATTACTTCATCTTTTCTTACTCTTTCAATAGTAGATTTATTTTATCACTTCGGTCAGATGTATAGTATTATACAGATATACCTTTCAAAATTAAACTCAACAACCTAAAATAGAGAGGTTTAGTTTCCACAGCAGCTACATGCATTTCTGCGGAAGAACAGCATGAAGCACCACACCTAGTATGCCAACATATGAATGGAAGGAAACTGACTAGAATTGCGCCCTCTTAACATTCTTCTCTGCTACATTTAGTTTCCGTTGCACTTTGATCACTACAAAAATACTATTAAATTTGTATTAGGAAAAATGATAATGTGACACGAGGCACCAAGCGCGGGAATTAATCATGAAATATATATACTCTCTTCTTTTCCTCTTTGAGAGTTGAATACACATCCTTTCTGAATCCATCTTATTACACGAGTTTTAAAATGTATAACTATGCAAAAAAAATACCCCAGGTAAGTATCAAAGGTATGACCAATGGTTAATGTGCCAAGATGAATTCCGTTTTAATGATACAAATTACAAGATAAATGTACCGAAATTACACAGTTACAACAATCCCATTAAAGGAATTCCGTTTTAGTTTCTGTTGCAAGGATGAACTTTGCAAACGATCAGACATTTTTCTCGCAGCGACTCAAATCTGCACGGTATGCATGTCATCTGAAGCTTCCTGTATCTGTACAAAGATGCAGCCATGGCGCTGCCTGGATGAAGGCCTTGGCTTCTCAAGCTAGTAGAGAGTATCTGCATTTAGTAATGTATCAAAATAAGTCGACTTTCTGGGTTATTAAAATCAAGGGTTCAGAATGGAGAAAATGAATGAAAACAAGTGGAGAAAGTATATTGTAGAATTGAAGATGAAATAAATAAATTAGAAACTCGTCTATCAAGTATCACAAGAACACTTGAAAACCTTTTAATTTCTTCTCGTATGTCAAACAGACTTCCCTTATCCTCAATATTGCATGTAATACTACTGTAATTTCACCACTAAAAGTAGGAGCTAACTATTGCCAAATTTCCATTTCCCAGCTGCTTACTACTTCCAAAGTTCTCAATTAAGAACATGGTTTAGATACTAGTGTTAGAGATTGTGGACCTAAGATAATATTTCCTAGTAAAGGTAGTTCGCAAAGGAGTAGGATGAGTTCGGTCCGTACATCAATTAGTAGGGATAGTTCAGTAAATATATTGAAGTCGGGAAGTCGGTGGTCGTCCTAATATCTTGTTATAAATATGAATTTTCAATTTCTTGTAATTGCAAGTCTCTCTAAATAATAAAATAATTTGTGTGGGGTTGTGGACGTAGAAAACAGATAATCTCCGAGCCACATCAAATCTTGTCTCTCCATGATTGTTATTCTTCATCACTGTATCACATTCATAAAAACTGGTATCAGAGCCTTATTCAAAGGTTGGTGGGAAATGATGAGCGATGGCAACATAAGAAGGAAAGATCAAGATTGACAAGTTTGATGGAAACAATTTGGTTTCTGGTGGATTTAGATTGAAGATTATTTGTATCCGAAGGTGCATCAACCTCTCATAAGACAAACTAGAGAAGATGTCAAATGTTGACTGGGAGTTCCCAACCTCTCCGAAGCTTTGGTAGTCATCCGTCTGACGATCGTGAACAACTTTGCGTATAACGTCAAAGACGGGTAGAGTTCGACTGGGCTAACGAAGACGTTGTCAAAGTACGTGCGAGAAACCAACAGCCTCGAATAAGGCACATCTTATATGTCATCTATTTAATCTAAAGATGAACAAAATGGGGAGTTATTTCAAATGATATCAACGAGGTCAACTCCATTAGAAGCCAGCTAAGTTTCGTGGGTATTGACTTCGATAATGAAGTTTGTGCCCGCATTCTACTGTCCTCGTTACCTGATAGTTGGAATTGCACCGTCACCGTCGTGAGTAGTTCCTCCGGATCAAATAAGTTGAAGTTTTAATGTAGTCTTCGATCTTATTCTAAGAAAATTTGCAGGAAAGAGATACATGAGGCCTCAAGATGTCTTGAGCACCTAAGATAAAGGAAGATCAAATAACATGGTGGTAGACAAAGAGGGAGATAAAATCATCTTGGTGGTGAAACATAGCAATATCAAGCAATCATGGTGGAGAAAAAAGGAAATCTAAATCTACGATAAAAAGAGTCAATCGAGATGTTGCCCTAATTAATGGTATTGTCACAAGAGAGGACACCTAAGAAGAGACTGCAAGTTTACATGCTGGTCTGCCTAATGTATAATAGCCTACTTGATCAACCGAGGAACAATTGTTCCAATGAAAGAGGAATTGGTCGAGGAAGCATGGTGAAAAAAGGAGCTAAAATTGTCTCATCTAAGAGTCTTCGGTTGTGAATCTTATGTGCTAGTAGATTCTAACAATAGATATAAATTAGACCCCAAGTCTAGGAAATATTTTTTCATTGGGCACGGTGCTAATAAATTTTAGTTTCCACTTCTGGGATGCTAAAAAAATAACAATAACTTAAGGAGAATGAATGTAGTATTCAATGAAAGAGTTCTATATTTTTTTTAAACTAACAATACAGAAAAGCAAGCTGAACAAGGGGAATAGATTGAGCTGGGAGATATTTCAAAAGATATCATTAGTGAGATGACACATAAGAATTGATGTACAAACATATCCTATCATACCTGTAACTGAACTCAAAAGATCAAGTAAAATATCTCGATCGTCCGGCGATATTCTCTATCTTTCTTTGCACTATTTATTGCTGTTAGAGGATGGTGATCCAAAGTCTTATGTCGAAGCAATGCAAGTTAAGGCCAAGTTGCAGTGGGATTCCGCCATGAAAGATTAGATGATGTCGCTTCAGAAGAATACTATATGGAACTTGATGAAGTTGTCACAAGGCAAGATTAGGGCTTTAAAACGATTTAAACCGTTCGCATTCGGCTCGGTCCAAGCTCGGTTTAAGCTCGTTCGTGGACTAATCGATACCGAGATCGACCATAGGTTGTTCGACTCGATCTTGTTCGCAAACAGGCTCGAGCTCGGCTCGGTTTCTCATATTATGACTTTTTCTAGTATATGTTATGCATTTTTAATAGATAGAAATACATTGTCTTAGAAATTTTACTCATTTTTTTGTTTCTTTATATAATGGTAAATTTATGACGTAAAGAGCATAAGTAATTCAATAAAAAAATCTTTTAACACTTGAGAGAAATAGTGTGATAGTCTATACAATATGTTCAATAGGACTTTGGCCCGAGCTCGATTCGTCCGAGTCTTTAGTCAAACTGAGTTCAAACACCATTTTAGAACTCGACCTTAAGCTCGGCTGGAATCAAACTCGTTCGATAGTTAGGTTAAACCAAGCTTGAACACTCTTTGTTCGAACTCGTTCGTTCGATTTTCAGCCCTAGACAAAATAGTATTGCAGAATAAGTGGATTTACCGAGTGAAAGAGGATGTTGACGGCAATGAGAGATCCAAAGCAAGGTTGGTCGTGAAGGGCTTGTAGCAAAAGGAAGGTATTGAGTATAACAAAAAATTATCTCATGTTGTCAAGATAAGTAGTCAGATTAGTCTCAAGTATTGTTGTATTTGAGAATCTATATCTGGAGCAGCTTGATGTGAAAATATATTTTCACGACAACTTTGAAGAAAACATATATACAGAAGAGTTTTTGAAGCCAAGTAAGAAAAACCTTGTATGCAAGCTGCTATGTTGTTACCCGATTTGAACAGGTCGCCTCGACCTGCATATTTTACTGCAGTGTAAGGCGAGGGCCGTCCAGGCGCGCCTAGGCGGGCACCCAGGTTCGCCCAGGGGAGACAACTGCGGACGCCTAGGCGGTGGATCTCAGGATGGGCTATGAACTTTTTACTAATATTTTTTTTGGGCTTTAGGGTTATTATTGTTGCTAAAACAGGTGCTATTGTAAAAATTGTTGATGTTTGCTGCCTTCTGCTACTGCTATTGTTGCCTTTTGCTACTGCTACTGTTGTCTTCTCCCTCTTATTGCAATCTGCTACTGCTGATGTAGCCTTCTGCTACTACTGTTGCGGCCGTATGCTACTGTTGCTGCTGACTTTTGCTACTGCTGCTGCCTACAATGTTTACACGGGTTTAGAGACCCAGAAATCTGGGCGGGCGCCTAGGCGCGCCTAGGCGAGGCGGGCATTGTCTCGCCTCGCCTAGCGCCCAATACAACATAGGCAAGCTGAATAAAAGCTTGTATGGCTCAAAGCATGCTCCAAGACAATGTTACAAGAAATTCGATACCTTCATGCACAGCTGTGGTTTCAGGAGATGTGATATGGATCATTGTTGGTATTTTAAGAGTGTTGGCAATTCCCACATTATATTGTTCTTGTATGTAGATGATATGCTCGTTGCAGAATCCAACATAATGGAGATACACAAATTGAAGGTGGAATTATCAAAGGTGTTTGCAATGAAGGATATATAGGAGCCGCAAGTAGATTCTTGGGATGCAGATTGTTCAAGACAGGTCACCTAGTACATTGACATTATCACAGTCTGGATATATCGAAAAGTTTTGAACAAATTTAGAATATAGAATGCAAAGTCCGTTAGTACCATGGTAGTCAAAAGCACGCCTCGGAGCAATGCACAACATCTGCGCCTCGCACTTCTCTAGGCGAGATGCATTTCTCCGGACGCACCCAAGGCGCGTTCAAGACAGGTCACCTAGTACATTGACATTATCACAGTCAGGATATATCGAAAAGTTTTGAACAAATTTAGAATATAGAATGCAAAGTCCGTTAGTACCATGGTAGTCAAAAGCACGCCTCGGAGCAATGCACAACATCTGCGCCTCGCACTTCTCTAGGCGAGATACATTTCTCCGGACGCACCCAAGGCGCGCCTTAGGTGCGCCTTTCACCAAGGCGCAACAACGAAAAAGTGCGCCTTATGTATTTTTTGTTTTTTACCCAAAAAAATAAGACGGAGAGATAGCCCTTACCCCCTTACCTCATACAAGTGGTAAGGAGGTAGCCCTTCCACAGTTGTCAAAGTTGGCTACAGTTGAATTTGAAAAACTAAAATTTGCTAAAAGTGTAGTAGGAAAAATACAAATTTTTGTTAGTTTTGTTGAGTGTTATTGTTGCTATGCTAATTCACTTGGTTATATTAACATGTTTTTGTTGGTTTTAATATATTATTTGGTTTTTTTTTTATGTTACTAATTTATTTACATATAATTTTATTGTTTTTTATTTTATGTCTCACTTCACTCGGACGTGCGCGGACGTGCGCCTTAAGTGCTCCTTGCGCCTCGGACGATATGGACCATTTGCGCCTCGAGTACACCTTGCGCCTTTGACTACCTTGGTTAGTACTCCTTTGGTGAGCCACTTCCGATTCTCAAGGAGCAATCACCCAAGATTAAAAAAAAAGGCGAGGATGCATGTCGAAACTCCCATAAACGTCGGTTGTTGGTAGCCTTATGTATGCCAATGGTTTGTACTAGGCCTGATATTGCACATACAATGGGAGTTGTGAGCCGATAGATGTTTAATACATGAAAGCAATATTGGGAGGTTGTCAAGTGGATCTTTCGATATCCAAAAGAGAGTAGCGACAAAGGATTTTGTAAAAAACTAGAACATTAAGCATCTCAATTTTTTTATTAAGCAAACAAATATAGGAATTACTCTAGCAAATTTAATACTTAAAATTTCCTCGTTATGGCTTCTTAATAGGCTACCCAAATGGTATAAGTTGTCATCTGTATATAAAATGGAAAGGAGTTACTTTTTATCGCAAGCGACAAGTATAATACTGGTCTTCATCTGAATACTCAATTGGCGTGAAGCTGACCCGCATCCTTCCTTTGAAAATGAAAAAGAAGAACGAATTGTAGACTTTTGGGTTATTCGTGAGGCAGGTAGATGTTCATCCAAAACTTCCAGAACCAAGGAAAAAAAGTTCTGGTGTCTAATAAGTATAAGCATGAAGGTTTGAGATAGCCATGATTGTTATTACTTCCGAAATTAACTATGTTATAAGAGACAAAAATGAAAGAGCACGCGTTACTAGAAAGTGTTTATAGTAAAAAAGTAGCCCATGGGGCCTTCAGTTGACAAAACATGGTACCTTCTCTTCTAAGCGATGGATGGAGGAAAAAAAAAAGTAGATTAGCTGGCAGAAGCAGAATGCACCATATATGATGTCAATACCTGAAAAATAAACATGAGAATCCAAGTAGGTTAGATAATCAAAATTAGATGGTTACCAGTACTTGAGAGAAATTCTGAATACTGGGGCGTGCCAGATAATCTCTTAGTTTCACAAAATGTCAGGAGATATCAAGGAAATAAACATGGGTGACAACCAAGGTACTCTACAACAGCATGAGATGAATCAAAATATATGACAAGTAAAGATAGATGCAATGACCTTATGCTTTTATCCTAGTTTGTCCCATAATGAATCTTTTTCTAACTACAATATCTCGTGAACTATCATATTTGGGAAATTTTTATTTCTTACCTATAAAACAAGCGACGGAAGAAAATATTGGTCAATACAGCTCATGTTAAAATCATTCGCTGTGATTTAATTAGGTTTTCACCTATAGCTAAAGATATACAAGGGGAAAGCAAAAAAGACTGAGGAATCACCCCACCCCAAACCCAAAAAAAAACATCTAGAAAACACCTGAAGAGACTCGAAGGACATGTCTTTAAGGCTCATATAGTTCTTCAGACTCCATTGAGGACCAGTAGTGCAGTAACGATTCTACTGTCAATCTTCTTGTTGCACTGAGCATTGAGATGAAGAAGCGGCACCCATCTATCTTGTACTCTTCAAGGGGATTTCTATGTCCAAAGCTCCGAACATTAACCTGCCAAATAATTCACAAAGACATATTGTTATATTATGTTGGCCTTCTTGAGAAATAGGGATAGAGAAATGGAGATACTCTACGAAGGATATTCAGACTTTACCGCAGTACTAAGCCTGTTCATGTTAACTAAATGGTCCCTCCAGAAACAATCTAGAGTTTTCACAATTACTTCTCTCTGAAATCCAACAATAAGGAAGTCCATCAGCATGCATGATACATGACCCATATAAGCAAAAACCTTGTGTTCCATCTTGCTGTCACAGTGGAAGAACATAGCTAAATATACCTAAATTCTCAAGCAGTGTTTAGCACAAACTAACCAGACTCGAGTTATAGGCTAACTTATGCTATATCATGACAACATCATCAAAGGTGACACAGAAACTCACATAACAACAAAAAGACCACATTTTAGAAATATTTTGTAATACATGCCAGCAAATGTCGTTGTTTTCTATTCTATCATGAGATACAGATCATTAAGAAGATTAGAACCAGAACAATGAAACCAGTCGCCAGTGCTTCGTCCTTAATGCAAAATGAACAGAGTCCACTGAGTTTCTTTTCATGCAAGAATACAAGTCAAATACAACGACAAAGCCTCTATAACAAATTTTAAAAAAGAATACAAGTAATGGAATAGTTAGTAATCTATAACACTATTGAATAGAAACTTATAGGCTTTTTGGAAAATAAAAAGTAAATAAAAAAATTGGAGAAATCCACCATATTACATGCTATATAATACACTATGATTCTTTCAAGTTAAAACTCTGTGTGTGTGTGTGTGTGTGTGTGTGTGTGTGTGTGTGTGTTGTGAAGCTTATGATAATAGCATGATATCAAGAGGACAAGAATTAACCTCAATTTCCTGAATATATGAAGCATCATAACCAGAATCCTCCACAATTTCCAGATAGGAAGCAATCAAGAAATCTCCAAGGTACTTGCGAAGAAGATTGATAGTTCCTGTGTATCTCCCTTTCCTATATTTTATAAAGGAGAGGACTTTAACATCACTACATGTGCAAGCACTACTACATGCAGAAAAGCATTACTACGGATCTCACTTTGTGGTATCATCAGCACAGATGATGAGCCAGCGTTTCAAAGACGAGTTTTTCTTGCGGATGCCTCTAAATGCATTAGGAGGTGTCGGCAAGTCTGGTAGGGAAAATGTGTCAACCTTTATAGAGCTTAATTCATGAACCCGTTCAAGTGACCATCGTAAGTCCTCTTCGTCCATATCGATAAATGACTCTGACAACTCCAACAAATGAGATCCTTTAGAGATGCAAGAATAGCATAACAAGAAATACATTTTATAGTACGATATAACGTTTCCCTAGATGGACAAGCTGGAGTTACAAAAGAATGTCTCCTACTCAGTTACCAGGAAGTATTTTTCCTCCAATCCCAATAATTTCATTCAGGAGCTTTGCCAAATTCCAGCGACTTGGATGCTAGAGAAGACAAGAAATCATTTAAGCACACCACTTTAAGAATAGCGGATAATATGCTCTTGTTGAACATATATATAAATTCAAGTACCCTGTGTGGATCAACATTAGCGACGACAATCTCATCAACTACTGCTTGCATGTACCTACAAGAACCTTCTGCTTTTAGCTCTACCAAACAAAAGACACCATGAAGGAAAACTCTCAAATCTCAATTGCAAAAATGTACCATCAAATCGACTGGTAAGAATTAAACCTATATAACAATTCCAGGTTTTGTCAACATGCTTAACATCCAAATTAAATATAGCTAAAGAACTTTAAGATGTACAATGTAATAAAGATGGAAGAGAACGTCTCCTAGTATGACATGTGACGGTAGGGCTTGCCGCTTGCATCCCGGAGGATGTAGGTTCGACACGAAACCACCTCTGCATATGTAACGGGGGTAAGGTTGTGTACATCTTGACCCTCCTTAGACCTTGCATAAGCAGGAGCCTCGTGGCATTGGTATGCCCTTTTCTATTGTAATAAATTGAATTACGCATGACAGAGTATATTTAAGCCTTTTTCATAGATATAGTACTAGTATATATTTTCTAAAACGAACATCAACTAACCTTTCATTACATGGAAAAGTACTCTTCTGGTCAACTTAAAAGAAAATTTCAGCCATTTTCAGTAAATCTCTCCATGCCTTGTGCTTTGTACTTTTGCTGCTGAAATTGATTACAAATGTATGACCATAGAAATTTACAACTACCTTTGTTTGTACACTTACTTTATATGAACTAGAATTGCACAATTTATATCACGAAAGCAACCTGAAAGAACCAATGGACAAGATACTCATAAAAATACAAAAAAAAAAAAAAAAAAGTTGGTTCTGCTATGGATTTAAATACATGACCAGAAGCCAATATGGATTGAATATCGTTTACAAGTAACCTGTTACAGACCGATCCACATTGCATCGTATTCATGACTATTCTAAACCAATCCTTTTCCTTAAGGTTCAAGATCTAGATTCATTCTTAAATGATAACCTATTGTATGTATGGAGAAAAAAGTATGGCCATGAGATCATTTTATTTCCATTAGTCAACCATGACAACATATGCATTTCTCATCTTTCTCGACTATATCTTTTCCCTAAGGATCATAATTCTCTCGGGATCGTTTGATCAACAAAATATGCTGGTGAATTTACACCATCTGGCGCTCTAGGTGTGCATCCTAGAAACATGAACTACAAAAATCAGTTTATAGTTCTTTGTGACTAATAAACTAGTCCCATATCCACATAAACAAATCAATTACCCCTAGATTCTTCAAATTGATCCTAAGATTCTTCAAAGAACTCTTCTGATACTTATGTTTCATACAACCAGACATGAGTTCGCATATTTTTCTCAATGTTCATCATTATCTTCAAACAACATTTCCTTACAGGTTTCATACCTAATAAACAATCCCTTATATATCATAGTTTCTTCTTCGCACCTAATAAAAAGAACTAATTGTAAAGTCTGAGTTCTTGCCCAGTATAACTTTACAATCCCCACTTGCTACCTAATTTACCTTACATTACAAAAAATCAAATTTGGTTTGTTGAAGTATCAGCTGGAAAAAAATAACTTTGTTTGATGGATGTGAATACAAATATATACTAATGGCTATCGAATGATAAGATGAAGGACACCAAAATATCTAAACAAAGTAACAACCTATGTTGCATGGATACTTGCACGGACACAGGAAAATGGTGTTCGTGTCTGTTTTGTATCTGCACCCATATCGTGCAACAGAGGTAACTACTTATTGTTTCACTTATCTGTATCCATATTTTTGCAACATAGGTAACAACTTAACAACTTCAAACAGATTACTAGCATTCTTCTACACTCCCCTGCAAGATGGAGCATAGATGTCATAGATTGTTAGTAATAGACGATAGTAGACGAGTAAGAACAATGACCATCAGAACATCAGCTAGTTGTGTAGTAGTAGACACGTGATGGAGAAGAATAGTCTAGGTAGCAACCTTTTCCCGAATAAAATCGCTGACAACTTCGATGTGAACCTATATATATCCCCCTGATGGCTATCTAATACTGATAAGATGAAGGATAACAAAATATCTAAACAAAGTAACAACTTTAACATATTACTAACAATCTTCTAACTCCAGTTTTCACTTCTTCTTTTGTCCAAACGGCTATCTAAACCTACACTTATGAATTAGCTCCTTAGCTTTACCTGTTTATAGAAAACAAGTTGATTTTGCCATCTCATACCATATAATCACTGCATTGTGGCATGTCACTTAAGGGTAACATTCCAGCCACCCTTGCACATTTATCAATACCCGGTGGTAGTATCTATGTAACATCCTAGCAACTAGGCTTGCTACATGACATTGCACAGGGATTGGTATATATGTAGACAGTTGCTATTAAGGGAATTGACGTGTATTACACAAGGAATTTGATACGCAAGTTCCAATCCAAAGGAACTGCTAGAGAAAGGATAAAACAATTGGCACATCACATATGATGATGATCATGACTATGGAAATGATGATAACTTCAGCTTCAATAGAAATTGGTTTTATCCAACTTCACAAAAGAGAAGCAACTTAAGATGAAGTACCAAAAGAAGAACATAATACAACAATTTAACCATACACAAATATGTGTTCATAAAAGCAATACAGGTCAACATGCTTAATTAAATGAGCCCATTTGGTCTATCATAGAGAAAGTTTGAACCACGAGACTCACTGAAATATCTGTTCGCAGCAACTTTCAAAGTCACCCGTAAGTATCGATTGCCTAAGATCATAAACATGCTTTCTTTGGACCTGAGGCAGTTAAACTAACATGAGCAAGTACATAAAAATGAAGCAAATAAGGAAGCAATGTACAACCAAAATAAATAAATTAGACTTGTTGGTAACTTAGATATTGGTACAAAGAGTGAGAATCCTTGACATAACCATTCAATATGAGAGTATTCTCTTCAGCTAATTGTGCAACAGAGATGATGTGATTCCTAATAGCAAATCAAATCATATCTTACCTTTGCGCTAGAGACGTCCTTAGTCTAGGAAATCTTGGAGGCTTTGCAAAACAAAGTATATCTGTCCACCTGCCAACAAGTCTTGGAGGTTTTATGGCAAGACAATTTCTTGCTAATAGTTTCCCTGGAGAAGACCTTGGCACCAAAGTCATAGAGGGTAGGGTTGATGCCGGTGAACAGCCAATACTAAAATGTTTGTCACTCCTTTTTCCTGAAGATATCAGCATTGGGTCATGCTCCACAACCAACACCACTGTAGTGGGTAAAGGCTTGGATGATAATGAGGACAAAACATACCCTCGCAATTGTCCAGGATCATACAAATCTTCTTCTTAAAATCAGTTCAGTCAGATCTTATCCAATATGAACTTTTGTAAATTAAACGTCAACCTACCACGACTAATGTGGTCTACAACTGGTAGTGATGGTATTATGGAAATTGAGGTTAATGAATATTGACTTGAGCTCCATTCATCCTTTGTCTTGATAAAGAGCCAAGGTATAAGGATAACAAAGGACTCAAACTGAGATATCTTAAGCATAGTAGTCTAGGGGAGGTAATCTAATTATAACCATCAATTGTTCAACTTCCTAGATGTTTAAGATGATAAGGTTGGATGCCTTAGAATTTGTTCCATCGGCCATGGAACAGGTCATTTCCGACAGCAACTAGATCATATGGGCTGCTTAACCGGGCCCCAAAAACCCATCACCAGAGCAGTTTAATTATGGGATAGTTTATAGGACTGGCCCTTTCCCATACCATGGTAGTGTACCACATGATCACATCAGTAAGCCAATATTTATGCCAACTCCTTACATAATGGAGAATTAATTATAGCCAAGCATTTGTTTTTGCCTTTGCTTGAAATCCCTTCACCAATCACCCATTCCGATGGCATTAATAGATTATTGTGGTTTCATTATTCAGCTTAAGTTCTTTTTTCTGAATTTCTAAACATCAATGTGAAATTTTTTAAGGATGCTAAAAAACAGTATGTTCTTAGTAAGTCTTCCAGGGAATGGTTGCAAGGTAATAGTGTTCACAGTATCACGGACAAGAAGAAACAACTACCATTGGCATGCCATACTTTTCGCAGCTTGCACATAATCATTTAGTTAATCGGTTCTACTATAGTTTGCATCAGCTACTGGCAAATCCTTCAGTTGTCCATCTTTAACAACTAACGTAATAATCTTCTTTATCCATCCATTAAAAGTCACATGCTGATAGAAATAAATTATACATACAAAAGAACAAACGTTGATGTGAAATAATCTGTTGAGTCAGTAAACGAAGTGTTCCAACCTCTAAGACTTCATCAAATTCAACAAGGCTCTTCCTTATTCCAAAAAAATACTTCTCACAATTGATTTGTAAAGCCAAAAGCTGCATATAAAATTATTATCAAATCAGAAAAAGTTTGAATGACTTGCAAATAAAAAAATCTATCAAGATAATAAAAATTTATGAATACCTGCTTTACGATAGCATGACCCTCAATTGGTATGTCCTCATTATTTGTTATCTTTGAAATGAGTCTCACTGCCCACTCGGTATCAAAATTGAACTTCTGAAACATCTCATCCTGCAAGCTGTTCCAACAATGCATTCTTCAGCTGCCGTGTCTAAGAAGAAGAACTGAATCGACTTCTATACTGTAATATAATTGCATCATCTAAATTTCAGTTATTGGGAGGATGTCACGTCGCAGAATCGCAACAGTAAGGCTTGGCGTTTGCATACAGGAGGATGCGGGTTCGAGTGGCAGAAACAGCCTCCCCACTTATTGGGGTTAAGGTTGTGTAAATCTTGACCCTCCCAGACTCTGCATTAGGGGGAGCATTGTGGCACAGGGACAGTTTTTTATAGAGGATAACATTATAAATACGCTGATATGGTCAACACAAAGCAGCATATGCATGAGGCGTGTCTCAACCGAGCATGAGTCTCACTATGAGGCTCACTGAGGCGCGTGCCTCACATAGGACGCCTTGCCTCATATATCCCGAGGCGCAGAGGCTGGAGCCTCGTGCGCCTCGCGCCTCATGCCTTGTGGATTGCAAGCATACAATAAGAACTCGGGTCATCCAAATCAGCCTAGTGCGCCTCATGCCTCAGTCTGGAGCCTCGCGTGCACGTTGTGGATTGCAAGCAGACAATAACAAGTCGGGTCATCCATATCAGCCTTATCCTTCCACCACCTCCATTTTTTACGCCTTCATAGTGCCAGTTTCCGTCTTGGTTTTTAAGAGATGTATATGGGTTTACTCCATGTTGATCAGATTCCATACAGATTGGATCAGAGATCTCATCTTTCAAGGGTTAAATGGAATAGACAGTACCTAATTTGCAGATAATATGGATTGAATCAGCTTCAATCAATCCCACAGAACTAAAGTGAATAGTTTCCATGTATAATACATGAAAATCTGTACTTCACTGGCGCTGTGGTGTTATGCCTAACTATTGATTCATCCATTCTTTTCGACGGATAGCACATACCACTGGAGAGCACAAAGAAAAGCCCCAAGCTTACTAGACTTATTTACTGTATTAAAATTCTCCAGTCGTGTATCATTGAGTACCCTGATATTCCTCAACGCCCAAAAACCTACTTTCTACTAAAGTCGATCATGAGAAAAGATAATACATCCTTATTGTTACAATAAAAACAACTGTGAAAAAATAATCACTTGAATTCTGAAATCAAGGGTTTATGTTAGAAGATCAATAGTTATATGAATTATAGGAGGTAAACATTTTTAACTCAAGAATCCAAGATAAAAGCCTACCTCACCATAAACCTTGTTGATCCTGGGTCTCCCTGTCTACCAGCTCTACCTCGAAGCTGTCAATAGAAGTATTATGGTGAGACACAATAAAAAAGCTAATACAAAACGGCAAGATTTCGTTGTAATTATTAAAACCCAAAGTTTACTGCAGATTGGCATATCTAAGTGGGAAGTCAGGCACATGAAAACATCAAAGGATAACCATCTCAAGTCTTTATACATATGGTTATTATGAAATATGAAAACTATGAATAAAAGAAGACAAAATCTAAGAATGACGAATTGTGCATATCTTAGTATGAAATCAGAAGGATGATGATAATGATGATTCAGATACTTCATGTGTAGCATATAGTTTACTTATTTTCTGCAATGAGTATAACTTGGAAATAGTTAAAGTCACCTAGAAATTAGAATAACTACACGGAACCAACTACAGCTACAGCAAGTAAATGCTGGCTATTCTCATCTAAAAGGAATGAGAATAACCCATATAGACAACAGAGTCTCCAGGTTCTCCTTTCAGCCGATTAGTTCACAAACACTATGAGCCCCTGGAGGGATCTCCTAGTGATATTGTAAAGTTCTTATTCTTCATGTTATTCCACAAGTCTAAAGTTCTAAACTAATTGATGCATACATAAACAAGACCTATTTCATTTATTCAGACAATGTTATGGTTGATTCTAATTCCTACCCTAGGCTTCAACTTGAAAATTGAAACCTAGGATATGCAATGACATGGTAAAGATCTTATTCTTCATGATTCCACATATCTAAAGTTCTAAACTAATTGATGCATACATAAACAAGACCTATCTCATTTATTCAGACAATATTATGGTTGATCCTAATTACTACCCAAGGCTTCACCTTGAAATTTGGCTCACAATCCCTTCTTTGTAGCTTTTCTTTTTCCTCACAGGGACACAAAAGAATCCCGATGCAAAAGTTACTGAATCCAACCATTTGAATGATGGAATCAGCAAAGAAATGATTTAATGGCTTCTCCCTTCTCATTGGTTACGCTTCTGTAGTAATTTCTAAACAAACAAGGTTAACTTCCCCGGGATAAAAGGGTTAAGAGGAAGGAAAATTGCTAATTTGTTGCCAAACGCGACCTTGGGGTTTATATATATATATATATATATATATATATATATATATATATATATATATATTTGGAAAAAGGGTAAATTTTATTCCATCATCTCAATAAGGTTACAACATAGAGATACAATCCCAACTCAGGGGGACATTACTAGTACATCCGACTCAATGTTATGAAGTATGCCCACCACTGGGGTGGATAGTCCCTCATAAATGCGCCGGTTCCTCTCCCGCCAGACATGCCAAACTGACGCAGCAAGTCTCAATCTAGCACGCCTAGCCCAGCTCTGCTCCTTGCCCCTGCAATCACCAATCCACTTAAGGATTTCTCTGAAGTCCCGCTCCCTGCCAACCCCTCCCAAGTGTCTCCGGCACTGCTCTGCCCAGATGCTCCACGCCACATGGCACTGAAAGAACAGGTGCCCAATAGATTCAGGCTCTGTCTCACACAGAATACACTTGGGGTCAGGGACAGAAACCCCGAACCGAAGCAATCTGTCCCGAGTAAGCAACCGGCCCATCACCAGTTTGTATGCAGAAAGTTGCATCTTCCTGGCGAGCCCCTTCCCCCAAACAAAGTCGTACTCCTCAATATCATCGAAGTGGGGGCGGACAAGGTCGTAGCAGCTGCTAAATCTGAACCCCCCAGCACCCTCCGAGCGGCCGGGAGGAGCCCACATCCAGACATCAGACAGTGCCGTAGGAGTGATCTGCACCTGTCTGATCTCCTCAACTAACGCAGCAGTGAATCGATACTCCTCAGGCCGCCAGACCCCACCACGGATGATGTGCCTACACGTCAGACCTCTGTATGCCACGCCGTCCCTCTGGGGACCCAGAATCTCCAGGAGAGACTGACCTGAGATCCACGGATCGAGCCATAGATCCGTCTCCCCTCCCTCCCTCATCCTCCTCCGCAAAGCCGTCCGAAGAACAGGACGAATCCTCAGGATATGCTTGAAAGACACAGAGAAGTTGTTGTCAATTTCACATACCCAGAAGTTTCTGCCCCGGAGATACCGACTAGACATCCAGGCAGACCATAGAGAATCACCCTGAAGGAACCTCCATGCCAGCTTGATCCCCGCCGCCTCCCTGACAGAAACAAGTGATCGCAGACCCACACCTCCCTCTTTCCTAGGCCGACAGAGCTGCTCCCAGGAGATGGCATGTATCCCCCCATGCCAGATGAACTTGGCACATATGCCCTCAATCTTTCTGATAGTAGCCAGAGGAACCATAATCGATTGGAGCCAGAACAGAGCAATAGCAGAAATGACTGAGCGAACCAGCTCAATACGCCCTCCAAACGATAGGCCAGCCGCCTGCCAGCCCTCAACCCTCCTCTGTGCAAAATCCACCAGACTCTGACAGTCACGGTCCTTCGCGTAATTGACGGAAAGGGGCACCCCCAGATATTTCACCGGGAGGTCCCCCTTTTCCACCCCAAGCTCCAAGGCCCGCTCTTCCTTCAAAGTGCAAGAGCTGCTGAAGTAGACTTTGCTTTTGTCCCTGTTTAACCGAAGGCCCGATAGCTCTCCAAACTCCTCCATCACTGCCGCAAGCTCCCTCATCCCTCGCATGGAAGGCCTCAACAGGACCAAAAGATCATCTGCATAAATGAGATGAGAGACCACCGGGGAGATCCGGCTGTATATCGGTACAATCCTCTCCCGATGTACCGCGATGTCCATCAAACATGTGAAATACTCCATCACAAGGGTGAATAGGTAGGGGGAGAGCGGGTCCCCCTGCCGAAGCCCCCTGCTGCTGCCAAAGAACCCGTAAGGAATACCCTGGATGAGAACCGAGAAAGTAGGAGAGGTGATGCACTCTCTGACTCTATCCACCCAAGTCTCGGAGAAGCCCATCGCAGCCATCAGATGACAGAGGAAGTCTCTGTTGACAGTGTCGTAAGCTTTCCTCAGGTCGAGCTTCACACATGCCTTCATCCCTCCAGGCTTGTTGAACTCCCGAATCAGCTCATGGGCCAGCAGGCTATGCTCCGCAATAGACCGCCCCTTAATGAAGGCCGCCTGGTTCCGGGACACCAGACCCTGCATAGCATCCTCCATCCTCCTGCACATAAGATGAGTAATTATTTTATACAAATAATTACAGCAAGCTATCGGTCGAAAGTCAGCAAGAGATGTCGCCCCCTCCTTCTTGGGCACAAGAGTCAGGAAGGTGTGGTTCAGCTCCTTCAGGAGCTTGCCCGTATCAAAGAACTCCTGAACAGCCGCAAGGACCGGGGCCTTGAGGATATTCCAATGGCGTTTGTAGAAACCACTGGAGAACCCATCCGGCCCAGGAGCCTTGGAAGCATCAGCCTGCATCACAATCGTCTCCACCTCCGCCATCCGGATAGGGGCCATAAGAAGACTATTCCCGTACTCCGTAATCAACGTCTTCGTAATCAGCTGCGGGAAAACCGAGGGATAGTCCGTCTGATGATAGAGCTCAGAGTAGAACTGGACAGCCTCCTCCTGGATAGCAACCTGGTCAGTCACAAGGCGCCCGTCCCTGCCAATCAGTCTCTGGATACGGTTCCGGTGCTGACGCGCCCGGATGACATCGTAGAAGAATTTGGTGCAACGGTCCCCATCCTTGAGCCAGGAGCATTTGGCCCGTTGGGCCGCACTAATCTCCTGCTGAAGCCTCAAGGTGTTGACCTCTGCAGCCAAACTCTTCTCTCTAGCCGCCATCTCCCCACTCATCATGTCGCCCTGAAGCTCTGCCTGCAGGTCTCTCAACTCCGCCTCCTTCTCCTGAAGGGAGGTCCTGGGAAGTGCCCTCACCCAGTCTCGGATGGCACGTTTGGCGTTTTTCAGCCTGTGGACCATACAAAACTGGGCAGTACCGACCGTCTCCTGGCCAAGTCCTCCCACCACAGTCTCCTCATAGCCAGCCGAAAGGAACCAACTGTTGTCATACCGGAATGGACGGGCTCTCCTTCTGGGACTCTCCGCGAAGCGCACCAGGATCGGCGAGTGGTCGTTGGTCCCCGCAGGGAGCCCCTCAGCCACAGAAGAGGGGAAAAGGCGGAACCAATCACTGTTCCCCAAAGCCCGATCCAGCTGGCATGCCACCCTGCTCACCTCCGCCTTGTTGTGCCAAGTCCATATGTGTCCTATCCTCTCCAGGTCCCTGAGCCCTGACTGGAGAAGGCAAGACTGAAAATCTGAGAGTATCTGGTCCGGTACCGGCCTCCCCCCCAGCTTCTCTCCCCGGTATAGCGTAGCATTGAAGTCTCCCATAATAAGAAGAGGGAGATGCCGATGCCTCGCTAATGAACTCAGCCTGATGATGTCCTGCCACAAGGTCTCACGACGCCTCCTGTCATTGTGCCCGTAAACGGCACCCAGTAAGAAGTGGAACCCCCCCTTGTTGGTGAAGGAGATAGCCACCAGCTGGTCAGACATGAAAACCTCCTCACCCTCCCAACTAGCTCCATTCCATCTAACCCAGATCCTCGCCATATCACAGAGACCAAGGTTGTGAAGCTGGACCCAGTCCGTAGGGGTTCTACGGGACAGAGTTTTCGCCCCCCTGATCTTAGTCTCAAGTAATATCGAGATTTCACACTGTTCCTTCCTCAGCACCTCACTAATCTCCCTCCATCTCCCCAGAGAACACCCCCCCCGGACATTCCAGGCAAGGGCCGACATCTAAACCACAGGTGGGGTCCCCTGAACATCCTCGGAAGGAGCACCCGGGGAGAGTGCAACCTCCATATCTCTAGTACCCTCATCTCTATCCCCCTGTAGTAGGGGGGGGGCCGTGGCCCCGTGTGGGTCCCCCTGTGGGGGGGCTGTGCTAGTACTGCCACCCATTTAGGGTTGACCTGCCACACTCGCTCTGTCCCACCCTGTCCACTATCCTCACCATGTGCCTCCGTAGCCTGGCGCTTCCGACTGTACACCTGAAGAGCAAGCGCATCTGTATCTCCCTGTCGTCTGTCCTCCTGCCCCATACTCCTGGTGGTCATGGTCCTCGTCCCCACATACTCAACCAACGCTCCAGCAAGATCCTCCGTCGGGGACCCCTCACCTTCACCCGAGATGGGGGAAGAGTCTGCCTCCATATCATCCTCCATCACGCCCACCTGGTCCACAACGGGGGGGTCAACTGCACCACCTGCCACCTGCACAGCCTCCTCCGGCACCACCTCAGAAGCTCCCCCACGTCTACACGCACTCGGGAGATGCCCGAAGCAGGCACATGCCGGACATCTGGGGGGGACCCACTCATACTCCACCCTCTGCATAGCATACTGGCCAGAGGGTGTCCTGTACTTCAACTGCTCAGGCAGGTCCAATCGGGCATCAATCTCCACAAACACCCGTGCATACATCAGTCTGGATCGGAAAGTGGTGGCATCATCCGCCTTAATCGGCTTGCCAATGAGCCTAGCAAGTCGCATAAGTAGTGGGACACTCCAGAAGCGTACCGGGAACTCCGGAAAGCGAACCCACACAGGCACAGCATTAAGCACCTCCTTCTCACACCTCAAGTCGGGGGTCCATTGCTTCAGAATGATGAGGCGGCCGTCAAACGTCCATGGCCCTCCCTGGAGTATCCGAGTCACATCTTCCGCCAACCCAAATTTCACGAAGTAGAAGCCATTTTCCTTGGAGAAGAACTCCATGCTCCCCTTCGGCCGCCAGACTCTGTCCGCATATCCTCTGATCTGCCCGTAGAAGGGCTTGCTCCCCAACACATATAGCACTAACGTGTTCTCCCAGAATGCCGTCACCTTCGCCACTTCGTCGGCTGGAAAGTCGGCACATAGCTCACCCCCAATCGCCATAGGTGCTACATACTCCATCGAAGCCGGCGTCTTGGCAACCCCCACCTTGCAAGCATCGGCCCAGGAAACCGGCCGCGGACCCGAACTCCGAGGTGGAGTCGTCGGTGGAGGTCGGGCACTCATGTTCGCAGCAGTCGCTCTACCCCCGATACCTGGAGCAGCCGTCCCCGCCGACCCCTTCTCACGGGGCCGCCACGCAATCCTGGCTTGTCCTTCCGTTCTCCTTGCTATCCCCGCCCTCCTGTCAGATCCCTGCGTATAAGCAGTGCCTCTCCTCACCTCAGAGATCTGCGGTCGTTGCCCTCCTCCTCGCCTAACTTTCCGATTCTGGACCGTAGTCCAAGCCCCCTCTTCATCCGCCAATCCCGACGATGTTCTTTGGGCTGTGAACACCATCGGGGAGCCCCCGGAGGCCACCGCCGTCGAACTCCCGGCCGAACCCGTGCCCGTGCGATAGGCCTCCTTCCGCAACCCTTCCCGGCCACCCCCCCCCCGCCTTGGGGGGCTCGCCGGCAGCCGCCCGCCCCCGGGGGATGGTCGCCGGACCTCCCCGGTCGATCCGCTGCGTGGTGGCGCCCGCGCGGACGTGAGCAGTGGCTCCAGCACCCATCGCCGGCGGCCCGCCGCCGCCGACCACCACCGGACGGTCGCCTCCGACCGCCCCCGCCACCCCCTTCCCTTTCCCGGGGTCCGGGGGGCGGTTAGCCGCCTCCACGCCGTGATTAATCGATGCCCTAGCAGAGCTAGGGTTCCCGTCTACTGTAGCAGCCGCCATATATATATATATATATAATTTGCCATGACTTGAATAGCTCCAGTGGCTAGAGCGGAGACATAAGATCCGAGTGGGCGGTGTTCGAATCCCGGTGGGAGCGAACATGAACAATTATATATATATATATATATATATATATATATATATATATATGGAAAAAGGGTAAATTTTATTCCAAAGGAAAAGCCATAATCTTACAACATACAATCAGAGTGGGACTCCCACTCATCAATTCTCCATAGCATTTACATCAAACTCGATGTTATGGAGAATGCCTACCGGAGGGGTGACCAGCCCCTCAAAAATCCGACGGTTTCGCTCCCGCCATACATGCCAAACTGAAGCAGCCAGTCTAACTCTGGCAGTCCGGAACCAGTCCTGCCCTCGACCCCTGCTATCCCGGATCACCGTGATGATGTCTCCAATTCCTTTCCCGGAGACGCACACTCCCAATTCGACTCTGCTCCGACCAGATCTGTCATGCCAGAGTGCACTCGAAGAACATATGCTTTATAGATTCAGGCTCCAAAATATAGAAGACATGTAAGAGATGCATCAAGTAGCAGATTCTTGGTATTCCCACCAACAGAAAAGACATAAAACTAAGAGAAAGGCAATCAATAAGGGCTATAGATGTTGTCCTCTTAATGATAGCCACACTGTATGAACTAGTTCATGCTTTAATACATACTAGGAGAAAAAATAGGATATTTACCTACAAGAAATTAGATCAATACATGGACCTTATGGTTGCCACAGCCTAAAGGAGGAAGAAACCCTTGAACCACTTGAATAGAGAGGAACCTTTATGCAACAGTAACCGCAGAAAAGTAACTTTTATACAAATCGCATGAGATTCCTGTATTACAGCTTTATTCCATATGACATGCAACAAATTGGAGGCTATGCATCAATGCTCACCATAGCGGGCTTCAATTTTAGCTTTTGAAAAACATTGGTCTAAATGTATATATATATAGGCAGTTGGTTTCATCATAATATTCTCTCTTTGTGCTTCTACATTACCTACCACTATGATCAGAAAACAGTTAAGAGCACCCAGCTTTATTTTCATTCACATCAACTTATAGAGTTGCAAAAGATAAATATAAAACCATTAGCAAAAGACTAAAAGGAAATTATGCAAATGCCTCTCTCATTCTAGAGCTGATGAAATGACAATACTTCACCTGATTATCTATTCGTCGAGACTCGTGTAAAGAAGTCCCAATCACATGAAGTCCACCCAACCTTTTCACTTCAACCCCTTCGCTGTAACAATGAGCTTCACAGTCTTTAAGGACTGTGAGATAAGTATGTGCTATTGTAGGACCAAGAGCATACATCTCAGAGTCTTCATCCAACTGCTTTTCCAGTTCGTCAATATCAACTGATTGACTAAGTTGTATAGACTCCCCAATAAAAGATTTTGCCTTCTCATATGACCAATCATTTCCCTCACTTTTGCCTACGTATTTAGCTACAGAATTTTAAAAGGATCAAAAACTATAAAAGTTTTCTACATCTTAATAGGGGAAAAGAGAAAAGTCATAAGATAATTGAGAAAGAACACAAACCCATAAGTGCAGTCTTCGTGAGTAATGCTAATGAGGTTGGCCCTATCTTTATCTTGGAGAACCCCTACATCAAACATCAACCCGAAAGATCAAAAGCAAATGAGAACTTGCATGCGTGTAGGAAGTCCATATCCACAATGAGGAAAAAAAAGCCAAAGATATCTTCGTCAAAATGGAAAGTCTACCTTTTGTGAGAGTGGCTCCCCGTAGGTTTCAGTATTTGGTACCTCCTGTGTCATGAAAGGGAGCAGCCTACTCTCTATAACTTCTTTTGCAAGCATCTTGAGACACAATAAGAAAACAAGAAAGGTCCTAAGCAGTTTTCAATAATTACAGCACCATAGCTTTACACGAAACATAATACGTACAGGATACAATTCAATACTAAAATGCACATGTAAAAGACTATATCTCCAGTGATCCTTCAGGCATCAAACTATTCTATATGTATGCTAAAACACAACTTGTAAGAAAACTTCCTATGAAGTAAATGTGATAAGAGACTAAATATTTGAAGAGCTAAAAGAAGATTATACCTTAGGGTTCCCACCCAAAATTATATCAGTGCCCCGGCCAGCCATGTTAGTAGATATGGTTATTGCATATTTTCTACCAGCTTGAGCAACAACCTCAGCCTCTTTTCCAGCATACTGCAAAATAATGATATGCAACTTCAGCAGTAGGCAGAAGCACAGGCAGAGCAATGCTAAGAGAATTATGTATTGAAAGATCAGTTATATGTCCTAAACATGCATTAGATAACCTTGGGTCTCGCATTTAGGACGTTGTGAGGAATTTTTCTGTCTCTCAAAAGGTCAGACAGATATTCAGAACTCTCGACACTGTAAGAGGAAAACAAAATAAATGGTAAGTGACAAACCATTATGCCAAGGAGAAAGCATCAACGAATAGAACACCCTCAAGAAGAGAGAGCGGATGCCAGAAGAATGGAAAAACATAATGGAGAGCAACCCTTTATGTCCTCATCCTGTCGTATCATATTCGTACAACATAATGTGGCATCTAATGCCTTAAAAGTTGAAAATAGCGATCCACTCACTTATCAGCCAGCCATAAATGACAGTAACTGATTAGCATGGACATCAATGTGAAGAAAGAGACGGTGTATCTTCATGATAATAGAACATGGGGCCTGCAAATATATCCAAACGAAAAGGAGCAATTGGAAGCAAGTATATCTTCCAGAAAATGGTGAGTTCTATCTAAGAAGCAGGTTCGAATCCGTATTGGACCCTTCTTATGAGTATCAATCTCGGCGGTATCGGGAGTATCGGATCGAAGTATCAGATTTTTCAGTTTCGAAGAGAAAAATAATTAAAATTAGTATATACAAAAAATGCATGTAGACATATTTAAATTAAAAATTAATTAAGACGAGAATAGTTGATTCATCTATTTCATCTAATTCATAATTTAAATCACAATGCATAATTAAATATTTAATATAGATTGAAATAGAATAAAATCTTATGTATAATTTAAAATATAGTCTAAGGTAATTTGTAATTTAAAGTATAATGCTATTCAAATTAGAGCCCATAAGACTAATTTCGTATTTTAAAAAACTAGTAAGAAAAATGAATAAATTTAATTTATTTAAGAAATTTTAATATATACTTTTCTTGTTATATAGGTGTTTGTTGATACGACTTATGTTTTCTGTATGTGCTTTCATCCTCTCTTCGATCTTGTGGTTGTTGCGGTGGTTGTTCATTTTCCATGGCAGTAAAGAAGAATAAGCGGATTCACCGAATAAAACACAAGGTTGATTGTAAGTATTAGAGAAGATGGAAGAAGTTCTGTTATGACAAATTTGGATGAATAAAATGATTAAAATCCTATTATAGAAATTTATCTGGTGCCAAATGACCACAAATATTCTTAGAATATAGCTGTTATAGGAGTATTTTTGTCATTTGCAACAAAATGACCAAAATACCTCTTATAACTTTCAGAAAGGGTTAAAAAGTTAGGGTATTTTAGTAAAAATATCCCCAAAGACCAAAATATCCTTCAATATATTTGTTGGATTTTTTTACCAAAATATTCTCCAACGGTTTAATAATAGAAATAATAAAACACGTCCAACCGTTTATTTATTAAGGGTTGGTGGTGGTGGTGGTGTTTGGGGGGGTGTCTGACCGCGTATAGGATGGGGTCTGACCGGGGCGGATTTGGGGTTAGAACCTAGCCCGGACCCGTTAGGGAATATGGGCCCGGGTTGGGGGATAGGAAAAACCTAGTTCGACCCACAGTTGGGGATGGCCTAGCCCGAGTTCGACCTCTTTGTTTGACAGTGGGGTCATGCCCCATTGTCAAAAAAATATATATATCAAAAAAGTCGAAAAAAAATGAGAAAAAAACCAGAAGAATCAGAAATAATAACCTTATATAATATAATTTAGTTATACAATATAATTTACTTATACTTAAATTAGACTATAATTAATTTAAATCATAAGTTATAGTAATGGTAGATTATATTTAAAATTGAAATTTTCATTAGATTCTAAACTTGTCTGATTTAGATTTTAAATTATTTAAATAATGAGCGTAGTTTTTGTTCAGAAAGTACTAGAGTACTGACCTCAAACCGAATTTTTTCTAAATAGCATACTCAAATCTTAATGGGCCCAAAATAAAAAATCAACCGCACCAACCCGAACCTGGCCTGTACCAGAATCGGATCCGGTCAGCTCTAGCCCGGCCCGGCTTAAACCAGGTTACGGCCATGTTGGGTTTGGGGTTTAGGCTAAAAGTCTGGGCCGGACCGGACCAAACCGGACCACTTACCCTGACCGTGCTAACCTGGCACAGCCCAGACCCGATCAACTTTGGGCTCATGTTGGGCTAAACACCTCTAGGTTTTTAAGAAATTTATTTTCCAAATAATGGTGGGACCACGTTACTCTTTGACCTCATGATCTCCTTGGACGTGCACGTTCCCTTCAGCTTCCACCTTGGTAGCTGCTTAAAAAACAATGGAGAAGGAAATATCACAAATTTAATCTTATTCAATGGAGTAGAACGGTACTTGAGAATCAGGTATGTTATCTTCTTCCTCTTGTTCGTTCTCCTCTTCTTCCTCTTCCTCTTCCTCTTTCTCTTTGTATGTGTAGTGTCCCGTCCCGCAAAGTCAATCGGAGGAATCGAAACGCCAGCGGCGTTCAGACTTAGCCTTGCAACGGCTGCTCGAAGGCTCACTCGGTCAAGCGACCGCTCGCTCAGGTGGGATAGTTTCGGTGAACTTGCTTCATCTTAGCCTTCACATAATACATCGCATGTTTTCAACTTGCACAAGTAGGCTTGATAATAAAAGAGACAAATCCACATAGCTAAAGGGAATAATCCCGACAGGTCGAATTGAGTTAGAATATGGAAAGGTCCAACGGTCGGCTTAGAGTTAGTGCACGGCGTGCTTTGAAAATGACACTCGGTCCTTCGTCCCGTGGCTTGGGAGAAGGAAAAGTTGGTCTCCGCCACAAGCTAAGAGTTAGCCAAATTCATAGGCGTCGTCCGCATAAATGCTTCATAAAGCATGCACGGTCTCTTCGCCCAAGGCGTGGCATAGCCTCTGCTCGCCGACGGGTTAAGTTGTGTTGCACGGCTTGTGACATAAGTCTAGGCACCCCAAATAACTTGGTTGTTCAAAGTCGAACGCGTGCACGGCACGTTCCTACGACGCAAGGCTTGACGTAGCCTTTGCTCGTCAAGTTGTTGCAAAGTAAGTTAGGCAAATTACGTTAAGCTATCAGGAGTAGTAGCAGACACGGTCCTATGAGTTCTACAGCTGGATATAACCACATAGTCTCACGATCGTAAGGCCCGTCATATAGAGTATGACTTGGGCGGTGGTGTCACATAGAGTTTCAAGTTGGTTTAAGACACGATGTCGCGGATTTAGTGTTTTAAGGCACGGGCCACGGTTGATTTATTGAGTTTTGGAAAGTGTTTCAATAGTTGTTCTTGAGTTGAGTGAAATGATAGGGCAAGAAAGAAGAATGCTCGCGACTGGGTCGTCGAGACAAGAAAGAAAAATGCTCGCGACTGGGTCGTCGAGGCAAGGTCTCAGATGTGAGAAGTGTTGAACTTAGCCCTGAAAGAGATGGTAACACTAGAAGTAGATTGACTGCGTGAGACGTCAGTTCGAGTCGAGTCTTGCATGGTCATTGGACAACTTGTACAAGGTGGAAGTCTTCTCGAGTGATTGCCGGGGCGCCGGGATCATGTCGGCCCGGGGGAAGCGAGTTGGCTCAAATAAGGATGCTGGATAACCGCATGGGAGATTCGGCGCTTCCGGGGCTAGCTATCCGCAGAAGGGCGGACCGAATCCCCTGAGCCAAGTCCATTATAGCGCTGGACGCTAGTGACTAGTTCATATAGATGAGTCGGCATGAGCGGCGATCCGCGTAAATGCCTTTGGATTGAGTCGAGTATTGAGTGTAGTATATCAAGGAAGTCGAGTTGAATGTGTGAGTATAGTTGGAACACAAAATGTTGGGCCTAAGATTTGGTTGCAACGTAGGTGAAGTGCTTCGGCACGAGATGTGGCGTCGAGTCTTATGTTGTCGGCATATAAGTTGCATAGTTTGGATGTGAGTTGTCTTGAGTCTAAGTCAGGAAAGGCCGCAAGGCAAAGTCAGTCGAGTGACACTTAACCCACAAATCTTGATTGGGTCAGTTGATGATTTAGTAGCAAAGGGCCGCGGGGCGGCAAGGGCCGCGAGGCGGCGATATGATTGAGTCTCATTGAGTTGCGAGGCACGACCTCAATCTTGAAGCACGAACAAGTCTAAGCAAGGTCTAGAGGCACGACCTGCACGAGTCGTTCCCCCTTGACGTAGATCGCACACGAGAATTGGTCTAGAGGCACTTGAGTTTAAGTGAAAGTCTTGACACGGCCGAGTTCGCATAAGTTGCCCTCGGCGAAGCATTGTCTTGAATACGTTGAAGTCACGAATAGAGTATGGCACAACCCTGCCGTCCCGAGTCAGTTCGGTCAAGTACATAAGCGATGAGGCACTGCCTCGATCGAAATACACGTTGGCATTATAGCACGACCATGTCGTCGCGTTATCGAGTATGGGCCAAGACGTCTGTCCTAAAACTGATTCTAAGGCAAGACTAGAAAGACAATCGTAAAGGGACTTGTATTTCACAAAAGTAAATGAACGTGTCGGTTTTGTATGGGTGGACGAGGAGCTCACTCCACCAGTACAGTTGAGTACTGACACCCACACAGTTTCCATGTGCAGGCACAGGTAGAAGCTCGTGGTGCGGAGCTTGCTTGGATGCGTCGAGGCACGGAGTTCCTTGGCGATTCGAAGCGTGCGGCCGCATGGAGTCAAAGACTTATACGGGACATAATGTATGGACATCGCCTTCCGAAGTTTCCGCTGCCTCAAGCATTGTATGGAGAGATGAGAGAGAGCAGAGTGACTTGTAAAATGAGAAAAAAGTGAGCACGAGAGACTTGTAATCATGGCCTTGCGCCTATTGTAATCTGATTGTTCAATATCAATAAAGAGTTCTTTTGAACAACTTGTGTTTTGCCTTTAAAATTCCGCTGCATGTTCAATGTTTCTGCTTGGGACTTCTGTGCGACGACCCCGTCGCCGCCGCTGTAATCGGCCGTTATGGAACCTGCCTTACACGAGCGCAATCTAGGCTCGTGCGGCATCACGCCTTAGCGAGGACGATCGCTCCTACGGGAGCGGGGCGTGACATAATGGTATCAGAGCTCGGCTTTACGTCCTTGGACTTCATGTCGATTTCTCAGTTTTGAAAGCTCGTTCATGGAAAAAGAAGTGTACGCTCTCTCAAATGTCCCTCGGCATGTCCATAAAATAAGTCTAAATATTTTCAAAAGCTCGTACAAGCGGTCAATCGAACGCATCGGTAGGCTATTGCCGGACGCATCGGTAGGCCTTTGTGCCGAACGGTGTCAAACTTGACTTGATAGAAAACACATGCTAAGTTAACATGTCGCGTGCGTGCCTAACTAGTCCTGCGTCGACCTAGCAATTGAGCGTGCAAACTCGGAATATAGTCCGCACGGGATGGCTATGCACACGGCCTTTTGGCTAAGTTGTGCCGCGTGTCACGCACCTCGACCTTTTGGTGCAAACGAGTTGCGAGCGATATTAAGTATCGTTCGGTCGGGAACGGAGATGCACTTAGAGTGTATATCGATAGGAACGCTATCGAACTAACGCTTAGGCGTGCAAGGAAGACTGGTTTAGATTTTGAGAAATAGTGCGAACGACTTAGTGCGTCGATACGAGCGATTACGCTAGAGATTCGTCGAACGAATCTTCAAGTTGTAGAAATCGAGTGAATGCGAACGTGATTGAGGACTAGATCGGATGGCTCGAATCCTGAGTGGTGTATGGTTTGTCTTGGAAATCATTCGAGCGAAAATCGAGGATTACGAATAACAACGAGTATGTCGACGAGGCGATGCGATCGCGCAAAGCCTTAGAACGCGTCACGCTTAGTTGGTTGTGACTTCGAATGTCCCGAACGAGATGTCGTTCAGATAACTTGTCAATGGGCAACGCGAGTTATAAAACGATTCGGAACGATGAATAAAAGTGAATGTCTTGATTGAGGAAGCCTAGAGGATCGCACTTGTGATTTTGGATTTGATCGAAAGGAATTGGGGTATATCCAGTTCGGACAATAGCATCAGTCGCACGACTCGAAATTGGTTGCAAAGGAAGATCGTCAGGTTACGCATATCGTCGATGGTATTGAGACGTATCAAAGATCGATATACGATAACTCGGAGGTACTCTGACTCGGCGAATGACGATCGTGCAATTGTCATTGTTCCGATGGATGCTATACTCGGGATGTTAAAATGTGTCGAGGAAAAGAAAAACTTGGCTCGAGGATTTTCTAGTTGAACGAATGACGGTCAGACTATCGAACCGAGATCTTGGCTTGGATGAAAAATGAAAATGTTTGGATTTGCTTCGTTGACAACCACAACGTTGACGTCTTTGTCTTATGCGAGCGCAACTCCAGCCTCGCACATGCGTCACGCCGATTAGGACAATCACTCCGCGTGAGCGCTGGTATGGTGATTCATACAGCGGGGGTGATCGAACTTGCATGGTATGGCAACTTGTATGCATCGATTGTGGTTTGACGCGAAGGTGGACTCGAGAATGAATCGGTGTGCTTGATGATTGAACTTGAGGATTGAGTAGGTCCAATCCGCGTATCGAGAATGAATTAGTCTAGACTCAAACAAAAGTTACGTCCCGATGAGAATGATTATCCCGCGGGAGCATTGCATGGTGATTCATGAACCACCGTGGATAATCGGACTCGCGTGAGATTGGGGCGCAACATATTGTCGAGCTAGACGACCTCGTGATCGAATACATGAATTGGTTAGAATTGGTGATTTGAACGGATTTGAATATGTGCAACGCGTGCCTTAATACGAATTAGGTGATCGTGCTCGATGTTTAGAAATCTGAGTGAACGCGAGCTTGGGGTAGAAAATCCCGTACTACCGACTTTGGTTTGACCCTAGGATTGGGGTCAGTGTTGGCATTATTGTTGGAAAACTATGATTCCAATCCTGACATTGACTTAGCCTCGAAAAGATAGCCTAGCGGTTAGGCGAGACGCCATGTTTCAAGAGTTATCAATCGAAAGATTGATCTTGAGGATTGGTATGAATGGATAGTGTGAATCACGAATATAGGAATACCCCTCACGAGATTCGGCTGGCATGCATATATTTCAGGGACGCTTGAGTATGTGCACGATGCGACTCGAGTGAGAATGACGAATTCTCTATCATGCGGCTTGGTCGAATGCATGTATTTTGGGGACGCCTGGAATGCGTGCACGATCCAACCAAGTGATACGTTGAGTTCAAGGAAGACATGAGGAATGGAAGAGTGTCGAGAATTTGAGATCGTGTTAAGGAAAAAGATTGATAGTCGTGCGAGCGTGGCTCGGAATCGAAGAAACGCGTAGGCGGAGTGTGTACGATAAATCATGACGTGCCCCGCATGAATGTTATAGTTCCGTGTCTAGGAACGATTAAGTCTTGGCCATAGAAATGGTAAGATGGTTTGCCTTCAGGAAAGTCTCGAGCACGAGACTTGTTCTGAGTGGTGTATGTTGTAGTGCCCCGTCCCGCAAAGTCAATCGGATGAATCGAAACGCCAGCGACGTTCGGACTTAGCCTTTCAACGGCTGCTCGAATGCTCGCTCGGTCAAGGCGATCGATCGCTCAGGTGGGGTAGTTTCTGTGAAATTGCTTCATCTTAGCCTTCACATAATAAATCGTATGTTTTCAACTTGCACAAGTAGGCTTGATAATAAAAGAGACGAATCCACATAACTAAAGGGAATAATTCCGACAGGTCGAATTGAGTTAGAATATGGAAAGGTCCAACGGTCGGCTTAGAGTTGGTGCACGACGTGCTTTGAAAATGACACTCGGTCCTTCGTCCCGTGGCTTGGGAGAAGAAAAAGTTGGTCTCCGCCACAAGCTAAGAGTTAGCCAAATTCATAGGCGTCGCCCGCATAAATGCTTCATAAAGCATGCACGGTCTCTTCGCCCAAGGCGTGGCATAGCTTCTGCTCGCCGACGGGTTAAGTTGTGTTGCACGGCTTGTGGCATAAGTCTAGGCACCCCAAATAACTTGGTTGTTCAAAGTCGAACGCGTGCACGGCACGTTCCTACGACGCAAGGCTTGACGCAGCCTTTGCTCGTCAAGTTGTTGCAAAGTAAGTTAGGCAAGTTATGTTAAGCTATCAGGAGTAGTAGCAGACACGGTTCTATGAGTTCTACGGCTGGGTATAACCACATAGTCTCACGATCGTAAGACCCGTCATATAGAGTATGACTTGGGCGGTGGTGTCACATAGAGTTTCAAGTTGGTTTAAGACACGATGTCCCGGATTTAGTGTTTTAAGGCATGGGCCACGGTTGATTTATTGAGTTTTGGAAAGTGTTTCAATAGTTGTTCTTGAGTTGAGTGAAATGATAGGACAAGAAAGAAGAATGCTCGCGACTGGGTCGTCGAGGCAAGAAAGAAGAATGCTCGCGACTGGGTCGCCGAGACAAGGTCTCAGATGTGAGAAGTGTTGAACTTAGCCCTGAAAGAGATGGTAACACTAGAAGTAGATTGACTGTGTGAGACGTCAGTTCGAGTCGAGTCTTGCATGGTCACTGGACAACTTGTACAAGGTGGAAGTCTTCTCGAGTGATTGCCGGGACGTCGGGATCATGTCGGCCCGGGGGAAGCGAGTTGGCTCAAAGAAGGATGCTGGATAACCGCATGGGAGATTTGGCGCTTCCGGGGCTAGCTACCCGCGGAAGGGCGGACCGAATCCCCTGAGCCAAGTCCATTATAGCGCTGGACGCTAGTGACTAGTTCATATAGATGAGTCAGCATGAGCGGCGATCCGCGTAAATGCCTTTGGATTGAGTCGAGTATTGAGTGTAGTATATCAAGAAAGTCGAGTTGAATGTGTGAGTATAGTTGGAACACAAAATGTTGGGCCTAAGATTTGGTTGCGACGTAGGTGAAGTGCTTCGGCACGAGATGTGGCGTCGAATCTTATGTTGTCGGCATATAAGTTGAATAGTTTGGATGTGAGTTGTCTTAAGTCTAAGTCAGGAAAGGCCGCAAGGCAAAGTCGGTCGAGTGACACTTAACCCACAAATCTTGATTGGGTCAGTTGATGATTTAGTAGCAAAGGACCGCGGGACGGCAAAGGCCGCGAGGCGGCGATATGATTGAGTCTCATTGAGTTGCGAGGCACGACCTCAATCTTAAAGCACGAACAAGTCTAAGCAAGGTCTAGAGGCACGACCTGCACGAGTCGTTCCCCCTTGACGTCGATCGCACACGAGAATTGGTCTAGAGGCACTTGAGTTTAAGTGAAAGTCTTAGCACGGCCGAGTTCGCATAAGTTGCCCTCGGCGAAGCTGTCTTGAATACGTTGAAGTCACGAATAGAGTATGGCACGATCCTGCCGTCCCGAGTCAATTCGGTCAAGTACATAAGCGATGAGGCACTGCTCCGATCGAAATACACGTTGGCATTATAGCACGACCATGTTGTCGCGTTATCGAGTATGGGCCAAGATGTCTGTCCTAAAACTGATTCTAAGGCAAGACGAGAAAGACAATCGTAAAGGGGCTTGTATTGCACAAAAGTAAATGAACGTGTCGGTTTTGTATGGGTGGGCGAGGAGCTCACTCCACCAGTACAGTTGAGTACTGACACCCACACAGTTTCCATGTGCAGGCACAGGTAGAAGCTCGTGGTGCGGAGCTCGCTTGGATGCGTCGAGGCACGGAGTTCCTTGGCGATTCGAAGCGTGCGGCCGCATGAAGTCAAAGACTTATACGGGACATAATGTATGGACATCGCCTTCCGAAGTTTTCGTTGCCTCAAGCATTGTATGGAGAGATGAGAGAGAGCAGAGTGACTTGTAAAATGAGAGAAAAGTGAGCACGAGAGACTTGTAATCATGGCCTTGCGCCTATTGTAATCTGATTGTTCAATATCAATAAAGAGTTCTTTTGAATAACTTGTGTTTTGCCTTTAAAATTCTGCTGCATTTTCAATGTTTCTGCTTGGGACTTATGTGCGACGACCCCGTCGCCGCCGCTGTAATCGGCCGTTATGGAACCTGCCTTGCACGAGCGCAATCTAGGCTCGTGCGGCATCACGCCTTAGCGAGGACGATCGCTCCTACGGGAGCGGGGCGTGACAGTATGTTTCCATTTTTCCAATGTTTATCTTCTTTTTAAATGTTTTATAATATGTTATCAGTCAATATCGGCCGGTTTTGCGTCGTTTCAGTCGAAATCTGACAAATATCAGACTGACATGTTGCTTCCAACTCTCAATACCATTATGTTTCGGTATCGGCCGATACAAACTTTTTGGGCATGTATGAGATCGGGTACCCTAAAATCTGATACGCTTAGGGCTGTTATTTCAAACCTTGCTAAGAAGGTGGACATAGATGTGAACAATATTTGGTAGCCAAGACCTTAAGCAGGAAAGTGAACACCTCAATACTTGCCTTGCAAGCACTAGCGATGTTGCCTGACTCAGAATTTGAGCAAATAGACTAGGACAATAGCATCTTGGAGGGATTTGTGTGCCCCAACAAAAGGGATATGTTGTTGAAGGCAAGGTAAATCAAATCTACAAGCCTAAAAGAATTAATTACAACGGTTGCAACAGTCTAGGGAACAGAAGATGTAGTACTTTTAGCATATGGGAAGGAGTAAGCATGACTACTGTGTATATTACCGAACAACTTGCAGATAGTTCGTAAGTTGATCTACTGCGTGGAATGTTGACGTCAAATGTGAGTAGGAACTTCAACTAACAAGGGTTTGTGATGAAAGACTTGGCGAACCAAAGAAGATTTTTGGTATGGAGATCCTCCCAGATACAACAACAACAACAAAGCCATTATCCAAATATTTGGGGTCAACTCTTTGAATCATTTTCTTTCATTCAGCTTTGTTAAGGATCATGTCCTCTGTAACACTAGCATATCCTTCTTTAAAACCTAAATCTAGATTTGTTTAGACCTACCTCCAATTCTAGTAGCTCCTTTAACTACTATGTTATCGCTCTTCCTTATTGGGTCATCTATTGGTCTATGTTATACATGTCCAAACCACCTAAGACGATTTTCTCTCATCTTGTCATTAATTGGTGTCACCTCTAAGTTTCCACAAATACGCTCATTTTTTATTATATTCTCGATGTTTTGCCACTCATCTCTCTTAGTATTCTCATTTCTGCTACACCAATTTTTTAGACATGTTGTTTCTTAATTACAACATCCTGATCCACAAAGCATGGTTGGTCTTATAGTTGTCTTATAGAAATATCTTCAAATAAAAACCATGGCTGTCAAATAGGAGAGGTAGAGAAGCTTTTGCTCAATTCTACACAAAGAACATGAAGCTTGCCGTTACTCTTAAAGCACAATTAAAACTCTCAAACACCATTACCACCAACTACGGATGCAAAGCGTGACGACGTGCCTCAAGTACCTTGTGTGAGTTCAATTGGAAGCTTTATTTATGTGATTGTTTGCATTCAACAGGGATCTATCACAAGCAATCTATGAGCCAGACAAATACATCCAAATGAAAAAGAACACTTGCAAACAGAAGTGGACTCTTATGCTTGACGTGAACTTCAACCTTGGCCTGATATTTGGTAGAGATAATGGTTAGGGGAGCATTTTAACTGGAATTGATTCAGACTGCCGGAGAAGATTTAGACAAACAAAGGTCAAGCATATGCATGTGGTTTTACTAGTTGAAGGTCCTTTTTTCTCTCTTTGCTCAGGCCTGGGCTTGAACCCAGACCTCCCCGATAACCCTCACCAGCTCCATCCGCTGGGCTGCCTCTGGTGGCAATTGAAGGTCCTATCAGTTGTACATTTATGCTATAGTCTACAGTTATTTTGTTGAGTAAAGAAGTAGAATTCATGATAGCTATAATTATATGATTATTGATCAATATTACATGCCAGCATGAACATGTAACTTTCTATTGCAACTTGTAGGCTAGCCATATGAGCTTGAAGGCATATGATTATAGTTAAAACTGTACCTTGTTGTTCCAACTAAAACTGGGCGGCCCAAGCAATACATACTTTCAACTTCTTCTCGGACATATTCCCATTTGCCATGTGCAGTCTAAGACATAATTTAAAGCATGTTATGGTTATCATAATGATAATTTTGAGCATGTCATAGTTTGACTTGTAGAATCATATGAATGCACAAAAAATAAATTATTTAGAAGATTTTTAAGATAAGAAATATGAAGAAGTTTAGCACTTATGCTTATACAAAAGCATACTGCAAAAGCTTGAATAGGTAAGTCCTGACGAATATTTGGTAAATTTGTAGGAACTTCAATAACTGGCATCTGAAACATTTTCAGAAATTCCTTCTCCTGCAGACATATTTGAAAATCATTGTTGTAAGGTATGAATAAGAAAACAACATAGAACAAATTTTCATCAAATGGAAACTCGGGCAACCATACTTCAGTTTTAGCAGTACCGGTCATCCCTGAAAGCTTTGGATAAAGTTTGAACAGTGATTGGTATGTTATTTGGGCCACAACAACTGAATCAGCCTGAAAAACCACCATGGATGCTAAGTTGATGAAAAAGCAAAAAAGCAAGTTAACAAGTAAATTAAAAAACTGACCAAATCTTTTATAGCATGAGTAATTTTGAAATCCAAAGTTCAGTTAATACCTGGATTTTTAGGCCTTCTTTAGCCTCAACTGCTTGATGAATACCTTCAGACCATCTCCTTTTCTCTTCAACTCTCCCTGTAAGCTGCAGCAATTCAATCATTAATATTTCAGGAGCAAAGCTTATCTGGTTTCTTAAAATAAACAACATCAACGAAACCTAAAAGGAACAACTTAAATATATTTATAACTAAAGTAGCATAGAAATAAGAATAATTGAAATTCTGTTTAGCCATAAGAAGATAAAGCTGAGAGACCAATATGTTCAGCACAATTCTGCTAGACATACATCCCATTTGTAGGATACTATCCCAAAGAAAAAACAATAACACCTCTTCTGTATAAAGGATAACAACAGCATGCAATAATGGTGAAAAGAAATCTTGCTAGTATACTTGGACTCTGCAGAATTTTGTTAGTAAAATTTTAGTATAACAAATGTGGCTTATGAATATAGAACTTAAAACGTGAGTTGGACATCCATAGAATATCCTTATGTAGCAGAATTAAGCTTACAGACTAAACAAATCAATATTAGCATTCCTCACCAAAGTATTTATGCAGTGTTAGTAGCCAGGTTTGACTGCAAGTCTACTAATCTCATGTCTTCTTCTAGAACCTTTCTTACTCCAGGAGAACTTTTGGAGAGGCAACTCCTTGGTTGCATGCAGGGGCGGCCCTGGCCCAGGGCAGGCCGGGCGACGGCCCAGGGCCCCCCGGCGAAAGGGGGCACCATCATGGTTCTATCTACAATAGAACTAGTATGTATCAAGTGTCATTTTTAACCAAAACAATTGTAGTGTAGTGGTTATAATGAAGGCTTTTACTTTAGAAGTCCTTAGTTCAAAACTTGTTGACAACAATTTTTTGTTATATAAATTTTTTTACATGTATGGAGGGCCCATTTTAAAAATTTCGCCAAGGGCCCTCATTAGCTCAGGCCGGCCCTGGTTGCATGAGCATAAACTGTATAACCAGTAAGGTAGGTTTTCATACGAAACAATTCGCCTCCAGGTCCAGGGTTTATCGCAAGCTTCTCTCCTGTCTATACTACATAGTTTCCAAGTTTTCATGACCAGACATCTATTGGAAGGGCCCACAACAGTTGATAGCTGGTAAAAGAAATTGAGAAGCATTTTGTTGGAAACTTCTCAATTTAGAGTTGTGTTCTATATCACAAGTACTCCTCCAGAGCATCGTAATAGTCTATATGTATCCAACACAACACTTCCTCAACGATCATGTTGGATATGGTTTGCCCATGTTTAGGCTCCAAAGGGACCCAAAACAAGACTGCACATGATTTGGCATGGTCGTGATCGTCCTAAACATACTTGAGATATGAGAAAGTAACCTTTCATTGCATAGGGTACTTTCTGGCTTTTAGGAACCTAGTTACTACATAAACATGTTTTATAGATCTTATTTAAGATCTACAAATATACATATATGTGTGTCTGTGTGTATAAATATTATATACCATATCCATGTCATACCTATCCTAAATCTACATTTTTATATTCTGAATTGTGTCATGTATGTATCTGAGTTTGTGACCGTGACAAGGCAACCTAGGTTTTGCTCAATAACCGCACAAGAAAAACGCTTACATTGCAAGGAGAGAGAAACAGATACAAAAACTACTGGATGTGTTACTTCCTCAAAACAATAAATAGCTCTCACCTCATTGACTATGAGTGCCTTCCCATTTCTAACAATGTACTGGACGTCACGGCGGTAAAACTCTTTGGCCTTCAAGGCATTCATTAAAAACCTGCAAAATCACTCTCTGCTCAAGGATATGATGGCAACAACTAAAGAACCATTGCCGACAACTAACCATGAATTTCAATAATAGCTCACATAGTCATCACCACGATGTATCCATTACTTAAGAATCATCTCTAAAATAACTCATTCAAGTTAACAACATAGAGCATTTGTGCAGTAAAATGCGGCATTGGACAACAATATAAAAAAAAAAATTATATATATATATATATATATATATATATATATATATATATATAGAGAGAGAGAGAGAGAGAGAGAGAGAGAGAGAAAGAAAGAAATCTGATAAACACCTAGCCCAAGGATCGTTTTCATCCCACAGATCATTTGTGTCAAGAACCATCTCAGCAAGAGCAACTCCTTCCTCAGTCAAATCCACAGAATTATCTTTAAGCTCTACATTATAATGCTGTAAAACAGTCAATTCCACAGTACAATAAGTGTCCAGAACAGGATACACCAAATAAATGTGGATTACAGAAAAAAAATTAAGATATTAAGGCACTCTGCAACTGATAATGAACCACTTATATTAAACTTACAGCGCCACGTTCAAGTAGCTCAGCGACTTTTGCAGCTACAGGATACCGTGCAACATCTTGGCTAGCCTGTTAATAGACATGCGATGAAAATGAACTGGGTGTGAAATACACTAGCATAAATAAGTCGCATCAGATAATGAAAGTAAAAGAAATAAAAGTAAAATCCTACAACACATTTACCTCACCACTTATCAATAGTGGATTCCGTCCCTCGTCGATAAGGACTGAGTCAACTTCATCAATGATTGCAAAATGAAATGGCTTAGGCCTGGTTTGAGATATTCAGGTTTGCTGGTAAAGCAACATAAAAACAAACATATAGAAGCCAAGAAATACTTTTGACTGTACCATCTCATAACAAGTTTTCCTTTGCTTCCAGAAAGATTATCCCGAAGGTAGTCGAAGCCAAGTTCCTATCGGACAAACATCATCATCATCATCATTCAAACATGAAACTGAAAATTAAAACTCAAAAGACTAGTTTAGCAACCGCTATGTTAAAAACACTGATGAAACAATGCACAAGCTCTAGCTGTACACATGTTCTATATTCCAAATACATCCGTGTTTGGAGAACATAAAGCATCTGAGAATACCTATGCATATAGGTATCATCGAGCAGAAGCCGATACAGTTGGGCCACTAACAATTATTTTCAAATACCAGGTTTAAAACGGAGGTCAAGACCATGTACAAAAGCAACTTACCGAATTATTAGTGTATGTTATGTCACAATAATAGTTGGATCTCCTCTCATCAGCAGTCATGCCCCTCTACAAGTTCCAATAACATTAGAAGAAACAATTACTTGCCAATACATACTTCAATAATCCATAATCAGCCACAGTATTTTGGAAGGATCTATGGTGGTTTGGCTAATAAGCAGATAAAGAAGGTATGATGTGTTGCGCACCTGTATAAGACCGACAGAAAGGCCAAGGAAACGATGAATGCGGCCCATCCATTCAGCATCACGCTGGGCCAAATAGTCATTAACTGTCACCACTGGACATAAAAAAAAAAAACCAACAAAAACAAAATTTCATTAAAAGCAAGAATTTTGTGGTCAAACTAATAATGATTTCGCCATGACATGCATGCACGGTACTATACTTCTCACAAGTACATCTTCATGAAATAAACCATCCTATTCATAGTATTCTGTATATCTACTTGATGCTTACCTTGTGGTTCCAATATTAGTCTATATAAATCAGTTTTACATGTTATAATACAGCAAACGTGAACAGGAATGAGTAGAAAGAACTTTGAGAAATCTTCCTTCTCCAGCAAAAGATCAAAAAGAACAGGGTTACTGATGGTATACAATGCAATAATTGGCTGATTTTCCGCGCAATGCAACCCAAAACCACTAAGATAGAATCCTAAAGTTCCATTTCACCCAATCAACATGAATATAGACGTGTCTAAAATTTATCATCTGTGCAAAAACCATTTGATTGCTATTTGAAGCAACAAGTAGTTAAGTACCATGAAGACCCTCGCCAGTGAGAGCATTAAGATAGGCGGACAACGTGGAAACTAGTGTCTTCCCTTCCCCTGTTTTCATCTCTGCTATACACCCGTCATGTAGCACAGCCCCACCAATAATCTGAAAGCAATAACCATGATGAGAGAGATCAGAAGATAAGCTTTCCTAATTCATCTTAAAGTTAGCATTTGAACCTCTCCTTGACTAAAAAAGGTTAGAACTGATGATTCTTGTACCTGGACGTCAAAGTGCCTCATCCCAAGCTTCCTTCTTGCAGCCTCCCGGACAACGGCAAATGCCTCTGAAGAGATGGAATTACTTAGCAAATAGTAAAGAAAAGGCTAAAAGTTCTGGCTCCCATGCAAGTAACAGGAAGTTGAGAGGAACTGAAGACAAGTGATAACCAGCTTGTATATCAGCAAGTGTTTCCCCTTTGTTCAAGCGAAAGCGAAATTCTTCAGTCTTAGCACGCAGCTGAAACATCAAAAGAGGGGGGAAATCCAACAAACTACGAATTAAAATTGAGCAACTTTTCCAATAAAGTCTGACCTCTTTTTTCTTCTTTTGGTCCAACATTGAAGAACAGAAGTTGAAGAACAGAAGACAATGTAAACATAACAAATTTCACATTGAAGTCACAGGGAACAATCAAACTTTTCGCACTCTAATTATAATTTACACTTTAAATTAAAGAAAAAGTATGTAGCGGACCATTATAGATGCTAAAATCAGCCTGCAAGCAATAACCAAAACTGAAAAAAAAAAATCCCATGCAGATCATCATTTCTTTCTTTGGTCATTAGTATTAGAGAAACATAGAACGTAAATTCACATCAAAATATCAGTCCCTTCTCTACTCTCATAAATCGTAATATCATCCTCGTTTGTTCTTTGATTTCATACTGAAAAGGAGTGCACAGATTATTTACTTGACCATTGGTCCATTACAAATTCTAAAGAAACCAACACTGGCTATATCCAGCATGTCACGTTACCTACTAAAATCAAAACCCTTCCCCAATTATTGAACAGAACATGTCCCATAGCAAAAAATCATCAATGCAAATAATCAAAATGGAACCTTTTTATACCAACTGATCATATTTCAAATTCTGATGAAATCAGCAACGAATATATCAAATTCCAATGCAACCAACATGGGAAAATATCAGCATGTGACAGAACATTTGTCCGACTATTGAACATGGCATGTCATAGCAATAACCATTCCAATGAAACCAGCACGGAATTTATGAAACATGTAACAACAAAGCACTTCTCCAGCTATTTCAAAGAACATGTTCTAGCAAAACCCAACTTCCAACAATAAAAATTGAACCTTTTCACACCAACAGATCATAGTTTCAACCAAAACACACATGGGGATAATAAAAATCAATCAATTTTTAACATAATTAACCACTTTTCTCTTTCTAAATCACGGTGAAAGGAAATTGCACCGAACCTGTTCGTCCGAAAGCCCGAGAACAAGAGGCTCGAAAGCATTGACGGCGGCGACGAGGCGATAGTAGTCGCGGACGACCCAGCTGTTCATGCTCCATAGATCCCTCCACTTCGTGCCTTTCAGCTGCCCCAACTGCTCCTGAAAACGAGCGCGTCAGAAATTATGCTGAATCGCAAATTCATGACATGGGCATGGGAAAAGACAGCACCTTGAGAGAGAAAGCGGATTGCTTGATGGAAGTAGTAGCTAGAGGAGAAGAAGAAGAAGAAGAAGAAGAAGAAGAAGAAGAAGAAGAAAGAGTGAGTTTTGGGAGTTGAGTCTTCTTCTTGTGAGGAGGGAAGGGAAAGGGGAGAGGAGAGATGTGGAGAGAGGGTTTAGAGGAGGAGAAAGGGAAGGAGAGTGGAGAGGAAGAGATGAGAGAGAAAGTGTGAGCCATGGCCATGGGGGAAGAGAGAGAGAGAGAGAGAGAGGGAGGAGAGAGAGGGTTTAAGGGTTCAAATATGGGTTTTTTTCACGAGGAAAAATCACGCAATTTACAATTAGATACCTTCGGACTTTCTCCAATTTTCGGCAATTGATAAGGGCACTGCATCTTTTGATCAGGGCTAGCCCTGATCAAAAACTTCACTTTTTTTATAACAAGGACTGTCTAATTTTCGGACAGTCCTGCAAACTGAATGGACTGCCAGAAAACTTGGCAGTCCTAAGTCTCAGCATGTGAAACAAAAGGACTACCCATTTTTCTGGCAGTCCTTACTGTATGTAGGACTGCCAGAAATTTGGACAGTCCTTGTTATAAAAGACACTTCACTTTTTGATCAGGGCTAGCCCTAATGGGCTAGTCCGATCAAAAGATGCAGTGCCCTTATCAATTGCCCAATTTTCACTTTCATTACCCAAAATTATGGCTAATTATAAGGGCACTCTTTTTGATCGGGGTTGTCCAAGTGATAGTTTTCCATTATTTACAAATTTGCCACTGAAAAAATTACTCGGGGCTATCCAAGTGGTAGGTATAAAAGATAGGTAAATTATAAGGGCACAGCACATTTTACTCAGGGCTGTCCAAGTGTTAGTTTTCCTATATTTACAAGTTTGCCACTGAAAAATTACTCAAGGCTATCCAAGTGGTAGGTATAAAAGATAAGTGTTATAATTTTTGTTTTCTTCCTCACTCTCCATTCCTCACAAGAAGAAGAAGAACAACAACAAGAAGGAAAAAAAAACAAGAACAAGAACATCAATTTTTGCAAACCTAGTTTATTTTGATTTTTTGCTCTCTTCTAATTTCTCAGATCTCTTTCTCCAAACCCTACTTTATTTTTCTTCTTCTTGTTTGGGCATTATGGATGAAACCCTAGTTGTAGAATAAATTGGGTTATCAAATCTATCAAATCTGTTAATCTATTAGTCTATTAACCAATTTTTCTTTATTAATAGAAGAATTATGCATGAAATCCTAGTTGTAGAAGAAAACTATGGAAGAAATCCTAGTTGTAGAATAATTGGGTTCATATCAGGACTGCCACAATTTCTGACAGTCCTAGAAGTATTGAGGTCTGCCAGAAATTGTGGCAGTCTTGAAATAGACTTGTTGTACAACAGGACTGCCACAATTTCTGACAGTCCTAAAAATAATGAGGACTGCCAGGAATTGTGACAGTCTTGAAATAGACTCGATGTACAACAGGACTGCCACAATTTCTGGCAGTCCTAGTAGTAATAAGAACTGCCAGGAATTGTGGCAGTCCTGAAAGGGACATGCTCTACAACAGGACTGCCACAATTTCTGGCAGTCCTAGACATATTGAGGACTGCCAGAAATTGAGGCAGTCCTGAAAGATACTTGTTGTACAGCAAGTTCCTTTCAGGACTGCCACAATTTCTGGCAGTCCTAAAGTCGACATTCCCGAATGAAAAAAACATGTTAGGGTTTATTTTAATCTTGATAATAGAGTAAAATATGTATTTTAGGATTTATTTCCATGCATTCTTTGTGAGGAAAGAAGTATTTAACCTTTATTTTCATACATTTTAGGGTTTATTTAATTTTTTGGGTGCCATCGAAATTGGAAAAGAGAAGGGAACTAGGGTTTTGATGGAGATGGTGATGATGGAAATGGTGGAGAAGAAGAAGATGATGATGATGATGAGAAAAAAAATTAGGGTTTTGATGAAGATGTGAGAATGAAAATGGTGGAGAAGAAGAAGATGGATAGAAGAAGAAGAAGAAAGCTAGGGTTTGTGAAGAGAGAGAGTGAAAATTTGAAATGAGAGTGATTTTTCGGGTTTGGGAGGGCTGTGGGGTTTGGACAGCCCCCTGAATGAAAATTTTGGACAGCCCGAGTAAAAGTTCCTCAAAGCCTGGCTAGCTCTAATCTTGGCTAGCCCCGAGTAAAAAAACATGTGCCCTTATAATTAGCCAAAAGATAACTCTTAATATTTGTTTTCTTCTTCCTCACTCTCCATTCTCTCTCCCTCTTTCTTCTCCAAACCCTAGTTCTGGTCCCCACTTTTTTCTCAACCCCACATTTCCCCAAACCCTAGAAGATTTTCCAAGGAAGATTCTTAGAATATTCGGTACGATTACGTCAGCTAAACGACAAAATTTCTGAAATAATTTGTTTTTTTGAAGTAATCTTATATTTTGTCCCAATGTAGAAATTATGGAAGAAAGTGGATCATCACGTCTATCAATCGAGGAACCCAGATCTTCCGAAGAACACCACAAAACATCCGAAGAACTCTCGGTAAATTTCCGACCAACCAAATACGTATTCGACTGTACAACAGGACTGCCAGACTCTCTGGCAGTCCATAGAACATGAAGGACTGCCATATTACGCGACAGTCTATTTGTAGAACTAGTGTAAAATAGGACTGCCACAAAATATGGCAGTCCAAGAAGTAACCAGGACTGGCAGATTATGCGGCAGTCTATATGTAGAAATACTGTACAGTAGGACTGCCAGTATTCAAGGCAGTCCATAAAACACGAAGGACTGCCACATAACTCGGCAGTCTATGTGTAGAACTAGTATGAAATAGGACTGCCAGACTTTCTGGCAGTCTATAAAACACGAAGGACTGCCACATAACTCGGCAGTCTATGTGTAGAACTAGTGTAAAATAGGACTGTCAGACTTTCTGGCAGTCTATAAAACACGAAGGACTGCCAGAATGTCTGGCAGTCCTGTTGTACAGTCCTGAAGGAATGCCAATTTTTCTTGACAGTCTTGAAGTTGTTGATATTGTAATTTTCGTTGTAATTGTGATTGGCAATTTTTTTTCGAAATTAAATGTAGGGCATACCACCTCTTATTTCCATTGACTTGAGTAATATATTCTCAATGGATGTCGCATTTGAATCTTATGAAGAAGCATTAGAATGGTGCAGACAAGTTGGAAGGCAAGCAAACACAGTCCTTGTCATTTCAAGTCATTACGAGGCCCGTAGTGTCGTAAAACTGCTGATATTGGATGCGAAAGAGGTGGGACATTTAGGCTTCATCGAAGGAAAGAAGAACGTGCCCGAAAAAAAGTCCCGGAGAAGACGGTAGGGTCCAGAAAGTGTGGTTGTCCTTTTAAGATAGTGCTTGTCTCAAGACATGATGGAAAGTAGACAGTTGATGTCAGAAATGGGATGCACAATCATACGCTGACGGAGACACTTACTGGTCATCCCTATGCCGGAAGGTTGAACGAAGAGGAGAAAAAGTTAGTTGAAGAATTGTCCTGCTCCGGAGTTAGCCCGAAACAAATTTATTCCGCGGTGCGCCAGAAGAATGAACAGAACAAGTCAACGATGAGGACAATCTACAATGTACTCTCGAGATCGAGGACAAATACCCTAAGAGGAAGAATGGCGATGCAACAAGTTTTGAAGTTACTTGCCGACAATCACTATGTGGAGTACCATAGAAGACATCCGCCATCTAATGAAATTACTTCTATGTTTTGGGCGCATCCGGAGTGTACGCATTTGGCACGGTCCTTTGTCGATGTCTTGGTGGCTGATTGCACGTACAAGACTAACAAATTCAAGATGCTACTTTTCCATATTGTCGGCTTCACGTCAACAGGTAAATCATTTTCAGTTGTATTTTGTTTCTTGAAGAATGAAACCGTAGATGACTATACATGGGCATTGAACAAATTGAAGATACTTTACACTGGACACAAAGAGCCGTCTATTTTTGTCACCGATCGAGAATATGCATTGATGAATGCTATAGATATCGTATTTCCTCATGCTCGAAGACTACTATGCATATGGCATATTAATCGAAATATTCAAGCACAATGCAAGAGCAGGTTTGAAAAAGTAGACGGCAAACTTGATATGGACCGCTTCACAGAATTCTACGACGATTGGACCCTTGTGTGGCGAGCAAGTACTGTAGACGCTTTTGATAAAGCATGGTTGGAGTTCAAAGAGAAGTGGGAAAGTAGCAACAAGCCATGTATATCTTATATCAAAGGCACATGGATTGATCCATTTAAAGAAGATTTCGTCTTAGCATAGACAAATAAGGTGAAGCATTACGGCACGACCACTACAAACCGTGCCGAAGGTTCACACTCAAAACTGAAGAAATATATACGTTCATCGGTCGGTAGTTTTGTGTCAGTTTGGCAGTCGATAAATCGAATGACCAATTCGACGGTGAACGAGATAAAGGCTTCATTTCAGATGAGCCTGAATATTGTAAAGCACGAATATAGGAAAGAAAAGCTTTTGTCTGATTTAATCCATGTATTGTCTTACTATGCTTTGTGTCACGCCCCGATTCCGTCGAATCGATAGTCGTCCCCCGGGCATGATGCCGTGCGAACCTAATTTGCGATCGCACAAGGCATAGTCATAAGGTAATCCGAGACACGAGATCTAAGAGAGTACGCAGACGAATTGATTCACACAATAAGTAAAGAAAACTTGATCTTTATTGATAATGAACATCTTTTACAGACTCCGATACAAGACTCATTGCCGTACGGGCTACAACATGACTCGATTACAAAAGAGTGCCGATGAGATAGCCGTTCCATACATTGCACATATCCCTCAATATACAACAAAGTACTCCAGTGACCTGGATGGGAGGGACGCTGAGTCATCTTACTTGGACTGTCGAGAGCCTTCAAAAGTAGAATCGCAAAGAAAGTCTTCGACGCACGGCCAAAACTTCAAAATCACGAACGCCGCCGAGCTAACTGGCGCGTCCTTCCTGGTTCGTGGGACCTGGAAGGAGCGAGGATCAGTACGATCACATGTACTGGCGAATGGCTAATTAAAATCCAAGCTCTGCATTTGATTCAAGAAGTTTCGTAAACATGTTAGCTAGCTATTTCAATAATCTTTCTAACCATCCTGCTCGATTTGCATGTTAACATGTTTTGAGGCAAGCATATAAAATTGTATAACATTAAGCAACTATCATATTCATCCCGTGTCCCGTACATTCGTTAAGCAGTGAAAGAGTGTGAAGGCCACTGGCAATGTCATGCCATCACGGACTATAGCTGGGTTAGACGGCGACCCTTTCGCATCGGGTAGCGAGCCTTGTGCGAAAGTTTTTGCCTAACTCGCGCCGATGAAGGGCTGGCGCTTGCTATAAACTCGTTCCTCCCGAGCCGAATCGGTCCCTTGGCCTAGGCAACCGTTCGAGGAAACTACACCTTGTCGACAAGTTGTCCAATGACCGTTTTGCTTACTTAGCCGTATTGTTGCAATAAACGTTAATCGATTCATTCTCTGCTTTGCATAGGCTAAGTGGATTTGCATAAAGAACATGTTTTCCATTTTCAAAACCGGCAGTTTGATAGCAAGTATTTCGTGAAGAATCATGCTACGATTTCTTTGATTCTACGCTATTATGACAAGCATTCATTTTACTTCACATATTGAGTTTTGAAGTAGAGGGACGAGGCGAAGGAGGTCAGCCACTCGCCTTAGACTTGCTTCAAGCGAGCGACCGGTTGGCTGCGCTGACGTCGCCTACGCAATCATCTGCAATCGCATAAGCAACTGATTAGAACACTGTATAATTCAAGGATATTCGATATGAATGCGAAGTTCGAAAATGCGTCACGAAAACCCATCGAAAACATTCACGAAAAACGCATTCACGAAAACCAAAGCCAAAGCCAAATCAAGTGCGGCATGAAAACCAGAGCAACGGGAGGTCACTCCCGACTCAGCCGCAGAGCCAATCCTCGAGGCGCAATCCGCTGAATATGGGACTTGGTTCCAAAGAAGCCATTCCATAATGCGGAATGGATCTTAATTCAACCGTTTCCGTTCGATCGACTCGGCCGATTCTGACCTATCGGTCCCGACCGAATCGATAGCAACAGTGTTCCTTTCTCGCGTACCCCGTAGACGGAAACGGGACACGATGTAGGGATGGGGCACTACACCATAACCAACTAATAAAAAGTTTCGTCCTCGAAACTTCAAGGATAGAACCTACCTCTACGAGAACAACGAAGGAAATTTCTCCTTCATTTCCGATTCAAGCTCCCACGTCGACTCTTCGACCGAATGGTTCTTCCAGAGGACATGGACGAGAGGGATCGCTCGATTTCGCAGCAGCTTATCCTTGCGTTCTAAGATTTGAACTGGCTCTTCAACGTAGGATAAGTCAGACTTTAGCTCCAGCTGGCCAAAATCTACCACGTGGCTCAGGTCGTGCACGTACTTCCGCAGTTGCGAGACGTGGAAGACATTATGTACACCTTCAAGCAGCGACGGTAGGGCAATTTTATAGGCCACTGGGACGACCCGTTCGAGTATTTCGAACGGCCCAATGAATCTCGGGCTCAACTTTCCTTTTGCGCCGAACCGAGTAACTCCCCGCATGGGCGACACCTTGAGAAATACGTGATCGCCTTCTTGAAACTCGAGGGGTCGACGATGAACGTCCGCATAGCTTTTCTGACGACTCTGCACAGTCTTTAGTCTTTCCCGAATGAGCCGAATTTTCTGCACGGTCTGTTCTACCAGTTTCGGACCGAGAATCTGTCGCTCTCCGACTTCGTCCCAGCAAATGGGTGATCGGCACTTGCGCCCGTACAAGGCTTCATACGGCGTCATTTGAATGCTGGATTAATAGCTATTGTTGTATACGAATTCGGCCAAAGGTAGATGATTGTCCTAGCTTGATTTGAAGTCAATTGTGCAGAGTCGTAGCATGTCTTCGAGAATCTGATTGACGCGCTCCATTTGGCCGTCGGTCTGAGGATGGTAAGCCGAACTGAACTACAACTTGGTACCCAGCGCCGACTGAAGGCTACTCCAGAATCGCGACATGAACCGTGAATCCCAATCAGAGACGATGGATACTGGAACTCCGTGCAGCCGTACTATCTCATCAAGATATATCTGCACCAGGCGATCAACGCTCCAAGTAACTTTGATGGCAATAAAGTGCGCTGACTTGGTTAATCGATCGACGATGACCCAGATGGCATCATTTCCCCGCGGTGTATTCGGCAGACCAACAAAAAAATCCATGCACACTTGCTGCTACTTCCATTCCGGAATCGCCAGATTCTGCATCTCCCCGCCCGGTCTGTAGTGCTCAGCTTTCACCTGTTGACAGGCCATGAATTGCGACACGAAAAGTGCCACATCTCTTTTCATCCTGTGCCACCAGAAGTTTGTGCAGAGGTCCTTGTACATCTTCGTACTGCCGGGATGCAAGGTGTACTTCGCGTAGTGCGCCTCCGACAATATCTCCTTTCTAAGTTCTGAATCATCCGGAACGCATAGCCTACCCCTCAATCGAAGTATGCCGGTCTCGTCTTCCGCAAAGTCGGTCGTCCTACCCGTCGAGATTAGCTCTCGTATCTTCTTCAGGTACGGATCATCCTTCTGAGCGGTCTTGATCCTTGCTTGCAAACTCGGCTCTAACTGCAACTTTGCCAACTGCACATTCTGAAATCGGACTCGGAGTTGATGCCCATCTCTTCTAGGTCGCATAGCAGTCTGCGGTCGATGGATAGCGAGGATATGTACTTCCGACTCAGAGCGTCCGCCACAACATTTCCTTTTCCCGGCGTGTAGTCGATAGTCAAGTCGTAATCCTTAATCAGTTCCAGCCAGCGCCTTTGCCGCAAGTTCAGTTCCCTCTGCGTGAATAGATACTTGAGGCTCTTGTGATCGGTATAGATCGTGCACGCTACTCCATAAAGATAGTGACGCCACAATTTCAACGCGAACACAATCGCCGTTAACTCCAGGTCATGCGTGGGATAGTTCTTCTCGTGCGGCTTTAGCTGTCGGGAAGCAAAAGATATCACCTTGTTCCGCTACATCAGCACACACCCCAAGCCCTGACCGGACGTGTCGCTGAATATCTGGAAACCTTCAGTCCCTTCTGGAAGTGCGAGTATCGAGGCTGAGATGAGCCGTTGCTTCAACTCTTGGAATACAGCTTCGCAGTCGTCTGACCATTCAAATGCAACTCCTTTCTGGGTGAGGGGAGTCAGAGGCGATGCGATCTTCGCGAAATCTTTCACGAAGCGTCGGTAGTATCCCGCTAAGCCAAGGAAACTTTGAATTTTGCCGACGGACGCTGGCCGTTTCCAATCGACAACGGCTTCAACTTTTTTTGGTCGACCGCAATGCCTTCAGCTGAAATGATGTTCCGAGGAATGCGACGCTACTCAGCCAAAATTCACATTTGCTTCGCTTCGTATACAACTGATTTTCTCAAAGGGTCTGAAGTACGGTCCGTAGATGCTCAGTTTGTTGCTGCTTGCTCTTCGAGTAGACGAGTATGTCGTCGATGAAGACTACTACGAACTTGTCGAGGAATGGTCGGAACACCCGATTCATCAGATCCATGAAAGCAGTAGGGGCGTTCGTTAGGCCGAACGGTATTACCAGGAACTCGTAATGGCCGTATCGAGTGCGAAAGGCATACTTTGGCACATCGTCCGGCTTGATCTTGAGTTGATGGTAACCCGAATGCAGATCAATTTTAGAGAACACCGTGGCTCCTTGAAGCTGATCAAACAGATCGTCTATGCGGGACAAGGGGTATTTATTCCGGACGGTGGCTTTATTCAGCTTGCGGTAATCGATACAAAGACGCATAGAGCCGTCCTTTTTCTTGACAAACAGCACGGGCGCTCCCCAGGGCGAGACGCTGGGTCGAATGAATCCCTTGTCGAGCAACTCTTGTAACTGCACTTTGAGTTCTTTAAGCTCTGCAGGGGCCATTCTGTACGGGACTTTCGAGTTCGGTCGGGTATAGGAAAATGTATCGATAGTGAAATCAATCTCTCGATCGGGCGGCATGCCAGGCAGCTCGTCCGGGAACACATCGGAGAATTCTGCCACAACGTCGGTCTGACCCGCATTCGCACCATCCTGTCGCATGTCTCGAACGGAAGCTAGATAGCCTTCGTACCCGGAATGCAACATCCGTCGAGCAGATATCATAGAGATCACCATGCAGGTCGGCGACACCTCACCACACGAGTAGCAGAATTCAGGCACTCCTGGTATGCGGAACGTGACCTTCTTTTCAGCACAGTCTATGGTTACGTTGCACGGACCGAGCCAATCCATCCCCATAATGATGTTATAGTCCTTGACGTCTAGAACTATCGCATCGAGACTGATCTTTTGACCACCTATACAGATGATTCCGTCTCCGTAGACTAAATTTGCAAGTAGTGGCATGCCCGACGGTACGTTAACAGTGAGATCGAGGCCTAGCGGTGTCAGGGAAAATTTGTGCTCGGCGGCAAAGTCCGTCGATATAAAACTATACGTGGCACCTGAATCAAACAATACACGAGCAGGTTTATTATTGAATTGCAGTATACCTGTCACGACTGTGTCAGATGCGAACGCTTCGTCACGGGTCATGGCGTAGACGCGGCCCTGAGCATTGGGGCGACGGTCTTGGCCATTCGGTTGTGCGGTCGGTGGAGCCCGAGGTGCTTGGCCTCGGTTCTGATGGTGTTGTTGGGGGCGCTGGTTTGGCTTCTCTGGACAGTTGCGTACGATATGGTTGGTTCGGCCGCACCCGAGGCACGCACCGTTCTTCAATTGGCACTCGCTGATCAAGTACCCCACCTTGTGGCAGAAAGTGCAGACTACTCGATCCTTCGTCTGGTTGCCGCCTCCGTTGCCGCAGTTTTGACGCTTGTGTGCGTTGTTGACTCCCGCATTACTATGGCGTTTGTTATTAAAGTGAACAGCGCCGGTAGTAGTAGGAGGATACTCGGACTCCAGACGGAGGGCATGGTTGAGTGCCTCGCCCATGGTTTTGTATTCGGGCACCGAGACATGAGCACGGATAGTGGAATGCAGGCCCACTTCGAATCGTCGAGCTCGACTTACAGTGGTAGGAAGATAGTCTCCAGCAAACTTGGCCAGTTTATTGAATTCGGCCGCATACTGTCGTACAGTCATATTCCTTTGCCTCAATTGCATAAATTTATTCTCTTTTTCCTGTCGCACGGCTGAAGAAAGATATTTGGTCTCGAACGCATCTCTGAATGTAGCCCAAGAGATCGTCGTCGTCCCGTCTTCACGTCGAATAGCCCGCTTCTGCATAGCCCGCCAATCGTGCACGTTCATTCGAAGTAGAAGTTGAGCACACGCGACTTTCTTCGAGTCCTCGACACCCAGAAGCTCGAACTTATCTTCCAGCTCCTCCAACCAGTCGATCGCCACCGAGGGATCTTCTGTGCCATTGAAGGAAGTGCGACAGCTTTTTGTAAATTTTGACACGTCGAAGTTGGAACTTCTCGGTGCCGCAGGTGAGAGCACGGGCGCCTCTGGTTCGGCTTCGTTGGATCGAACCGCAAGTTGGGTTATGGCAGGCGTCGTCGTTGAGTTGTTGTTGTTGTCCACGACCGCCTGTACGATTTGCTAGAAGGTATTCGGCTGCTGCTGTTGCAGCTTGAATTGAGCCTCGAACCGATTCTCAAATTGAGTCTGACGAGCCTCTGCTTGCTGACGATGGAGCTCGTTTTGACGTTGCTGCATTTCAAGCATATGTTGCATCGGGTCGTCGGAAGGCCCGGCTACTGTAGGCGTCATTCCTGTTGGGTTGACGGAATGCTTGGGTGTAGAAGCACTCGAGCCGCTTGAAGCGCTCGTCTCGTCCTCCGCCCGAGCTCCCGTAACTGCAGGGAAAAATGGAAGGCAACTCTTGTTAGTTTCAGAAAATGTCCTGGGTTCAGCGTATGGAACAACTCTTCTCATCGACACAAGGTCAACGATTGGAGACTAGAACTCGACACTGGAGGCCAAGGACGTAAAGCCGTGCTCTGATACCATTATGTCATGCCCCGATTTCGTCGAATCGATAGTCGTCCCCCGGGCGTGACGCCGTGCGAACCTAATTTGCGATCGCACAAGGCATAGTCATAAGGTAATCCGAGACACGAGAGAGTACGCAGACGAATTGATTCGCACAATAAGTAAAGGAAACTTGATCTTTATTGATAATGAACATCTTTTACAGACTCCGATACAAGACTCATTGCCGCACGGGCTACAACATGACTCGATTATAAAAGAGTGACGATGAGATAGACGTTCCATACATTGCACATATCCCTCAATATACAACAAAGTACTCCAGTGACCTGGATAGGAGGGACGCTGAGTCATCTTCCTTGGACTATCGAGAGCCTTCAAAAGTGGAATCGCAAAGAAAGTCTTCGACGCACGGCCGAAGCTTCAAAATCATGAACGCCGCCGAGCTAGCTGGCGCTTCCTTCCTGGTTCGCGGGACCTGCAAGGAGCGAGGATCAGTACGATCATATGTACTGGCGAATGGCTAATTAAAATTCAAGTTCTGTATTTGATTCAAGAAGTTTCGTAAACATGTTAGCTAGCTATTTCAATGATCTTTCTAACCATCATGCTCGATTCGTATGTTAACATGTTTTAAGGCAAGCATATGAAATTGTATAACATTAAGAAACTATCATATTCATCCCGTGTCCCATGCATTCATTAAGCAGTGAGAGGGTGTGAAGGCCACTGGCAATGTCAAGCCATCGCGGACTATAGCTGGGTTAGACGGCGACCCTTTCGCTTCGGGTAGCGAGCCCTGTGCGAAAGTTCCCGCCTAACTCGCACCGATGAAGGGCTGGCGCTTGCTATAAACTCGTTCCTCCCGGGCCGAATCGGTCCCCTGGCCTAGGCAACCGTTCGAGGAAACTACACCTTGTCGACAAGTTATCCAATGACCGTTTTGCTTACTTAGCCGTATCGTTGTGATAAACGTTAATCGATTCATTCTTTGCTTTGCATAGGCTAAGTGGATTTGCATAAAGAACATGTTTTTCATTTTCAAAACCGGCAGTTTGATAGCAAGTGTTTCGTGAAGAATCGTGCTACGATTTCTTTGATTCTACGCTATTATGACAAACATTTATTTTACTTCACATATTGAGTTTTGAAGTAGAGGGACGAGGCGAAGGAGGTCAGCCACTCTCCTTAGATTTGCTTCAAGCGAGCGACCGGTTGGCTACGCTGACGTCGCCTACGCGATCACCTGCAATCGCATAAGCAACTGATTAGAACACTGTATAATTCAAGGATATTCGATATGAATGCGAAGCTCGAAAACGCGTCACGAAAATCCATCGAAAACATTCATGAAAAAAGCATTCACGAAAACCAAAGCCAAAGCCAAATCAAGTACGGCATGAAAACCAGAGCAACGGGAGGTCTCTCGACTCAGCCGCAGAGCCAATCATCGAGGCGCAACCCGCTGAATATGGGACTTGGTTCCGAAGAAGCCATTCCATAACTTGGAATGGATCTTAATTCAACCGTTCCCGTTCGATCGACTCGGCCGATTCCGACCTATCGGTCCCGACCGAATCGATAGCAACAATGTTCCTTTCTCGCGCACCCCGTAGACAGAAATGGGGCACGATGTAGGGACAGGGCACTACACTTTGGGGTTAATATTTGATGAGATTGCTCAGGCAAATTCAATTGATTTTGATACCGAAGAATATGGTTGTACACATCGACATTCTTGTTTCACTTAACAAAATTGCCAAAGAAAAATTGGCTTTTGAAAATAAAACGAGAAAAAGTACAAGAAGTACAAATTTGATTCTGGGAAAGTATTGCTATGGAAGTCTGATCTGTGAATGATCACTTTCTTTCTTGGACCATATGATGATGATGAAGATCACTGCTTGAAGTAGAACAACTGGAAGAACTAAGTCACCAGAAAGGTATCGACGTACTTGGGCACTGATGGCGAGGCCGAATGCTTTCATGCTTTGCTTCACTCTGTTCTGAAAGAAAGGTTGAAGAAGAATGCTCTGGAGAATCAAAATCTCGAAGTTCTGATCTCTCTATTCTCTCCTGTCTCCGTGTGTCTGTTGTATGAGAAAAATAAGTCTATTTATAGACTTGGGCTCTGGTGCGTAAAAACTCAGGAAAAGTTCTATCTTTACGCTAACAACTGCCACCACGATCGAAGCCATCCTCTGCATATGTTGACACGTGTCCCATCATTTTAATAAGAATAGGATGCACATACACACGTTCTTCGAGAAGAATGGCCTGAAAGCCACGTAGGCAAACCACGTTCCAAACTGGTGGAGGAGAATAGGGCGTAAAAAATAGCCCCAATGTACTCTGAGCGTAAAGTAGTAGATTAGGCATAAAATAGCCTTGACATAGACTTCCCGCATAAAGTGGTTGTTAAATAACCTTGAGCGTAAAAATAGCTCAAATAGACTTTACGCACACGTCAACTGTTGAGCGTAAAAAGCTCGTATAGTCCTCGTGCGTAAAAGAAGCCATAGTGTGAGCGTAAAGTAGCTCAATCTACATACTAAACGACAACATTGGTCTCTGTATAAAACAAATCCCTTTGAATTCTGTGATATATGCCATCATTAATATCTTCATGTCAGAGTTTGCATTAAATGCAAGACTTGACAGCTTTGTCCAGCGTAAAAGTGGCTAGCTTGTCCTGGGCGTAAAATGATGGGTGTTGTCCCGAGCGTAAAGTGGTCAACCTGTTTCAGGCGTAAAGTGATTAGCCTCTCCTTGGCATAAAGGGGATCAATTTGAGTAGAATGATCTATCACTTTGGCTCTTTCTGTGAAGCACTTTTTACGCTCCTACAAGACCCCCTTCAAAGTTTTCAAATGTCTCCAAAATTTGAAACACTTTGAACAGAAGCGTAAAAGTTGAGATTTGATCAGTCAGCGTAAAATTCGGGATACGCAACAGTCATCCGCGTAAAAGCGGAGATATCCAACAGTCGGCGTAATTTTCAAAAGAAAATAATGTCGGTCAACATTTAACCGTCACAATGAATTTTCTTTCTCGAAACTTTCAAATGCTTCCTCATCTTCCCGAGTGAGCAGTTTCCAATGGGGAATGTGAAGAGTTGATTTTGATTTGTATAAATAAGAACAAATTCTCCATTTTTTTGCCATTCACCTTCGTATCGTCATGGCGCCGAAGAACGAAATCACCAACAAAGAGGCTTCAAGCTCCAAGCTCGATCTTGAGCGAGCGTATAATTTTTTAGAATGTTTTGGGGTGACTCCTGTAGTCTTTAGTCGCATTGATGGTGGTCCCCAACCTGCATACGAAGGGCCGGGAGACGCCGAAGCGTTTCTTAATCTGATGCGCCGCTCCGGGATTCACAATATGCATGAACTATGTGTCTCCCTTCGTCAGCCCAACGAAGGAGAGAAAAAAATGATATTTTTATGTATTGCGAATCTTTTATCTATAGGGGTCCACTTCCCCCTTTTATAAATAAAATTTTACTGTTAACCTCATCTATTGACGCACACTTGTTTATGCACTTCTTTTGACTGCTTCTGTGGTTGTTAATTCCCGAAAAACAAACCAACACGTGGCATCTGTCTTGTGGTTACGAGGGCTTTTAAATGAGATCTTCTCCCGAAATAGACTTATCTCAACAGTTCCTTCAGTCTTTATAAATAGCCGAGAATGTTTCATATATTCTCGTACTCATTCCTCTGAAGATAACTTTCTGCGATGCTGTTCTTCAACAAATGACAATAGCGGAGCTTTCCAACGGCGTTCCTTTGTATGCCCAGTCATTAGACGCAGATTCAACCACCATTAGAGCCAAACCATTCGACTCAAGTGGTAAGTCGATCGTAAGCAAATATCTATCTTCGAATTTTTGTTTGAAAACAGCTATTTTACGAGCGTAAAGCCTTGTTGAAGCACTGGCGTAAAAAGCCTTGCTGAAGCAATGGCGTAAAAAGCCTTGCTGAAGCACTGGCGTAAAAGCCTTTGTGAAGCACCGGCGTAAAAGCCTTGCTGAAGCACTGGCGTAAAAGCCTTTGTGAAGCACCGGCGTAAAAGCCTTGCTGAAGCACTGGCGTAAAAGCCTTTGTGAAGCACCGACGTAAAAAGCCTTGCTGAAGCACTGGCGTAAAAGTCTTTGTGAAGCACCGGCGTAAAAGCCTTGCCATCTGTTTTTAGTTAGCGTTTAATACGCATATGATGATACTTCTATCTAAAACACTTTTTCTTCGTTGTTTTCTGCAGAAGCTTGGCTGAAGAACTTTTTCAGAACTGGCATTGGTGACTTTGACGCTGTGAAGAGCGTTCTTCTGACATCAGCATCAGGGAGCTCATGCGCTTTTGACGCGCAAATCAGACAACTCAGAACTCTTCGTGGGATAGAAGGGTCTTCCTCTGCTGGTAGAAAGAGCCTTTATACACGGAGATTGGATGGTGGAGTCAACTCTACCCCGAGAAATCGGGTAGTAGAGTTCCTTTCACGGCAGAACTAGGAATTGTATCCCAATGATGGATATATTCCTATCTCCTTTGAGAGGCCGCTCCTAATCCACCAATTGTATTGGCAGCAACACGCCTTCGGGCTGCCATACTCTGGGGTTCTCCTCTTTTCTGAGAGAGAAGACCAGAGTTTGATTCCTACTGTTCTAATTGCCACTGGGGCTCAGACAGTAAGGAATTGACACCAACAACGAATCCGACAAAAGAAGATCCAAAGAAGAAAATAGATCTCTATTAGATTATCGTTGTGTGCGTAGAATGAAAATTCAAAATTGTAATAGATTTCCATTATGATTTGTAAGAAAGTCTAAGAAATGTAATAGACTTTTCATGATGATATGAGAGTGGAAATGATAATTCTTTTATGCTCAATGATTTGTATCTATCTGGATGTAATGTGGACATGATAGATAATGAAATCTTCTTTTCTGATTTAGAGTACACAATACTATCAGAGGTAATATGGACATGACAGTATGTGCGAACTCAAAAGAAAATTAGATTAATTTCTATGCAGAGGTCAAATGTAAATGATAGATAGGAAAGATAGATTTAATATTTATCCAGAGGTCATAAAAACATGATAAATAACAAATCCACTTTTTAATCAAAGTAGAAGATTAAAAATCCCTCTCTAAAGAGACGAGAAATCAGCTTAACCAAACCTTGGTAGCTGGGGAATAAGGAGACAGATGTTGTGAGCACATACGTCAAAACGACGGACGAATCAACATATTTCTCGGGAACAGAAAGGACGATTCAATTCCATAATTAAATGGATGAACCTAGTAAAATGAACGAACGAGTCTTTTCGGAAATAAAAAGTCGTTTTCAATTTCAGAGACCAGTTCATTAGTAATCCTCCTCTATAAATAGGTGAGAACTCTCTGTAATCATTTCATTCTTATTTCGATTCCTCTATTGGAAATGTCTTCCGAGGATGTACAGCAAAAGAATGAAGTCTCTAGGAACATTGAGGATATCATTGAGACATGCCCCGCTGAGCCAATAGTGACAGACCCGACTGAAGTAGGCAACAGTTCTTTTACGCCCAAGCCACCCCAAGACATTCTTGCTTTCTTAATAGAGCCAGGGAAAACTCCTGAAGAAGAGGCATTGAGGATGGCCGTCTGCAAATTTTTCATGAGTTCAGGAAACGATGCCTTCGATGCATTGGCTGACTATGTATTCAAATAAGGAAGGGAGTGGCCCTCGTCCTTAATCTTTTATAAAAGAAACTTTATTTTTATTCTCTCTTTCTTCTTTTTTTTTATACATAGTATTTCTTAAGAAATTTGCCATTAATTGGCATCATGAGTAGATCTCCATTGGGCTTCGATAACCGATATGCACCATTGGAGAACACGGACTCAATTACATAAGGGCCTTCCCATTTCGCTTGGAATTTCCCTTTGCTTTTGTGAGTCATCACCATTGGTCTCCAAACAGCTAATACAAGCTCGCCAACTTTGAATACCTCTCCTTGACTTTACGATTGAAAGTTCGAGATATACGGGCTTGATATAGCTCAATATGCTGTTGTGCTTGAAGACGCTTCTCGTCCAATCCTTTAAGTTCTTGGAGTCATAAGCGATCATTATTCTCTGTGGTTAACTCATTAGCAATAGCAATTCGAAGAGAAGGGATCTAGATTTCCAATGGGAGGACAGCTTCACATCCATAAACCAGTGAAAATGGTATAAAACCAGTAGGAGTCCGGACCGTTGTTCGATATGCCCATAAACATTCTCCAAGCTTCTCATTCCAATCTCGTTTATTAGAAGAGACAAACTTTTTGAGAAGTTTGATCATCGTTTTGTTGAAGGCTTCAGCTAAACCATTAGCAGCTAGATTATAAGCCGTAGAAGCCAGATTTTGAATTCGATTCTTGTCACAGAACCGATAAAATGCCTGACTGGCAAATTGTGGTCCATTGTCATGAATTATTCGTCGAGGAATCCCGAAGCGATAAATGACATGATGTTTAATGAAGCTGATTACATTAGATGTTTTCACTTCAGCAAGGGGAACTGCTTCTGCCCACTTCGAAAAGTAATCGGTTATAGCTAGTATAAACCGATGTCCTTTGACAGAAGGAGGGTTAATAGGGCCAATAATATCCATACCCCAAGCTTCAAAAGGCCAAGAGGCTGCTGTAGGATGTAGAAATTCAGAAGGTTGATGAATAAAGTCTACATGAATTTGACATGCTTTACACCTTCTGGCGTAATCCACAGCATCTGCTATCATGGAAGGCCAATAATACTCCATTCTTCGAATGCGATCTTGTAACTTCGGACCTGGTTGATGAGCACCACAGACACCATCATGAGCTTCTCGCAGTGTTTGTTTGGCTTCACTTTCTGAGAGACAACGTAGCAAGAGTCCGTCATAGGAACGACGATATAGCATATGTAAAGACGAATCATAATAGAATCGAAATAATCGTCTCTTAATTGATGCAGCCTCTTTAGGATCTTCAGGCAAAATTCTATGAACTGCATAATCAATGAATGGAGTTCTCCAATCCTTTTGTTGGGAACTTGACTCTGTAGTATAACATTGTTCAACACATAAATTATTCTTGACACAGAACAAGTCTTGGTCCAACAAAGTAATTGTATTTTGCCTTCGGATTGGAACAACCAGGTCTTTTTGACTTTGAGGATGATGATTGGGATGGTGATTATGACACATATCTTGAAAAAAACGCACATATTCCAAGTATTATACAAAACCTATATGGAATTATATATCATGATTTTGTATATTAACTTATTTTTGTTCGTTTTGCAGATGTCATAATTGCACCAAAGCCTGTGGCTCCTCCTCAAGAAGAAGAAATCTATGAAGAAAATGAGGAATCTGAGGAGGAACCTTCTTCTTCAGAAGGCGCAGACGCCGAAGAGGAGGGAGTGCGAAAGCCTGAGATGGAGCCTCGAGAAGAGCATCTTCCATCATTTGAGGCACAAGAAGCACAATTTGAAGTGTCCTCTCCTACTGAGGACCAACACAAAGAGAAGACTACAGTTGATCCCACTGTAGGCGATGATGGAACTGCTGGAGGAAAACCAGGCTTGAACAAAAAATCAGCTGTAGAAAGTTTTACCACAACTGAAGCAGTTGAAAATCCTGCGGAGCAAGCAATCGAAGAAGATGCTGAAGGCATGCTCGAACCATCAACAGAAACTGGAGGGGTTAAAATAACATCCTCTACTGTTGCTACTGATCCGGTACCAGTTTTTGATAAGCAACTGCCAGAACCAGAATCAGCTTCCGCAATTGTCACCACATCCACCAATATCACCGCCGCCATCACTCCAGAAACGGCTGGAGTAACAAATATTGAAGACATTGCTTCTGAAGTCCCTAGAAACCAAACAGCAATGACAACAATACCCCCATCTCAGCTTGTTGTTATTCCAACGATATCTGAGGATGTTGGAGATACAATTCCTGAAACATCTGGGAATCAATTGGCTATGACGGTAGTAACAGCAACAACTTTATCTCATCCTACAGTTGCACCATCAACATCTGCTCCCGGTTTCCAAGGGAAAGATCTGTTAGATATTGCTGCCACGCCAAGCTCCAGCACAGAAATGAATCTCTTAGTTGAGATTTATACTGACACCTTTTATAAAACCTTGGCAACCCTGATAAAAATGGTCTTGAATAAGGGCCTCAGTTACGAGACTTTGAAGGCAGCAATGGCTTCGACCATCAAGAATGTTGCTATGTTCAATGATGCTGAAAGAGCTGCAACATTGGAGAAAATTGTGGAGGATCTTGAACAGCCAATCAGAGAATATCTTAATCTGTCAAGTAAGACTGTTGAAAGCCTCATCGAGGAAGAATATGACGTCTTAATAGCTGATTATCTTGCTCGGGAGACCACCTATAATGAATCTCTCCATGAACATAGTCTGAAGGTTGCCAAAGAGAAGGCCTTTTTGGCTAGAATAAAGCCCGCCTTACATGGTCACAGAGTAGCTTATGATGCTCTGAATATAGACATTCAGAATCAAAATGATGAAATCCATGAAGTCGAGACTAAGTTAGTTCGCTTGAAGGCTGAAAGGGAAAAGATGATCGAAGCTCGAAATCTGCACCTCACCCAGAGCTCGATTTTAGAAGAGAAAGCTTTTGGGGCTGAATCGACCATCAGAACCCTTGATGCAGCCAAAGAGGGTCTAATGATCACCTTCGCTGAACTTTCCTGTATTTGTATCCCTGAAGCTCGGCGAACTGAAGCTACCCAGAAAGTTATGAGCTCTCGTGGTAAACGGTTAGAAGAGCTACAGAAGTTACTTCAAGATATTTCTGCTCCACCTTGAAAGAACTCTTTGTAATCTTTTCTCTTATCCAGTTTGCAATATTTTCAAAATGAATGAATGAAATATATATTTTGTGGCCCTATCGTTTATTTGGAATTTTAAACAATAGGTATGAGATAGAAAATACTTACCAGAGGTTATAGGAACATGACAAATCTTTTAAACTCAATATATTATATCTATCCAGAGGTAATATGGACATGATAGATAATAAAACCTTTTTTTTCTGATTTAGAGTACACAATACTATCAGAGGTAATATAGACGTGACAGTATGTAAGAACTCAAAGAAAAGTAGATTAATATCTATGCAGAGGTCAAATGGACATGATAGATAGAAAAAAACAAGTAGATTTGATATTTATCCAGAGGTCATGAAAACATGATAAATAAATCCAGTTAATCATCTGATAAGATAGGAGATTAATTTCTGTTTGAGAGTATATAATACTATCAGAGGTAATATGGACGTGATAGTATGTGAGAACTCATGATAGATAAGAAAAAGCAATTAGATTTGACATTTATCCAGAGGTCTTTGATAACATGATAAATAACGAATCCAACTTTATATACCAACTGGTAAGATAGAAGAAAGAGATGAGTAGTCAGCTTAACCAAACCTTGGTAGCTGGGGGATAATAAGACAGATGTCATTGAATATATACGTTATTATTGATAAGAGAATGAATAACTCAATATATTTTTCAAGACAGAGGATGTCATCCCCAAGGATCATTCTCAAATGGTTCTGATTCATCGTCAGTTTGAACCATATTGACTGAGAATACTTGACCAGATTCATCATATGAGGAATGAGACAAATCGGATTCGACGAATTGAATCTCTTCTGAATCTGATGATTGCGAAGAGCTAGAAGAGAATTCTTCTTGTATATCGTCATTAAACATGTGGGACGGATCATATCCCAACCCATGACGAGTCTTCTGGTAAAACGGATCATCGCATAATGGTAGTCGTCTACCCTTGCCTTGATTGAGACCTTGCATAGTCTTCAAATCATATCCCATGTTCTGGATAATCTTAATAGATTGTTGACTATATTTGTCAGTTCGGATTCTTCCTTTATCTTTATCTTTCAGATCATCTGTCTGAGTAACAGGAATATTTCTAGCCAATCCAAACACAATTTGGCGCTTGTTTTTCTTATCAGACGGAACCACGAAATAGGATTCTTCGTGACGTCTGAAAGTTACGTAAGCTTGTGATGAAGCGGCTACAGGAAGTAGATAGGGGGAAGATGTCAGGAACCTTTGAGCATAAGGTCCAACATCTACATGAGGAGGAAAAGAATTTTCCTTATGATCAATGTATAACATTTCTTTCGGTTCTATGTTGTCTTTATATTGATGACTTTGATTATCAGAAGATAAAGTCATTCTCTCAATAAACTTGACAGCCATATACTCGAAAAGGAAATCTTCATTGATATCAAGAAGTACAGAATGATCGATATTTACATCATTTACAATCTGATTGCTACACTTCGGATTGATCAACAGTGGACCATCATCCGTCTTCTGCGTAGATTTGCCAAGATTGACAATTAATGGCGATTCTGGATCATTCGTACAAGAAGTACGCCCTTTGACCTTGATCATAAAAGGTTGAACTTGGCTCTTAGCAGGAATATTTATTGATTTCTCAGATGAAGTTTGAGTTCTTCCTTTAACCTTCATTATCAAAGGTTGATCATTGACAGGTTGGGATTGAATTCGTCCCTTGACTATGATCTTCATAGGTTGCTCCTCTGACGGATCTTCATTAATAGACTGATCCTCAGATGATGATTGATCTTCAGCCATGTCTGATATCTCTTTCACATGCTCTTGTTTATAAAGCCTTGAATCAGAGAAGTAGGCTTCGACACCCTTGAAAGGATTAATATCAGCAAACTCAGTTTTCACAACTCCTTGGGAATCCACATATTTGAAGCATTGGTGGAGAGTTGAAGGCACAATATTGTGCTCATGAATCCACGGTCTTCCCAAAAGGATATTATAGGAGACATCTGAGTTGATAACATAGAAAGTTATCATGGTTCGAAGATCACCAATCTGAATCTGCAGACGAATCTTCCCCAGTGGTTTGCTCTTGCCAGAGTTAAAACTAATAATCGTGGTACTAGTGTAAGTTAGCTCACTAGTAGGAATCCTCAGGGGTCTTAGCATACTCTGAAGAATTATGCTAATTGAGGACCCAGGATCAATGTAAATCCTGTCAATTTCAGTGGATCCGATGTACCAGTGTAGCACAGAGGCCTGTCATGCTTGTTATGCTTCAACAGCATATTCTCTTGAGTAAAAGTGATGTTAGGAATTGCTTCCATCACACTATGACATTGCGGACATGACACTGGTATATTATCGGGAGTTTTGAGTTGAGCCAAGCATGAGTCTGCTTGAAGTAAAGCTTCGCTCAAAGTCTCTCTGCTTTCTCTGGAAAGGCGAAGCAGTTCAAATATAGATAGTCTAGCCGGAGTATTGGCTAACTGAGCTAGAATATTGAACTTGTAAGGCTTCATCACCACCCCCTGACTGGAAGCAGACCTCAATGGGACGTCAAAGCGTACTGCTTTCTGTTTTCCTTTTTCAACCACAGAAGGTTTAGCAGGAACAGGAGAAGGTTGAGCTGGTAGTAATTCTACTACGTCTTCTGCTTCTTTGGAGGATCCCTCATAGTCTTTGTGGTACTCTTTTCCAGATCTTGTACCAGCAAAAGTTTCTTCTTCAGACTCAGGAGAAGAAAGTACCATATTATAGGATTTAATCTTCTTTCCCTTGGCCTTCTTCTTGCGAAGGTTTTTATGAGGAGCTTCAGAACCCAATCCAACAGTAGAATTTTGATTCTGAATTTGTAAAGGAAGTCGTATCCCTTTATCATAATTCAAACCTTCTGCCTTTTCAAAGTCGTAACCCATCTTCTTCATGAGAAGGACAGACTGCTCACTATACAAGTGAATGGGGAGTGAACTCTTGACAGGTGTTTCAACACAGGAAGAGGAAGAAACCTCTGTTACTATAGGAGAAGGAATCATAGACATCTCTGTAGTTATGGGAGGAGAAGAGTTCGGGATACGAGGAAAAATCCCTGTTGGAGCTTTTTCATAAGCAGCAAAGACTTGTTGTGCCCGGTATAAAGGAATACTATTCATGGCTAGCCACTGCTGATGAGTAAGCTTGAGTTTGGTAGGAGGAGCTAGACTTGGAGGACAGATGTTTAGTCCTTTCAGTCTATCTTCTAGAGGAAGGTCATCCCACAGGTGATCCAAGTCATCAGGATCTGGAATAACATGAGAAATCATGTTGCAGGTTTTAACTTTCTTACCTTTCTTGGATTTTGAAGTTTTACCTTCATTTTCCAACTCAGGTATTAAGTCAGGATGCACCCACATGATTTCACCGTTCTTTAGGGTGAGTGGCAGCAATCCTGCATTTTCTTTCCTGGCAGGCGGGATATTCACAATCTTCATCGTCGCCTTTGGGATTGGGATAATTTCGTCTGAGACTTGCTGTAGAGGAAAATCCCCGAACTGAAGAGAGACCATATTGGTTGTAACCGTATGGTCATCATTGGTTAAAGCGATAGCACCACCATTTATCAGTTCTTGGATTTTCTTTTTCAAGACATAGCAAGCACTGGTAGGATGATTAATGTATCTATGATAGATACAGTATTTAGGATTGTCTGTCAGATTCACCTTATTAGGCCTCTTTGGCTCCGAAATCTGAAGTTTGCCACTTTTTATCAGACATTGAAATATCCCTGGGATGTCACTTTCATCAAAAGAGTATTCTTCCTTTGGCCTGGAAGATTTTTGATTACTCGGCGTCGTTTTGTTCTTGGAAAGATTGACCATAAGAGTATCTTTTTCCTTCACATTACGATTACCAGGATTATAACCAGGATTATTTTTCTTTCCTTTATCTTCTGAAGCGAAAATCATCCCGTGCTCACGAGCCAACCTACCATTGGTCTCGGCAGAAACTGCTGCTATGATAAACGAAGCCCAATCTGTGAATTGGGAACCCGTGAAGACAGCAATGGATGGTCGCAGATTCATCTTGCATGTATCAATCAATGCTGAATCTGGCATACCAGGAGGCATCTTTAGAGTAGCATGTCGAAAACGTTCAATGAACGTCCGAGTATCTTATTTCTTCTTTTGTTTGATTTCTATCAAGGAGGACATGTTCATGTCCATACCTCCTTCATAGAAGCGGGAGAGAAATATTGCCTTGAATTCGTCAAAAGACGAAATAGAGTTATCGGGTAAGCTACGATACCAGTCGTAAGCTGAACCCGTCAGGCACCCGATGAATACTCGAGTGAGAAGAGCATCATTTTTCTGCAAGTGTACAGTCATAATATCAAAGTAATTAATATATTGACTGGGAGATGCTTTTTCATCGAACAAAACCATAGATTGTGGCTTGAACTTCGGTGGAAAGGGTACATCATTCCAATGAGGAGGATAAGGTTGCTTAATCCCCAACCTCTGGAGCTGATCTTTGTGCCTCAAAACTTCAAACTGTGCTTTGAGTTCACGTACTGATTGAATGGCTTCACTGGTTTGAGGAAGCACATTTGATTGAGTGGTCGTTGGATGTACCATAACCCCTACTGGAGGTGGTACATCTTCTGGAATGATGGGATCTAGAGATGCAGAATTTTGATTAACAGCAGGCTCTTGAATATTCAAAGGTATATCAGCCCCTTGACTATCTTGAGTTTGTGCTGCTACTGGTACCGGGGTTATTACTGTCGGTTGAGCAGTTTGCTGATTCAAAATTATCTGATGCATGCTTTGCACCATGTTAAGCATGTCTTTCAGTGATTGCTCCACGGCAGTGAGACATTATTCTGTATTAGCAGATGACGTCTCTGGTTCATCTCCAATATCGTAGGATTCAACCTCTCTTGAAGATATAGAGGGATTAGTATAGAAGTATGAATCCACACTATCGGTATCAGACTCAAAAGATTGAGTACCCCCAGCTTCTGAATCAGAAGTCTGCAATTGTCTTTGTCTTCTTGACCGAGTATTCTGATATACTCTTTCAAAGGAATCAAGAAGCCTGTTAAACTGTTGTTGACCTGGAGTTTGAGACATATTCCGTCTTGGATGTCGTCCTTTGTTAGTATGAGATGCCATGTTGACTGACACATATGACAGCTCATGTTCTTGGTCTTCAGCTTGGTGTTGAGGCGAGTTAAAACTTAAACGATAAAAAACTGACTGTTTTGAAGCCGAACAACAACAGTTGATCACAACCTGGTGTTTGTAAAAACAAAAGTATGAACTTTATTTCACAAACTTTGTAAGAAGATTACAAGAATTCTGGGAAAGTACAACTGTAGAAATCCAATCTAGAAGACGATTGCTTTATCCCTTGGACGATGTGAACTTTGAAGACGGAGCCTCTGAAGTTGAAGACAACTCTGGAAACTGAAGGCAAAAGCCTCGAAAGTTGAAGGCAAAAGCCTCGGAAGAATGCAGTAGCACTTGGGCAAGAACTCCTGGACTCTCTGATCTCTGATCTCTAATGCCTGATCCCCTTAAATGGAGACTTGAAACTCTATTTATAGAGTTCTGAAAATAACTAACTTTTAGTTATTCTGGACTGCGCATGATGGATTGCGCAGCAATTGGATTGCGCAACAATGGACTGTGCAAGCAGTTATTGGATCATAGGCCAACTGCCTTGGACACATGGTATCATTTGATTGAAATGCGGATGATCGTGCATAGACAGTTGCCACGTAATGAGCAATTGATGGCATGAATGCCACGTGTACTTTATCAATTATGTTGATAGAGCACGCAATCAGAATTGCGCAGGTTTCGGATTGCGCAGGCTTAGACTACGCAAGCTTAGACTGTGCAGGAAATGGATCGCGCTGCCAGCTGTCAGCCGTCCTCGAGCGTTGTGTGGCACAATAAACGAACAGTCTCCTCGTTCTTCGAATTGTCAGCTGTCAGGAAGATTTGATTTGTGTCAGGTAATGATGACTTTTGCCACGTCAGCTTGCGCAGTTGGGAGTGTGCGCAATCCAGTATGCACAATCTGAAGAGTGCGCAATCTGATGTCTGCGCAGTTCATTTGAAAGTTGTATTTCTTGATTTTCTGACTTTGTTGATAGGTGCAACTTGATTTTTTAGGACCTACAAGACCCCCTTCAAAGTTTTCGAAATGTGAATTTATTCAAAATTTTGAAATACTTTGAATTTTGAAATTTGAATCAATTTGCGCATGTAGTGAGCTGGCTGCGCAATCTGAGGGATTGTCCCCAATTTCAGGCGCAATCTGAGGTGGCCATTTCATTTTCGAAAAACTATAAATAGTCCTCTTATTCATTTTATTTTTTTACTTTGCCTCCTTCGTGTACTTAAGAGAAACTTTCTGAACTCTTTCTTCCTTCCTTCTTCGACGATCTCCATGGCTCCCCGACGATCCTCCGCCGCCGCTAAGGGGAAGGCCCCCGCCGAATCATCAACCAGGGCTGCGCGACGAGCTTCTCGTCATGAATCCGCGCATCCTACAATGTCAGGTAGAGGACTTTAATCAAAAACCCTTTTTAGGGTTTTGATCCCACTGTTCTTCAAAATCAAATCTCTTTTTAGAGATGTGATCATACTGTGCCACCCTCTTTAGGGTTCTGATTGCACAAATCAGTTAGTTCTTCATTTTTATGAAGAACAACTTTCTGCGCAATCGGTTGAACTGTGCTGGCAGAAGTCAGCGCAATTTGCTGATTTGCACAAGATTGTCAGCGCAAACTGATGACTGTTTGTTTGTGCAGTCGAACTGATGTTGCACAGTCTGATGTTTGCGCGAACTGATGTTGCGTAGTCTGATGTTGCGCGAACTGATGTTGCGCGAATTGATGTTGCGCAGTCTGATGTTTCGCAATCTGATGTTTGCGCAAACTGATGACAGAATCTTTGATTTGACTTGTACTAAATTTTTATTTTCTCTGTTTGATGCAGTTAATGTGAGAGAAGATCTAGAATACGAAACTTTTGTGGGAACTCTTTCAGAGTCAGAATATAAAGAGGATCTCTCTCATGTACATTATCCCCAATATGATCTGCCAACCTCTCGTCAAGCTATTCTGATATCCCCTGACAATAAAACTTTGCTGTGTTTGATGAATGGACAACCTCTGGAGTCAGCAGACGCCGTCATTCACAAGAAGCCATTATTCTTGTTCGGTGAGACTTTTGAGAAAAGCTCTCAACCGAGGCCGAGGATGGAAGAAAGAATTGTCCATCAGGAGGATAGGACACTCTTTATACCAGATATTTCCCGCTGTCTCCCCTTATCCCGGTATGCTCATGCGAGCTATCCGAAAAAGATGGAAGGGAACCTTACACCTTTCCAAGACGCTCGTGCAGGAAAGATTTTTGTAAAGAAGGGGCTAAATAGGAAGGATATGTTCTACAGCTCCTCAGACCGATACAGTGTCTTGTTGAGAGATTTGAAACCTGGTTGTATTCCGCCAGAGAATTCTTCCTTGTTAATGCCTGTCAGAACTCCGATATTCGCGACGAATTTGCGAAGTTTGAAGGGAAATGCCCAGAGCAGGACATTAGGTTAACTGGACTGGTGAATCCAGATTTTAAGAGATGGAACTGCATAGCAAACTGGGTTCTGACCAAGTTTGAACACAAACTACAGCAAATCAATTTGTACCAAGCAGTGCATGCCACTGTCTATGGTTTTCCCCCAACTCACATCTGTTCTTGGCTTTGGCTGAAAGATATAATTATAGAACAGGGACTTTCATGACCCCTGGCGGAGAGATTGGATTTGCACTTCATGAGATGCAGTTTATCTCTTACTTGCCGATGGGGGATGCTCCATATGAAGAATTTGTTCCAACCAATGATGAGTTGGACAAACTTAGAAAGGAGAATGCAGCAATGGTGGCAGTCTTTGAAGAACTGCTATGCCACTACAAGATATGTTCTTTATTTTACAAAAGTGGCACACCCAATACTTGTTACTCGTCAAAATAGCTGCCTTATCTGTTCCTTAATCATATCGAAGAAAAGAAGACTAAGGAACACGACAGATGCTATCCTGATTTCTTCAAGCCATTGAGCAATACAGAAGTTATGAAGTTGATGGAAGGAAGTGGTGACTTTGATAAAGAAATGAAGGATGATTATCAATGTCCTCCTTTAAAGAAAGGAGACACTCTTAAAAGTTATTTGAGAATGGGATACAGACACATGTCAAAAGAAGCCCAACTGGCGGAGTTTCTGACATATTGGCTTCGTCGGTTTGTAGTCCCAGGGTCCAGTGCCGTAGACCGCTTTCATCGCGGTGTTCTCTTCGCCGCCGTTAAATTAGTCTTCGGCTACAAAGTGGACCTTTTATCAGCGATGACTTGCAGGTTGAATGCTAGTCTTCGTCTATATGTTGATTTGATGTTGAAAGCCAAAGAAGAAAAGGAATTTCCTCGGCTAGAATTGCCATACATATATCTATTCGGGTGGTTGCTTCTTCATCACCCTACTTTGATGGACCCCGGCATGGGATCGGTTGACGACAACTTTCTGCGAAGGTACTCTTATAGTAAATGGAAGTACACTTCTTTGAGCGAATGTAGATACGCTCTGAATCTGAACAGAGGATGGAACTTTTGTTGTGCTCCTCTCCCCGCTGGATATGATCAAATGCCGACAAATATGGTTGACTCGAAGATGCAACCTCTGAGCCGTGCAGCCTTTGAGTGGTTGAAGACAATTCGACCGTCCCATTTGGTGTACCGGTTCGAAGAGGAATGTTATTTAGAACCATATCTCCCTAGCCGATTTGCTCGGCAGTTCGGATATGATCAATTCCATGTGGGAAATGCCATCACATGTCTTCAAGGAAAGGGCTTTTTGATAGATGGGGCCCGAGCTTGGGCTTATTATAATGCTCGAGATACGAAAGTCACGTTCTCGATGCCTGCAAATAGCAATCATGGCCCTCAGATGCTATTTACATATTCAGTATTCTATACATCTGCGAACACTTTTGCTGAGAATTTTAATCTCGCAGATAGCTTCGCATCTTCAACAAGATTGAAGAAGGAAAGAGTCGCCATGTCGCTCCCCGGAAATGATGAGGTGCATGAACCGGCAGATGCACCTTTAGAAGCTTCCAGGGATATTATGTTCCCTGAAGAGGTAAACGCACCACTGCGTGTCTCTTTGAAGGTGGGTAGATCTCCTGCAAAGAAGAGGAGAAGAGAGGAGCCTTCCGCTCCGGCAGCCAAGAAGAAATTGATATTAGATCATTCCTCGGAAAAGATCACCACGAGGTCTCAATCTCGGCAACTGGCCGAGACAACTCAACAAGATGCTACTACACCGACCTCTGTACAAAGACAAGTCGAGCCAATAAATGTAGAGAGTCCGGAAAGACCTTTACACAGAAGGAAAAGGTTGGTCCGTAGAAATCAAATTTTGCCTTCGATCGTAGCAGATGCTGTAGCGGGCATCACAATGTCATCTCCCACTCCAATCCCTGAGTCTAGTCAAAGGGAAGAATTTGAGCCAATGGAAGAGAGGAATGAGGCCGACGAGCCCAGAGAAGAAGAAGATAATGCAGTCCAATCTCCTCCGCCTGCCATGGAGACCACTCGACTTCCTCCTACTCCTAGAACCCTCCGCGAAGAGGAGGAACATGAAGTAATTGCAGCTCTAGAAGATTGTGACTACGGCCTGCTGGAAGATTATATTGACCAAACTACAACTACCAGCGGGAATGCTCTGGAAGGAGATGAAGATGAGGAAAGCTCTTCATCTGAAAATGAAGATATGCAAGATCCCGACAGGGATGATGAAGAACACATGTCTCCTGCTGCTGCCGATGATACTTCAGATCCTAAAAAGGATATTGAAGTAGAGGCATCCTTAGAAAAAGCAGTAGCCGAAAAAGTTCCAGAAGAAACTCCCGCCACTGATCCTCAAGGTATAGAATGGAATTAGCAATCTTCTTTGAAATAAATTGATAGCTAATATCTTTATTTGCATTTCCTGCAGATCTTGAGACTCTTCCAGCACCTCCGACGTGCCTGGCCATAGTGCCCGTAACGACGGTGATTGTTAGTAGCAGTCATCATCTATCTTGTGGTTCTGAAGCGGGCAGTAGCCAAGCTGTTGCAGCTGAAGCTACTTCTGCTCAGCTGGAGTCTATTTCTGCAGGGGATAAGCTCATTGCTGGATCGAACCAAGGTAAGACTGTCTTCATTTGGTCTTCTTGGTTATTAGCAAACGACCGACAAAATAACAATTTTACTTTTGCAGAGGAACAACCAGGAGGAGCGACTAGCTCTACTTTGGCTCCTTTATTCAAAGAGCCTGCCACCCAAACGCAAGAGATCGAGCATCCTGCTGCTTCGTCCTCAACAGGAGTAGCTGCGAGTCCTGGGACTCTGGCAATTAATCAGCAAGTCGTTCAATCGTTCACCAGATGCTTCTTTGAATCCTTGGGACCTCTAGTTCATAAGATGATGGATAAAGAGGGCGCTGACTTTTCCATGGTTAGAAATCCGACTTCTCTCTTGGTGAGGGCTATAAAGGAACAAGGAGACGAAGCTCAGGCCCATTCTCCTTGATCATATACTAAATGAGCTGGAAGTCTCCATAAAGAATTATAAGGAGCTCAACAAAAAGGAAGTGGAATCTCTAGTGCAGGCCGAGTTCGAACAAATGGCCCTGGCAGCTGATATGGAAAGGGTAAATCTTCAGAATCTCTTGGAGGCTTATTTCGCAAAATCTGCTAAATATAACTCTAAGCTCGAATCAGTAATGTTGATGGCTGAAAGAAAAGAGCAAAGAGCTGCTGAGCTGAGAGCAGAAATTGCTCGTCTCCAGAAAGAGTTAAAAGAGGAAATTACTGATCATCAAGTTGTAATTGAACAATACAATGCTTTAACTCAGGAGAGGGATGATTACGTGGCAACTCATGGTGCAGAGATTACTCGCCGGACGGTAGCCATGCCCGTTTTCAATGAAGAAACCGGGATGGAAGAAGCCAGAAGGAGGGTGATGTCCACCCGTGAAGAACGGCTGCAGACTCTAAAGCAGCAGATTGCTACCTTGATAATGCCTCCGTCTTAATGGGACATTTTGTACTTTTATGTCTTTTTTGTAGTTCATGTGCTTTTGTAATGCCTCATATTTTGGTTAATAAAAGACATTTTGCTGTGGCTCTATTATTTGTTGCATATCTTGTTTAGATATAAATAATAGAGATAGAAAACATATTCAGAGGTGCAAGACATGATATATTTCTTGATGATTTTGTAGAAAATAATTATATTCATTATATCTGCTCAGAGGTAATATGGACATGGCAGAATATATTGAATATTATTATTTCAATTGACAACTTAATCGAAAACGACAAGTTGCTGATGTGGATAATGAACGATGATAAATCGTCAATATATGATGAATGAACGGAAAAACCGTCAAATGATGGAATGAACGGGCAAACCGTCAAAATGGATGATAACGAACGAATGAATCGTCAAATGATGATGAATGAACGGGTGAACCGTCAGAAAATGATGAATGAACGGATGAACCGTCAGGTGATAATAAATGAACGGATGAACCGTCAAATGTTGATGAATGAACGGGTGAACCGTCAGGTGGTAATAAATGAACGGGAAAACCGTCAGATGATGATGAATGAACGGATGAACCGTCAGGTGATAATAAATGAACGGATGAACCGTCAGATGATGATGAATGGACGGGAAAACCGTCGGATGAATGTGTCGCTTCGTTATTTGAGAAACCCCTGCCTATAAATATAACAAAAATCTGACAGGAACGAGCACTTCCACTTTTCAACATAAAAATATCATCTGGAGAAGCATCCAAGAAGGCTGAAATCGCCCCGAAGGTTCAGAAGGGCACTGAAAAACACCCTGCTGATCCAGTTCAGCCAAAGGAGGCAGAAGCAGGCGAAGGTTCGTCTGCACCCAAGCCACCACGAGACATTCTGGACTTTCTGCTTGAACCAGGAAGGACTGAAGAAGAAGAAGCCATGAGAATGGCTGCTTGCAAGTTCCTCGTGGGTTCCAGCAAGGAAGTTCTCAGCTCTTTTGCTGACCGTGTTTTTGAGAAGGACGACAGTGGTCCGCGTCCAAATGTAGAGAAGGATGATAGTGACCTTCCCTAATATCATGTATTATCAATCATGATGAAATAAAATTTGCATTTTATTTATGAACTTGAACTTGTCTGATGATTTACAAGTATTTACATTCATACATAATACTTCTTAAGGAACTTGCCATTGATAGGCATCATAGCAATTCGACCGTCGAGCTCTGAGAGTTGATAGGCTCCATTTGAGAAGACTTTGCTTACAACATAGGGACCTTCCCACTTCGCATCGAATTTGCCTTTGCTCATATGAGTCATAGTCATAGGACGTCTGACCGTTAGAACAAGTTCTCCTTGCTGAAAGGTTCTGACCTTAACTTTACGATTAAAAGTCTTCGAGATGCGGGCTTGGTATAACTCAATATGTTGTTGAGCCATTAATCGCTTCTCATCAAGTGCTTCTAATTCTTGAAGTCGAAGAAGATCATTATTTTCTGTAGTGAGCTCGTTAGCAATGGCAATCCTTAAAGAAGGAATTTGAAGTTCCAGAGGAAGAACAGCTTCACAGCCATATACCAGAGAAAATGGTGTAAAGCCCGTAGGATTGCGAACCGTAGTCCGGTAGGCCCAAAGACATTCACCAAGCTTTTCGCTCCAGTTTCGTTTGTTAGTAGATACAAACTTCTTGAGGAGCTTGATGATGGTTTTGTTAAAGGCTTCAGCTAAACCATTAGCGGCAGGATTGTATGCTGTCGAGGCGACGTTGTCAATCCGGTGATCATCGCAGAATCTGGTAAATTTCTGGCTGATGAATTGAGGTCCATTGTCATGGATGATTCTTCGAGGTACACCGAATCTATAAATGACGTGGTGTTTAACGAAGTTGATGACACTACTGGTTTTGACTTCTGCCAGAGGTATAGCTTCAGCCCACTTGGAGAAATAGTCCGTTATTGCCAGTATGAATCGATGTCCTCTAGAAGAAGGAGGATTAATAGGACCTATGACATCCATGCCCCAAGCTTCAAAAGGCCAGGAAGCAGCAGTCGGATGAAGGAATTCCGATGGTTGATGAATGAAGTCTGCATGGATTTGACAAGCATGACATTTTCTTGCATATTCAATGGCATCTGATACCATAGAAGGCCAATAGTAACCCATGCGTCGAATGCGATCCTGCAATTTAGGACCGGGTTGATGTGCCCCACAGACACCGTCATGAGCTTCGTGCAACACTTGTTTTGCTTCATCACCAGCTAGACAGCGCAGAAGAAGACCGTCATAAGTTCGCCGATAAAGTATTTTGGTGGCTTGATTGTAATAGAATCGGAGAGATCGTCGACGAACGCTCGTAGCCTCCTTAGGATCTTCGGGGAGTATGTCATGAACCACGAAGTTGATGAAAGGAGTTCTCCAGTCTTCGTCGATAACATTGACTTCAGCAAGATTGCTGAATTCAATATTACAATTATTTTCAACGCAGAACAATTCTCGGTTGGAGATAACCACCACCTGCTGTCTTTTGATAGGGATGGCTAAGACAGCTGCAAGATTGGCCAGGGCATCCGCTTCGGTATTGCAAGCTCATCGAACATAGTCGATGAAGAAAGCTTTGAATGATGTAGCTATGTTGATTGCTGCTTCATGATAAGGCACCAGATCTTGATGACGAACTTCATAGATTCCTCTAACCTGGTTGATAACCAACTTAGAATCACCGTAGACTTCGAGATATTCGACATCCAATTATTTGGCTAATTGAAGGCCGATGAGTAGGGCATTGTACTCCGCTACATTGTTGGAGCAAGGTTCATCTAGAGAATAGGCTCTTTGGATGGTTGATCCGTCTGGAGAAACAAGAACAACTCTAACACCTGCTACGATGGCACCATTTGGTCCAATTCTGGATGCACCATCAAAGAATAGACGCCAAGTTGGAAATTCTTCAGAGATCATGTTGACTTCCAATGTCTCGTCTGGAATTTCGTCATAGAGTTTGGATGTTTATGGCACAGGATGAGCTGCTAAGAAATCCGCCAGCGCTTGACCTTTGACAAACTTTTGTGAAACATATACCATGTCATATTGAGCTAGCAGGATTGCCCATGTGGCCAGCCGAGAATTGAGTGTGCTGGACTTCTTCATGAGTACCCGAAGAGGATTAACTCAGGATATGACATGAATAGTTTGTCCAATAATATAATGCCTTGTCTTCTACACAGCGAACATGAGAGCTAGGCATTCTTTCTCAACTGGACTATAACGATGTTCAGCACCAATCATAGTACGACTAAGATAGTAAATGGCCTGTTCATGACCTTGTTTATTCTTTTGGGCAAGTAAAGCACCCAATGAATGGTCCATTGCACGGACATACATTAAGAATGGAATGCCAGAGATAGGTGGCACCATGACTGGTGGGTTCATGAGATATCACTTGATGTCATCGAATGGTTGTTGACACTCTTCAGTCCAAACGAAAGATACACCTTTCTTCATTAACTGAGTGAATGGTCTGCAGCGTCCAGACAAATTCGAAATGAATCTCCTGATGTACGCAAGTCGACCTTGGAATCCTCGTAGCTCTTTTAGATTACGTGGAGGACGCATCTCTTGAATGACTTTGATCTTCTCGGGATCCACGTGTATACCCTTAGAGGTAATGACAAAGCCGAGAAACTTGCCACTAGAGACACCCAAGAATGACTTGGTGGGATTTATTTTGAGTTGATGTTGGCGCATAAGATTAAATATTGTTCTCAAATCTTGAATATGATCTTCTTTTAGACGACTTTTAACAGCGATATCGTCAACATAGCACTCGACAGTCTTGTGGAGATGATCTTTGAAGATGGTACTCATAGCCCGTTGGTAGGTTGTACCAGCGTTCTTGAGACCAAATGGCATTACTGTGTAGCAATAGACCCCACGAGGAGTGCGGAAAGAGGTATGTTTTTCATCTTCAGGATTCATCTTGATTTGATTATATCCAGAAAATCCATCCATAAAAGATATTCGCTCAAACCCACAGGTATTATCAATCACGACGTCTGTGATAGGGAGAGGAAATTTATCTTTTGGACATGCTTCATTAAGATCTCGAAAGTCGATGCAGACTCGAACTTTGTCGGTTTTCTTTAGAACTGGAACAACATTGGCCACCCAGTCAGGATGTTTTTCTTCTCGAATAAAGCCACAAGCGATGAGCTTCTTGACTTCATCATCGATCGCGTCCATCATTTCTGGTTTAAAATGCCATTGTTGCTGTTTAACTGGTTTTGCATTGGGCAAAATATTCAGTTTGTGTGTAGCAATCTTGGGATCTAAACCTGGCATGTCTTCATAACTCCAGGCAAAGACATCGATATATTCTTTAATAAAAAAAATCAACTCTTGTTTGTCTGCTTCTGGAAGATTCTTGCTGATGAAGATTGGACGAGGTGATCCGTTTTCCCCTACATCAACTTGAACTAATTGATCTTCAGTAGGAGGTTCTCGTTGTTCAAAGCGAAATACCTATTGATTATCCATCTGTTGAGCCCAAGGATCTGTTTTAGGATTTTCTTCAATGTCCTTATTATAGCCTTCTAGAAGTTCAGCGGAGACCATGTTAGAAGATACGATCAGCCGATGGACTTCACCGATGCTGGTGTCAGAATCCCATGATCTGGAATCAGAAGAATTGAAACGTTCTTCACTGTCGGAGTCGGATACTGCTGGGGATAAAATCGGAGGAGAAGCATATCCAAGACCTTTCTTGGTCCTGCTGTAGTAAATTTCTGACTTTCCTTTCGGAACAGTCGTACGAATAGGAGTTCGTCTACCTTTACCGTAATTGAGACCACCTTTGAAATCATAGCCCATTTTTTGGATGCTATCTTTTGATTGTTGACTGTAACGACGGAGTTGGAGACGTCCTGTATCGTTAAGTTTGCTGTCATCCGTATAGCTGAATTGTTGTTCCGGTCCTTTACTAAAAAGTATTGGATTTTCACCTTTCTTTCGAGAAGGGACAATACGGTAAGAATCATCTGGATCTTCAAATGATACTTCTGTTTGAAAAGATTGTACAACTCCTATTGTAATTGATTGGAAGCTATCTAACATATCCAAATAGCATTTAGTATGATAAATAACATCAGTATACTGGAAAGTAGGTACTTTTTTATTGATTTGTACATTTGTATTTACAGTCGGACCTTTAGCCTTAGCAGGCTTGGTCAGATTGATTACAAGAGGGGGAGAAGAAGAACGTGGAGGTGGCTTGTTACGACGGAGGTCGATAACAAGTGGCTCAGAGAAGGTGAGCTCCCTTTTATCCTTATTGCGAGGTGAATCAACAAATGGCTCAGAAGAAGTGAGCTGCTTTTTGTCCTTGTTACGACGTAAGTCGATAACATGTGGCTCAGAAGAGGTGAGCTCCCTTTGATCTTGATCAGTTGATTGCTTCTGGACTGACAAGTGAATAGCCAGTGGTTTAGAAGATTGAGGATGAGAAACGCGCCCTTTAACAGGTATGATAAGAGTGTCTTTGGGCACTGCTTCTTGTTCTTCTTCAGTGTCTAAGGCTAGCACAACCTTCATGAATTCATCCTTGTACATCCGAGCGTCGTTGCAGTATGCTTCAACGCCTTTGAAGGGATAGAGATCAGCAACCTCTTTTTTACCTCTCCTTTATCATCAACATATTTGAAACATTGATGAAGAGTTGATGGAACAATATTGTGCTCATGTAGGAATGGTCTCCCCAGTAGAGCATTGTAAGAACAACCATGATTGTCAATGATATAAAAAGTCGCCTTTGTACGAAGATTGCCTATTTGGAGTTTTAAGCGAATCTTGCCCAAAGGTTCACTCCTTTCCTGATTGAATCCAAGGATGGTGGTGATTGTACTGGAGAGACTATGTACAGGGATTTTCAGAGCATCGAGCATTGTCTTTGGCATAATGCTGAGAGCAGATCCTGGATCTATCAAGATATGATCGACTTTCATTGAGTCGACATACCCTGTATAATAGAGAGGACGATCATGCCTATTATCTTCAAGTAGCATATCATCTTGAGTGAAAGTAATGTTCGAAATTAACTCCAGAACACTATGACAATAGAGACAAGAAACAGGCTCCGCTTCCGACTTCTTGAGAAGGGCTAGATAAGTTTCAGCTTGCATGAGAGCTTCACTTAGAGTTTCTTGCGTCTCTTTAGAAAGACGTAAGAGCTCAAAAATAGACAGCCTTGCTGGTGTATTGGCTAATTGAGCCAATATATCAAAGTTGTAAGGCTTTTCAAGTCCTGTAGGGGATGATTTCTTCAAGGGCTTATCAAATCGGACTTGTTGCTTGCCTTTGTCAGCAATCACTGGCTTGGGAGGAATGGGTACCACAACCGGTGAGGATGTAGAAGGGATCTCTTCAATAGAAGCAGGTTGTGCTAAAGCAGGCTCAGAAGAAGAGGCATGATTCTCTTGAGTTTCAGGGTAATCTTTCATATAAGCTTTCCCTGATCTAGTGCCCAATAGAATTTCTTCATCAACTATGGGGTCAAAAGACACCATGTTGCAAGTCTTTGTCTTGCCTTTGGAATGATCTTTCTTCTTAGAAGAAGAGGAAACCTCGAACTCTGAAGCAAGATCGGGATGGATCCACATAACCTCGCCATTGTCAAGAGACAAAGGAACTAGACCTTCATTTGGTGGAGAAGGGAGATTTTCAATCTCAAGAGTAGCCTTCGGAATGGGAATGACACCATGCTGTATCATCTGCGGAAGAAAGTTACCGAACTGGACCGAGACCATGTTGGCGGTAACAGTCTTTTCATCTTGCTGAAGAGTGACAACGCCAGCATTGACAAGCTCTTGAATCTTACCTTTGAACACATAACACGCTCGAGTAGGATGTCCAATGAATCGGTGGTAGACACAATACTTAGGATGATCGGTCTTACCAACTTCATCAGGTTTCTTTGGGTCTGGAAGCTGGATCTTGTTGCTTTTGAGTAAGCAATCGAAGATGCTTGCAGTGTCATTCTCGTCGAAGGAATACTCTACCTTAGAACGAGGTTCCCTCGGTTGAGGTGCAGACGGAGTAGAAGTAGACGTAGGCGGAGCTACGTTGACAGCCAAGGACTCTTTGCTCTTCAGATTAATGTTCAGAGTCTCTTTGTTCTTGCGGTTGTTCGGACGATTACCGCCACCTGATGTTTGATGTTCGTCACGATCTGGGTTAGACATTTGTACCCCCAGCTGTTTGAATTTCTCAGCACTCACTTCAGCTGCTTTGGCATTGACGATGAAAGATGGCCAATCTTGGAACTGAGTTGAGCCTGTCCACATGCTGATGATAGGCAAGAGATTTGCCTTGCAAGTGTCTATGGTAACAGCAGCAGGAGTCCCTGGAGGCATCTTCAAGGCTTCTCGACGGAACCGTTCGATGAAACTCTCAGCAGTTTTATTTTGTCTCTGTTTGATTTTATTGAGGGCAGACATAGTCATGTCATTGAATCCCTCATAGAATCGTTCCAGAAAGATTTGCTTGAGACCTGAAAAAGAAGTGATACAACCATCGGGCAAATTTCTGTACCAATCGTATGCTACGCCGGCTAAACAACCGACGAACACTCTGGTAAGAAGAGCGTCATTTGGTTGGAGTTGAACAGTCATTACCTCGAAGTGATTGATGAACTGACTTGGTGAGGTACTACCGTCGAAGAGAGAGATTGTTGGTATTTTATATTTAGGAGGAAATGAGACTTCCTTCCATTCAACTGGATAAGGCTGTTTGATTCCCAACCTTTGCAAGTTGTCTTTCTCTTTGAAAGCTTCGAACTGAGTTCGCAAAAGTTTGACAGCTTCATTGGCGTCCTCTGATGATGAAGAAGGAGCAGGTTGGGTCAGAGTGGTAGGAGGAGGCACAACATTATAAGCACTACCCCCAGCTCCTGATTGATTGGGTGTATTTTGAACTTGTACTTGTACAGGAGGCATTTGAGGAGATACTACCCCCAGCCCAACATTGACAGGTACCGATGATGCTATGACTTCAGGACTCACATCAGGTACAGTCGGTGGGGTGGCATGTTGTGCCACAATGATAGAATACATACTGGCGACCATTTCAGCCATGGTCTTCAGCTCGTCTTCTAATGCAGCTATACGCTATTCTTGATTTACAGAAGTTGAAGCATCTGGATCTTCATTGACAACATAAGCTGTCACTTCTCTTGGTGCAGTAAAAGACACTGTCTGTTCAGAGCTTTCGCTGTATGCATCATAGTCAGAGAAAGAGTCGTCTCCTGACTGAGAAGTAGGAAGATAACCCAAAGGGTCTTGGAGAAGATTTCTCTGACCGATTGTATCTCGGCTTCGGGAACGGGTATGTTGAAATACTCCTTCAGAGGATTCTTGGAGTAGATTCAAATACCGTTGGCTTATCTTGCGAGGTTTGCCGTGCTTGGAGCACTTTCTACCCCCAGTGTCTCGGGAAGTCATGTTGACAGAAGCATACAACACTTCATCTTCGTCTTCTGACATAGATTCAGATTTAGCAAAAGTCAAACGATCGAAGACAGATCACTTTGTTGTTTGACAACAACATTGAATGATGACTTTATGATTGCAATGATGATCAGATGATTGAACTGAAGGTGTTGAGGCATTATCCCGTTTTTGCTTGAGATGTTCTCGGAGATCGGAAACCATACCGGGACGGGAAAAGGTTCTGGGAATATGTTCTTTAACAATATTAGGAACATGGTTCCGATTCTTCAAATGTTTAGTCCCCTGTGTATACAATAAAGTGCTCACCTCATTGGCATAGGTGTCAGGATTTTTTCTCCTGGAAGTTTGTCTTTGAGGTTTGATCTTCGGCATTGGCTGTTTGCGTTTTGCCGAAGTTGGCCTATTAAGATATGTTCTTAGGTCTGCAAATTCACCCCCAGGGGTTTCTGTTTGGGACACCAACAGTTTTTCCTATTTGGAACGAGATATCTTGAAAGTTGGGAGGTCTTGGAATTCTGCTACCGGGGTAGGCAGAATACCTCTTTGATCAGTACAAGTTCCCTTGTCATAAAGGAAAGAAGAATCCTTATTTGAAGGAGTTCTTGTACTGACAGGTGCCGAAGCACGTTCAGATTGATCTTCTACGGTAAAGACCGAAGAAGATTGGAAAAAGACTAAAGAGCCTTTTTCTTTGTCTTGTGAAGAAGGGTTAGCTAAAGAGCGTTTCCCTTTATTATCTTCCAAGTCATGAGACAAGAAAGTTTGAGAAAAGACCAACGGGCCTTTTCTTTTGATCTGAGGAGAAAGAGGACTAGCCAAAGGACTACCCCCAGTGGATTGTGCTAGAACAGCAGAGTGCTTAAGAGGAGGAGCAGAGGTTTTCCCTTTATTATGAGAAGAAGAGGATTTAGCCAAAGGGCTATTATTCTTGAATTGCGCAGGAATAGTTTGCGCATGGGTGGATGGCGCACTGGCCACTTGCGCATGAAAAACTCTGGCAGAGGGTGCATTGGTTCTAGTCACAAAAGTTGTGGTTTGCGCATCAGGAGTTCTTGCTTCAGAGTGCTTAGGATGCACTCTAGTTGCTGGAGTGTTGGTTTGCGTAGGAAAAGTTGCTGCCAACTGTACCAGGGACATAGGAGTCTTGTATTTTGACAAGGCAGTATATGAAGTGGTCTGTGCGACAGTTGCGACAGACTGTGCAGGAGTGGTTGAGACAGACTGTGCAACAGTGGTTGAGACAGACTGTGCAACACTTGGCACAGCAGATTACGCACTAGTCTGGCTAGCAGACTGCACAACAGAGTGCACAGCAGTCTTGGTGGCAATACTGCCAGATTGTGCAGCAGTCTTGGAGACCCATACTGAGCGCCCTTTACTCTTGGCAGAAGTGGCTGTAGTATGGGGAGTGGTTTTGGAGTTGAGCATCGCCTCGTAGGCTGTCTGGTTGACTTTAACAACCAGCGTCTTCTGCGTCTTCCCGATAGACGCTACGTCACATTGAGTTGCTACTTCCTCGTCGGAGGAGAAAGTCGTCCCCAGCAGAGTCGCCATTTTGTTTGCAAAAACAAAAGTATGAACTTTATTTCACAAACTTTGTAAGAAGATTACAAGAATTCTGGAAAAGTACAACTGTAGGAATCCAATCTAGAAGACGATTGCTTTATCCCTTGGATGATGTGAACTTTGAAGACGGAGCCTCTGAAGTTGAAGACAACTCTGGAAACTGAAGGCAAAAGCCTCGGAAGTTGAAGGCAAAAGCCTCGAAAGAATGCAGTAGCACTTGGACAAGAACTCCTGGACTCTCTGATCTCTGATCTCTAATGCCTGATCCCCTTGAATGGAGACTTGAAACTCTATTTATAGAGTTCTAGAAATAACTAACTTTTAGTTATTCTGGACTGCGCATGATGGATTGCACAGCAATTGGATTACGCAACAATAGACTGCACAAGCAGTTATTGGATCATGGGCCAACTGCCTTGGACACATGGCATCATTTGATTGAAATGTGCATGATCGTGCATAGACAGTTGCCATGTAATGAGCAATTGATGGCATGAATGCCACGTGTACTTTATTAATTATGTTGATAGAGCGCGCAATCTGAATTGTGCAGGTTTCGGATTGCGCAGGCTTAGACTGCACAAGCATAGACTGCGCAGGAAATGGATTGCGCTGCCAGCTGTCAGCCGTCCTTGAGCGTTGTGTGGCACAATAAACGAACAGTCTCCTCGTTCTTCGTGCTGTCAGCTGTCAGGAAGATTTGATTTGTGTCAGGTAATGATGACTTTTGCCACGTCAGCTTGCGCAGTTGGGAGTGTGCGCAATCCAGTATGCGCAATCTGAAGAGTGTGCAATCTGATGTCTGCGCAGTTCATTTAAAAGTTGTATTTCTTGATTTTCTGACTTTGTTGATAGGTGTAACTTGATTTTTTAGGACCTACACCTGGTGATATTCACAATGATGTTTTTCTTGGGAGAATATCACCGGAGATTGTCTGTTCTTACGCTTTTGCATTAGCAATTCACGTAAATCAGAAGGAACATATGGAGTATTCTTCTTTATCACATTTGGGATAGAAAAACGTTTAGTCCCTTGTGTATAAAGAAGATTACTGGCTGCATTCGCAGAACCAAACTGTACATTTTTACGCGTTTGGAGTTGTGTGCGTAAATCTTGAGATTTTTGAGCACGAAGGACTCTATTTTCATGGCGTGTAATTTATAAGTTTGGTACTTTGCGTGAAGCAGTATAAGAAGGTTGTTGGTGTAGGACAGAAGCTTTACCAATAATATTTTTACGCTGTACACGTTTAGGTATATTCACATTAGATGTGCAAACATCGTTATGAATTTTATCTACTCTGTCAAAGACAGGAGACTTACCTTTACGCGTGGAGCGTAAAAATTGATTATCTACCACGTCACAGACGGGAGATTTTGTTTTACGCGAAGAGCGTAATTTATTTGAGCCTACCACGTCACCGACGGGAGACTGATTCTTACACTCAGAAGCACAAATTTTAGAGTCTGCCCCATTACGAATGGGAGACTCATTCTTATGTACTGAGCGTAAAATTTGGTTCTTACCCACTGAGCGTAAAACTTGATTCTTACGCGTTGAGCGTGAAACCTGATTATCTTCACCGTTACAAACGGGAGATAAATTGTCACACTTTGAGTGTAACTCTGAAGTAAGGACTGCCTCGTTACGAACGGGAGCCCCTACGACAGGAGTGGGGAGAATTCCCTTGTCATCAGAAGCAACAGAGAGATCAGAAGCCACTTTGGATTTAGGAATCCAAACTTTTCGTGCTTTGCGAGACTTCTGAACATTGGAGTGGCGGGAACCACCCCCAGTTCGGAGCATTTCTTCATAGGCAGTCTGGTCGAAGTGCACAACCAGAGTCTTCTTGGTCGAACCGACCGAAATATCATCATATTGAGCAATTGCCTCCTCATCAGAGGAGAAGGTCGTCCCCAGCAGAGTCGCCATTTTGTTTCACTTAACAAAATTGCCAAAGAAAAATTGGCTTTTGAAAATAAAACGAGAAAAAGTACAAGAAGTACAAATTTGATTCTGGGAAAGTATTGCTATGGAAGTCTGATCTGTGAATGATCACTTTGTTCCTTGGACCATATGATGATGATGAAGATCACTGCTTAAAGTAGAACAACTGGAAGAACTAAGTCACCAGAAAGGTATCTACGCACTTGGGCACTGATGGCGAGGCCGAATGCTTTCCTGCTTTGATTCACTCTGTTCTGAAAGAAAGGTTGAAGAAGAATGCTCTGGAGAATTAAAATCTCGAAGTTCTGATCTCTCTATTCTCTCCTGTCTCCGTGTGTCTGTTGTATGAGAAAAATAAGTCTATTTATAGACTTGGGCTCTGGTGCGTAAAAACTCAGCAAAAGTTCCATCTTTACGCTAACAACTACCACCCACGATCGAAGCCATCATCTGCATATGTTGACACGTGTCCCATCATTTCAATAAGAATAGGATGCACGTATACACGTTCTTCGAGAAGAATGGCCTGAAAGCCACGTAGGCAAACCACGTTCCAAACTAGTGGAGGAGAATAGGACGTAAAAAATAGCCCCAATGTACTCTGAGCGTAAAGCAGTAGATTAGGCGTAAAATAGCCTTGACATAGACTTCCCGCGTAAAGTGGTTGTTAAATAACCTTGAGCATAAAAATAGCTCAAATAGACTTTACGCACACGTCAACTGTTGAGCGTAAAAAGCTCGTATATTCCTCGTGCGTAAAAGAAGCCATAGTGTGAGCGTAAAGTAGCTCAATCTACATACTAAACGACAACATTGGTCTCTGTATAAAACAAGTCCCTTTGAATTCTGTGATATATGCCATCATTAATATCTTCATGTCAGAGTTTGCATTAAATACAAGACTTGACAGCTTTGTCCAGCGTAAAAGTGGCTAGCTTGTCCTGGCCGTAAAATGATGGGTGTTGTCCCGAGCGTAAAATGATCAACCTGCTTCAGGCGTACAGTGATTAGCCTCTCCTTGGCATAAAGGGGATCAATTTGAGTAGAATGATCTATCACTTTGGCTCTTTCTGTGAAGCACTTTTTACGCTCCTACAATTCTCTCGGCCTTCCTTGTGCTCATGAGATCAACGAATATCGACATCAATGCAGACCTATTTCAGTAGTGGTCGTTGATCAACGTTGGAGACAATTGTCAGTCATGCCTATGGTGGACAGTCACGACGATTTCTTTTCCTTGCCAGAAGTTAAACTCATTCAAGCAAGATGGTGTGCTGCACTAGAACCTGAGAGGAAGTCTATTGAACGTAAGATTCGAGAACTTGCCCACCCGACAAGTAGTCATGTGAAGGAGCCATCTGTTGTCGTTGCCCCGAAGGGTAGACCACCAAGAAGACTTACAAGAACACAGAAGAAGAAGCTCAAGTCTACTAGACGAGAACTATCAATATTTGAGCATATTGAAAGAAGCGTGGAAAGGTTCATTTGTCCAAAGAGGAATGACAAGCTTCCTATTCAACGAAAGAAACAGAAAACAAGAGTGGGTGTCACATTCGACATGTACATTCATATATTTAATCCTACGATACGGGATTACATTTGGTCTATTGAAGATGTGCCTAAAGATGGACATTGTGGGTACCACGTCCTTGCAAGACATCTAGGCTATTTCGTTAAAGACAGATGGAGACAGGTTAGAGCAGAGCTGTACGAGGAGTTGGAGTCTCATCTTTCCTTCTACAGCAAATTACTAAGCCCAGATACATTTGGAGAATTGTTGACAAGCATTCCGTACGCCGATCAGACTACTGGAGAGGAACATTACATGGATATCCCTTCTGCTGCATATCTATTTGCTAACAGGTACAATATATCGACACATTCTTACTAACATGAAAAGTTTGATAAATACTTATACTGCATTTGTATTCGCTTACTGGTACAAGATCCCAATTATCGTTCTGTCCAAGAGAAGTAACAACACATTCTTTCCAATAACCGCTCCTCCGGTAGACTATACTATGTCCACTCTATATGCCATTGGACTTGATGATAATCACTTCGTCATCCCGCGGTTGATCGGGCACAGTCCTATTCCTCCCCCTGATCCAGTCTGGTATAAATATGCTCCGGAAGAATCGATCGCTTGGACGACACTCTACACCGATGCGATCAATGTCTACAAGAAGAAAACAAACTACGTGGAACCTATACCAATGCCGAAAGACCACTACGATGTATTGATTGACCGATGGTGGGTCCTCCACCGATACTTTTGTCACATTTTGTAAACAGAAAGAAGGATTTTATATCTTTGGTCACATTTTGTAAACAGAAAGAAGAAGTTTATATCTTTTGTCACATTTTGTAAAATGAAAGAAGGAAGTTTATATCTTTTGTTACATTTTGTAAAATGAAAGAAGGAAGTCTATATTACTACTCAGATACACTATTTTACATGATTTTGTAAACAGAAAGAAGGAAGTTTATATCTTTTGGTATGACATTTGAGTATCACATTTATATTTGAGTACGACATTTATATTTGAGTATGACATTTCAGTATCGCAAATATATTTCAGTTCACTGGCAAGTTTAAACTAGGACTGAGAACTGGGCAGTCCAAGTTTAAACTTGCTGTGAACAAGGACTGTCCAGAAAATTGGGCAGTCCTTGTTCACAGCAAGTTCTAACTTGGACTGCCCAGTTCTCTGGCAATCCTTCATTCATGATGGACTGCCAGAGATCTGGGCAGTCCTAGTTTAAACTTGCTGTGAACAAGGACTGCCCAGTTTTCTGGGCAGTCCTTGTTCACAGCAAGTTCTTACTAGGACTGCCCAGTTCTCTGGCAGTCCATCATTCATGAAGGACTGCAAGAGATCTGGGCAGTCCTAGTTAGAACTTGCTGTGAACAAGGACTACCCAGTTCCCTGGGCAGTCCTAGTTCACAGCAAGTTTAAACTAGGACTGCCCAGTTATCTGGCAGTCCTTCATTCATGATGGACTGCCAGAGATCTGGGCAGTCCAAGTTAGAACTTGCTGTGAACAAGGACTGTCCAGTTTCCTCGACAGTCCTTGTTCACAGCAAGTTTAAACTAGGACTGTCCAGATCTCTGGCAGTCCATCATGAATAAAGGACTGCCAGATAACTGGGCAGTCTAAGTTAGAACTTGCTGTGAACAAGGACTATCCAGGAAACTGGGCAGTCCTTGTTCACAGCAAGTTTACACTTGGACTGCCCAGATCTCTGGCAGCCAATCATGAATGAAGGACTGCCAGATAACTGGGCAGTCCTAGTTTAAACTTGCAAGTTTAGGACTGCCCAGATCTCTGGCAGCCAATCATGAATGAAGGACTGCCAGATAACTGGGCAGTCCTAGTTTAAACTTGCAAGTTTAGGACTGCCCAGAACATATTACAACCAAATGGAGTAGGACACTCTAACTAGAAACTGGACAGTCCTTGTTCAATCAAATACGACACTCAAACGATACTCAATCAAGTAGGATGCTCAAACGCAATATGATACGGGAGTACGATATTAAGTATTCAAAACATATTATAACAAAATGTTGGTGTTCAAAACATATTACAATCAAGACGACAACAAGTATTCAAAACACAGTACAACAAAATCGGCACACAAATTATTCAAACAAATACAACAAAGTCAATTTTTCTCATAACGCATCTTAATCCGTCGCTCGTTTTCGAGAAAGGGATAGTCCGATGCGATGTTCTGCATCTGGTTAGCAACGTCTACGTAGTTCTCTCCCTTGCACAGCACGAGACTTTTTTCCAAGTTTCTTACTTTGGAAGCCTGAAGGAAAAATTAAGGGTTTAAATTAGCTAGGTTACTATACTGGTAAATATTAATTCGACATACTACTATTTGCCATCTTTTGCAGTACATCAAGCAGGCCTGCCTTGTTTGGTAGAGGAGCAGCTACCGGTACTTCATCACCTCACGTATCTGGATTCAACATCATACCATGTCCGGCCTCTACATAATAATTCATATAGTCATTACTACAATCCCACATCTGCACCACCGGACGTCGTAAAGTTTCACCGACTACGTGACGTTGCCACTCAGTGAAGAAGTAAGAGCCCCAACGGTAGTCCGACGGAACATAGGTTGATGCTTTGGTCCCTTTTGAAGAAGTCCTCAGATTCAATGTGCCCGGTATAGTTTGCACGTAGCCAAACTGACGAAGCACTCTGTCTGACATATGAGGCTCCTCAATTTCATGACAGGATATCAGACCTTGAAATAGTAAAACTCCTTGCAACGGACGAGAACTATTTCGAAGATCCTGATATGGATGCCAAATAATCTACATCATAGTATAAGTAATCAATACTTCAGAAGTTAGTATTTTTTACTAGAATGAAATCCTAAGTAAATCAAAATTGAAGTTAACATTGTCTCACCTCCTTTTCGTTCATATCTTCAAGTGCGACACGCAGGAAAGCCAAAGTATGCGAATGTCTGCTATCTATCTTAACTGGATTCCACTTGCACATCCTAGGTAGCTGCTCATCGTAGTCTTTGTTAAGAGTAGCCCTCTTTAGCATTGAAAAATGTTCGTATATCCATGAATGTACATAAAATGTAGAAGACACACATATTAATCGACCTAATTTGATTTAAACTATAAACAAAGTACGATTTACTTGACTCACATGGAGCAGAGTTTGACAACCAGCTATAGTCTTCGATCCGACTCGAGATGCAGCGCCAAGTTCGCGGTAGAGATAAGCTAGTATACCGCTTCCAAAGGATATTTGATCCACAATGCCTAAGTTCATAAAATTATTTACATATTTGGCGTGAATCGAGGTTCCGAACTTGTCCGGAATACAGACGGCTCCCAAGATGAAATACATGTATGCCCGGGCCACTACATCGTCGTTGGCATCGTCCTCATGGTCATCTTCATCGTCCTTATCGTCATCATCATCAATGTGTGTATTCCTAAGAAAACTCAAAGGAACTCCGTACAACTTCTTAAACTCGGGGAGACTGACAAAATTCTCTGCCTCAATGCCGAGTGAATTGGTGACCAATTCCACCATCTCGTCATACATCTCAAAGTCGCCCGTAGAATAATTCATCAGCATTGGACGACCATCAACTCTAAGTCCCAAAATGTGGTGGACGTCGTCGAGGGTGATCGTCAACTCCCCGGATGAAAAATGAAAACTGTTTGTTTCGGGATGCCACCGCTCCACAAACGCAGAGATCAGTACGTGATCCAAGATCTTATACGAGTGTTTCGCAATATGTTGCTACCCAGTGGGGATGATTTTGGCCTTCACACATTCTTTCAAATTGTCAAAATTCCATGTACTGTACATCTTAGCGTGGTTAATGACCCGCAAGATACACGAGTTTTTATGAAAATAAAACAAGATAAAGAATATATTAATATAAAATGTAACTACTATTTTCAAAAGTCAATTTATATCTAAGGTAATGAACTTTCCAGATCCTTCCAAATTTGGTAAGATATGTGGTTAGGCAGAGACTTCAACAGTGAGCAACCGATTGGGCTCACTTTCCGATCAGCTCTATCAGATGTGGCCTTCGCGTGAGAAGGTCCGGAACCATCGTCACCCCTCTATGAACAATGGGCAAATCATCATCGGAGGAGGGAGAATCAGGACGAGTCTTCTGTTGCTTCGATTTACTTGCAATGCGTTTGGTTCGACGTATTGTAGTCTGAGAGGGTGCCTTCGGTTCTCTTATCGTTATTGGTTTTTTGCGAGCCCGCTCAGCTTCACATGTATTTCGCTTCGATGTGGTATGACGTTTTCTTTCACCCTCGACGTCAACATTCTTCGTCTTCGGATTTGGCTCGTGACTACGAATATTTAATATCAATCGAATAATACTTAGCAAACAGCAAACAAGACGTTCAATGCAGGACTGCCCATGTTTCTGGCAGTCCTATGTACTGTTAGAACTGCCAGAAACTGTGGCAGTCTACTTGTACAACAAGTATAACACATGACTGCCGTACTTTGTGGCAGTCCTTTATACATAAAGGACTGCCACAAAGTGCGACAGTCCTGTGTTATACTTGCTGTACAAGTGGACTGCCGCTCTTTCTGGTAGTCCTATGTACTGTTATGACTGCCTGAAACTGTGGCAGTCCACTTGTACAGCAAGTATAACACAGGACTGCCGCACTTTGTGGCAGTCCTTTATGTATAAAGGACTGCCACAAAGTACGGCAGTCCTGTGTTATACTTGTAATGCCCCGCTCCGTACGGTGCATTATGCTGAGTCATTGACTCGAAGAGTTACATTGTCCCGAGAAACGTAATCGAACTAAGTCGATACGAAGAGTTGCCTTGTCTCGAAAGAATGCATCGAGTGAATCGATGTGAAGCATCGCGTTGTCCCGAAGGATGAGTGCGTTGAATCGGCTCGAAGATTCTAAGAAAGCGAATCGACCAAGGCGCAAGTCCAAATTGACGCAAGTATTGATTTTAGTTGGTTTCGTGTGCAGGTTATACTTTGATGCAAAAATATTAGAGGTCGATCTTTTGCCATATTTAGCAAGGGGTCCGCGAAAGCAAATCGTCGCCTTGCGACGGATGAAAGCGTTGGCACGCTAAGGCAAAATGGACGTAGAAACTCAATAAGCACGAAGTGCTCGAATGGCTAAGTCAGGAGAGTGGCCGTGCAACGAAGATATGAAATCGTGCCGCATCGGCTCGACGAAACGACGAAGGCGTATCGAATCAAGGTGGAAGGATTGACTTCTTTTTACTCCTTCATTCGATAAGTCAAATATATCATTATATGCTGAGTTAGCCTATCAACGCCACGGGCGTGGCTCGATAGAGAGATAAACTAGTGCGTGTCGAACACTAAGATAGAACAATTGAAATGAATCATACGGCAGACGTACGAGTCGCTATGGAACATTGAATATCGCAAAGACGAGCGCCTCGGTGCGCAAGCTGCAAGAACATGGGATAACTGTACTCGGCCAGTGCCTTAGTGCACGAACCATACCGTGCCTTCGCGCACGAGTTAGAACAGCTAGAACATTGAAAGACAATAGGCGAGCGCCCTAGAGCGCAAGCCACGAACATTAAATGCTAAGTCATAGAACATCGGAATACGGTCGAAACGTACCTACGTGCACGGGATAACAAAAGATGGCTTCGTTGCGAAAGAATATAGTTGTGGCATGAATGTGGCGGAACTGTCGGATATGACATAATGCTTCGAAAGGTGTTCATTGAGAACATTCGGGCGTTGTGCCAATTGAAATAGAGATAAGCGAACTTGCTTGGTTGTATAAAATATAAGATTCGTTGTATGGTCAAATGGACTTAAAGATATAAAAGCTCGTGCATGGGTATTCCCTCGAACGCGGCGTGCCAGGGCGCTGGGACCGTTCGGCCTAGGAGGGATTCGTTTACGGATTGTTGGTGCACTTCATTTAGATGGGTAGCGACCGTCTGGTGAATGTGATAAGCCACTTGCTGCGATTATTTCGATGGCCTCTGATGTTGGTTAGTAACCGCACGGAGTTAACATCGTCTTATGTTTCGATTCGATAAATATAAGTCCATTCTAGCCCGGAAAGCTAGTGACCTTCATATAGATAAGGGCGACGGGTTTGGAAGTACAAGGTATGTGTATATCCTGCATGGATGGATCCGAATAGAAGGCACTCATAACATGACAGGGAAAATGGATAGGCGTATTCACCTTGCGTCCGTGCAAGGGCGAGTGCGTCGACTTAGTAAGAAGTCGCGCCACGAATCAAACACGAGAATGCTTGCTTGCCTATTCAATTCGATAACATGCTTGCTATGATATCATGCTTTAACGCTTTTGAATATGCCATGAAATTGACCCTAAGAAGAACATAGCAAGATCATAAGCTAAGTTGCATGATTCAACATAAATATTACAATGTCGGTTTGGAAAGAAGATCTTTGCTTCAGTACATGCGAGGACGAACGTACTGATCCCCCACCAGCTTCATGCAGGGTGCAGGGAATGGATGGCTCGCGGTGAAGCGTTGCTTGAACGCGTTGAGGCTTGGAATGCCGAAGCGTATTGAAGCGTGCGATCGCTTGACGCTCGGATTCGTGACAGGATTGATGCGACCGAGATATAGAAGGCATGATGTATGGAACGGTAAAATCCTTTGTGGGCAAGAGAGAACCTGAGTGTTGTAGCCAAATCCGGCATGTATCGTTGGGCTATCGAAAGCCTTTGTAATCTGATTTCGAATATTAATAAAGAGAATCGTTTTCGTATACTCTGTTTTCCTTTCGTTGTTAACGTTCAACTCAAAGATAACCATTTGAGAACTTGTCATCTTGCCTTGCACGAGCGCAACTCCAGGCTCGTACGGCATCATGCCCCAGCGAGGACGATGATTCGGGTGATTCCGGGTCGGGGCGTGACAAATTGGTATTAAAGCTCTAGGTTTAAATTTCTCTGGATGCTTGCTTCATTTCAGTTCTAAAAGTTGTCCACCACCAATCGAAATCACTCTTGACTCTACTCGATGCTGCACTGGATGTTCCATACAATAAGTCTAATACAAATCATGTAATTTTGCTGCGTGTTGTTTGGAAATTACATGGTGTTGCGGGAAAAGTCGTGAAAGGTTTGTTGCTGTAAGTGCAACAAGTTGCGAGATGTGAATTCAAAGATTTGTTGCCACGGATGTAACACGTCGTGAATCATAATTCAAGATATTTGTTTGTTGCAACGAACGATACGAGAAATGTTGGTTGCATCGATACAATAAAAGTCGTGGAATGTTGCTGCAGCAATTGCCGCACGTTGATTGTAAATGATGCGTTGAAAAAGAAAATGAAAGTTGATATGGAATGTGTCGAACGGATTCACATATCGATTTCGAATGTGCGTTTGCGATGAAAAGCGATAAGTCAATATCGAATGTGTTGGAAACGGATTTGAGCATTGACTTTGAATGTCGGAAATGAAATGTTGCACGATGTGCAATACGTATTGAAAGTAAAATATTGCACGTGGTACAACGTATGTCGAAAGTAAAATTATTGCACGTGGTGCAACGCATATCAAAGTAATCGCTGCACGAAGTGCAACGGATATCGAGAATGAATTTTTGCACAAGATGCAACGGAAGAAAACAAAAGTTATAAATCAAAACGAAATCGGTTCGGTTGCGCACCGAGCTCGTGTTGGTAAATGAAAACATTGGCCGAGTTGTATCGGATTTGAATTAATCAAAGTTACGGTTGTGATCAAGCATGATCACTGCAGAAATTATGAGTCGAAAGAGATCGTTGGCTCGTAAAGAGTATATTGCGATGGAAGTAACTTGATTTCTGGGTGGTATATGGCATACCACCGATACAATAAATGGCTCGATTTCGAGTGGTATATGTAATACCGTTTATGCGATGAATTACATCAACGTATTGTGAGAATTGCGAAAGGTTTGTTCGCAACGGACAGGATAGCACCGAGTCTCTGTTTGTAAAAATAAAAGTATGAAACTTTATTGATACAAACTTTGTAAAGATTACAAGAATTCTGGGAAAGGTACAACTTTAGAAATCCAATCTAGATGACGATTGCTTTATCCCTTGGACGATGTAAACTTTGAAGATGGAGCCTCTGAAGTTGAAGACAACTCTGGAATTGAAGGCAAAAGCCTCGGAGAATTGAAGGCAAAAGCCTCGGAAGAATGCAGCAGCACTTGGGTAAGAACTCCTGGACTCTCTGATATTTCTGAACTTTTAAAGTCTGATCTCTGATCCCCTTTGAATGGAGACTTGAAACTCTAATTATAGAGTTCTGGAAATAACTAACTTTTAGTTATTCTGGACTGCGCATGATGGATTGCGCAGCAGCAAACTGCGCAGGCAGTTGTTGGATCTTGGGCCAACTGTCTTGGACACATGGCATCATTTGATTGAAATGCGCATGATCGTACATAGACGGTTGCCACGTAATGAGCAATTGATGGCATGAATTCCACGTGTACTTTTGTCAGTTATCATGATGGAATGCGCAACATGAATTACGCTGACACTAGATTGCGCACGCATGGATTGCGCAACAGAATAGTTGGCCGATTGTGCTGCTTCCGAATGCGCTGCCAGCTGTCCAGCCGTTCTCGAGTACTGTGCGGCGCAATAAACGAACAGTCTCCTCGTTCTTCGTGCTGTCCGCTGTCAGAAGATTTGATTGTGTCAGGTAATGATGACATTGCCACGTCAGCCTGCGCGCTTGAGAGTATACGCAGTCTAGTGTGTGCAATCTGTATGCTGCACAATCTGATGTCTGCGCTGTTTATTTAAAAGTAGTATTTTTTGATTTTCTGACTTTGTTGATGTGTGCAACTTGATTTTTTAGGACCTACAAGACCCCCTTCAAAGTTTTCGAAAGTTGAACTTATTTAAAATTTCGAAATACTTTGAATTTTGAATTTTCAATCAAGTTACGCATTTGATGAGCTGTCTGCACAATCGAAGGGATTTACCCTACTTTTTCGGCGCAATCCGAGGCAGCCGTTACTCCTTTTGAAACTATAAATAGTTCTTTCGATCCTTCAATTCATTTTTTACTTTACTTTCGTTGTGTTTGAGAGAAAGAAATCCCTGAGCCAACTTCGACTTCCTTCTCCGTCGAACTCTATGGCGCCAAAGAGATCCTCTATCGTCGACAAGGGCAAGGCCCCCGCCGAGCCTTCGGCTAGGACGCGACGTCCTTCTTGCCACGAGGCTGCGCATCCTGCGTTGCTAGGTAGATGACTTAGTCGAAAACCCTTTTTAGGGTTTTTCATCTTCACTGATTTTCAGAATCCAACTCTTTTTAGAGTTGTGATCATAGTGCGCCATCCTTTTTAGGGTTCTGGTTTGCACGAAACAGTTTATTCTTTATTTTTATGAAGAACAACTTTCTGCACAATCGGTTGAACTGCGCTGACAAAAGTCAGCGCAATCTGCTGATTTATGCAAGACTATCAGCGCAATCTGATGTGCACAATCTGATGTCTGTGCAATCTGATGGTTGCGCAGTCTGATGGTTGCGCAGTTTGATGGTTGCGCAGTCTGATGATTGCGCAATCTGATGGTAGCATCCTTGATTTTTATACTGAATTTTTGTTTTTTCTGTTTGATGCAGTTAATACCAGAGAAGATTCAGGGTATGAGAACTTTGTAGGAACCCTTTCAGAATCAAAATACAAATAGGACCTGTCCTATGTGCACTATCCACAGTATGATCTGCCAGCTTCCCGCCAAGCTATCTTGGTAGCCCAAGATAATGAAACCCTGCTGTGTCTGATAAATGGGCAACCTTTGCAATCAGTAGATGCCATGGTTCACAAGAAGCCCCTATTTCTGTTTGGCGAGGCTTTTGAGAAGAGCTCTCAGCCGAGGCCACGGATGGAAGAACGGATTTTCCAATATAAAGACAAGATAGTCTCAATACCAGAAGTCTCCCGCTGCCTCCCCTTATCTCGATATGCTCATGCGAGCTATCCCAGGAGAATGGAATGGAATCTCACACCTTTTCAGGATGCCCGTCCAGGAAAGATTTATGTGAAGAAGGGGCCAAATAATAAAGACATGTTCTACAGTTCTTCGGAACGATACAGTGTCTTGCTCAGAGGTTTAAAGCCCGGTTGTATTCCGTCGAAAAATTCGTCTTTGTTATTGCCCGTAAGAACTCCAATATTCGCGAATGAGTTCGCGAAGGTCGAAGGGAAGTATCCAGAGCAAGACCTCAGATTAACTCGACTGGTGAACCCAGACTATAAGAGATGGAATTGCATAGCAAACTGGATTTTGACCAAGTTTGAAGACAAACTTCAGCAGATTAATTTGTATCAAGCAGTGTATGCCACTGTTTACGGTTTCGCCCCCAACTCACATCTATTCCTGGCTCTCACAGAGAGATATAACTACAGGACATGGACTTTTATGACTCCCTGCGGAGAGATCGGGTTTGCCCTTCACGAGATGCAGTACATCTCTCACCTTCCGATGGGGGATATCCCGTATGAGAAATTTGTCCCAACTAATGATGAGTTGGACAAACTTCGAACAGAGAACGCAGCCATGGTAGCAGTCTTGGAAGAGCTGCTGTGTCATTATAAAATCTGCTCTCTGTTTTACAAAAGTGGTACATCTGGTACCTGCTATTCATCCAAATGGTTGCCTTATCTGTTCCTCAACCATATTAAAGAAAAGAAGACCAAGGAACATGATAGATGCAATCCCGACTTCTTCAAACCATTGAGCAGCACAGATGTAGTGAAGTTGATGGAGGAAAGTGGGGACTTGGATGTCGAGATGAAGGACGATCATCAATGTCCTCCTCTAAAGAAAGGAGACAATCTCGAGAGTTATATGAGAATGAGATATCGATTTATGTCGAAAGAAGCCCAGTTAGCAGGATTTCTAACGTATTGGCTTCATCGATTCGTCGTCCCTGGAGCTAGTGCCGTAGACCGCTTCCACCGCGGTGTCCTTTTTGCTGCCGTTCGATTAGTCTTCGGCTACAAAATAGATCTTTTATCGGCGATGACTTGTAGATTGAACGCCAGTCTCCGCCTGTACGTCGAATTGATGCTGAAAGCTAAGGGCGAGAAAGAGTTCCCTCGGCTAGAATTACCGTATACTTATTTGTTCGGGTGGTTGCTTCTACACCATCCTACTTTGATGGACCCCGGCATGGGACCAGTCGGTGGCAGCTTCTTGCGGAGATTCTCTCACGGTAAGTGGAAATACACTTCATTGAGAGATTGCAGATATGCTTTGAACCTTGGCTGTCACGCCCCGCTCCCGTAGGAGCAATCGTCCTCGCTAAGGCGTGATGCCGTACGAGCCTAGATTGCGCTCTTGCAAGGCAATTCCATAACGGCCGATTACATCGGCGACGACGGGGTCGTCGCACAGAAGTCCCTAGCAGAAACATTGAATACATTGCAGCAGAATTTAAAGAAGAACACATGAACACAAGTCATTCAAAAGAAGCTCTTTTATTGATATTGAATACAAGATTACATTTGTGGACGCAAGGCCAAATTACAAGTCTCTCGTGCTCACTTTTCTCTCATTTACAAGTCACTCTGCTCTCTCTCATCTCTCGATACTATATACTTGAATCCAGCGGAAGCTTCGGAAGGCGATGTCCATACATTATGTCCTGTATAAGTATTCAGATCACGCGGCCGCACGCTTCGACTCGCCAAGGGACTCCGTGCCTCGACGCATCCAAGCGAGCTCCGCGCCACGAGCTTCTACCTGTGCCTGCACATGAAACACTGTGTGGGTGTCAGTACCACTGTACAGGTGGAGTGAGCTTCTTGTCCACCCATACATAACCGATACGTTTCATTTACTTTGTGCAGCTTAAACCCTTTCAATTGTCTTTCTAGTCTTGCCTTAGGTTCAGTTTTAAGACTTGACGTCTAACCCACTCGACGTGCAACGACATGGTCGTGCTACAAAACCAACGTGTGTATCGATCGAGGCAGTGCCTCATTACTCAAGTACTTGACCGAACTACAACTCGGGACGGCAGGGTCGTGCCACATTCTATTCGCGACTTAGACATATTCAAGACAATGCTATGCCGAGGAGCAACTTACGCGAACTCGGCCGTGCCAAGACCTTTACTTAAACTTCAGCGCTACTAGACCAATTCTCGTGCCAACGATTCAAGTGCCAAGGATAGCAATGGGACGACTCGTGCAGGCCGTGCCTCTAGACCTTGCTTAGACTTGTCCGTGCTTCAAGATGAGGCCGCGCCTCGCAAGTTATCAAGACTTATAGTGCTACCGCCTTGCGGCCTTCCGGTTAGACCCATTTGCTAACTTAGACAAGACTTGTGGACCATAGTATCACTTTCATGAACATCACTACGCCATCTATCGTGCCAAGCACGGTGCCTATGATGCAGCCCAATCTTAGGCCCAGATATTGTGTTTCCGACTAGATAAGCATTCAAGTTCTAGACTCAATCCAAAGGCATACACGCGGTGTGCCGCTATTGCCGACACATCTACATGAGGTGGTCACTAGTAATTTCAAGCTATCTTGGACTGGCTCGTGGGATATCGGTCACGTCCCTACCGGGTAGCTAGCCCGGAGGCGCCAAAGTCTCCCATGCGGTTATCCAGCATCCTACTTTGAGCCACACTCGCTTCCCCCGGGCCGAGTGATCCCAGCGCCCCGGTGATCACTCGAGAAGACTACACCTTGTCGACAAGTTGTCCAATGACCATGCAAGTCTAACTCGATCTACCAGTCTTTCCTTAACATGAACATGCTTTTCCTTCTTTCAATCAAGACTTACGAGACTCCCAAGCCGCGGGACCGATCTCGTGTACGGGACATATCAAGACGTTGCGAGACTCCCAAGCCGCGGGACTGATCTCGTGTGCGAGACTTATCAAGACTTAGCGAGACTCCCAAACCGCGGGACCGATCTCGTGTGCGGGACATATCAAGACTTAGCGAGACTCCCAAGTAGCGGGACCGATCTCGACGACAACAAATCGCGTGGACTTCCTTTGTTCGTGGCATGCTGTTCACTAAACCGACCGTAGCTCGTGCCTTAGACAGACCTGGTTCTCTAGGCGACGCTAACGCTCAAGTCAAATACTTTACACGAAGAGCCTTATTCTCAAGGGGCTACGCGACTTGACAACCACAGCTAGAGCGGGACAGTTCTAGAAATGGCTTGAATAGCCTAGCACAACACTTGTCTAACTTATTCAGGCAACGACTCAACGAGCAAAGGCTACGCCGAGCTACGCATCGAGGGGACGTGCTAGGCACGGGGTCGACTTGGACAACCAACTTTTCGGGTGCCTAGACTTAAGCCAACGAGCCGTGCAAGACGACTAAATTTACGGGACGTGCGAAGGCTATGCCAAGCCTTGCAGGACAGGACCGTGCATGCTTTAGTAAGCATTCATGCGGGCGACGCCTATGACTTAGGCTATTTCACGTGTCGGGGCAACTTAGCAACTTAGGCAAACTTCCTTCTCCCAAGCCACGGGATCGAAGGGTCGAGTGTCATTTGAAAGCACGCTGAGCCGACTTCTATGAAGACCGTGGGACCATTTTCTATGTTCTAAGACATTTCGACCCGACGGGATTATTTCCTTAGCTATGTTGGTGCATCATTTTTATTATCAAGCCTAACTTGTGCAAGTTGAAAACACGATTTATTATGCGAAGGCTAAGATGAGGAGAGTTCACCGAAACTACCCCACCTGAACGAGCGGTCGCCTTGACCGAGCAATGTCTTCGAGCAGCCGTTGCCAGACTAAGTTTCCAATGCCGTCGGCATTTCGATTCCTCCGATTGATTTTGCGGGACGGGGCACTACATTGGCAGAGGATGGAACTTTTATTGCGCTGATCCTCCCGCCGGATATGAACAGATGTCGATCAACATGATTGACTCCAAGACACAACCTTTGAGCCGTACAGCTTTTGAGTGGTTGAAGATAATTCGACCATCCCACTTGGTGTATCGGTTTGAAGAAGAATGCTACTTGGAGCCATATCTCCCCAGCCGGTTTGCTCGGCAGTTTGGATATGACCAATTCTACGTAGGTAATGCTATCACATGCCTACATGGAAAAGGTTTCTTGATAGACGGAGCCTGAGCATGGGCTTACTACAATGCTCGAGATACGAAAGCAACGTTCTCGATGCCGGTGAACAGTACTCATGGCCCTCATATGCTGTTCACGTATTCGTTGTTTTATACATCATCGAATACTTTTGCCGAGAACTTCAATCTTGCGGATAGCTTCGCATCTGTAACGAGATTGAGGAAGGGAGGAGTCATCATGTCACTTCCAGATAATGATGAAGTACACGAGCCAGTGGATGCACCCTTAGAAGTTTCGAGGGATGTTATGTTCTCTGAAGAGATTAACGAGCCACTGCGTGTTTCTTTAAAGGTTGCTAAATCTTCGGCCAAGAAAAGAAGGAGAGAGTAGCCTTCCATCCCTGCTGCAAAGAAGAAATTGATGTTGGATCATTCTTCAGAAAAGATTACCACTAGATCTCAATCTCGGCAGCTGGCCGAGACAATCCAGCAGGAAGAAGCTGCCACTCCGACCTCTGTTCAAAAGCAAGTCAAGACAGTAAACATAGAGAGCCCTGAGAGGCCTCTGAAAAGAAAGAAGAAATTGGCCCAACGAAGAACTAGAACTGTCTCTCCTTCAAGATAAGCTTTGTCTTCAATAGTGGTGGATGCTGCGGCGGGACTTACTATGCCATCTCCCACTCCTATTTCTGAGTCTAGGAATAAAACTCCCAGTCCAGAACAGAGGGAAGAGATTGAGCAGAGAGGAGAGCTTGATCCGAGAAATGAGGCCAAAGAGCCCAGAGATAATATCATGGAGGAAGAGCAAGATATTGTACGATCTCCTTCACCTGTTGCGAAGACGACTCACCTTCCTCTTACACCAAGGACACTCCGCGATGAGGAGGATCGTGAAGTGATTGCAGCTTTAGAGGAATGCGACTACGGCCCGCTGGAGGACTATGTTAATCAAAATGCTGCAACTACCAGTAGAAATGCACCGGAGGAAGATGAAGATGAGGAGAGCTCTTCATCTGAGAATATTGATGAAGATATACAAGATCCCGAAAGGGATGATGAAGAGCATATATCTCCTAATGTTGCCGATGATACCTTAGATCCTAAAAGGATGTTGAGGTAGAGGCATCTCCAGAGAAAGCAGCAGATGAAGAAGCAGTCCCAGAGGAAACTCTTGCCATCGATCCTCAAGGTATAGAATGAAATTAGCAATCTTTTTTTAAATAGATTGATAGCTAATATCTTTAATTTTATTTCCTGCAGATCTCGAGACCTCTCCAGCACCTCCGACGTGCATGGACATAGTGCCTGTAACGACGGTGATTGCTAGTAGCAGTCATCACTTATCCTGTGGCTCTGAAGCAGGAAGTAGTCAAGCAGTTATAGCTGAAGCTACTTCTGCTCAGCTAGAGTCTATTCCTGTAGATGATAGGCTTATTGCTGGATCCAACTATGGTAAGACTTGTTTATATTTTCGATCTTCTTAGAAAATAGCAAACGACAGGCAAAATGACAATCTTTACTTTTACAGAGGAACAACCAGGAGGGGCAACCAGCTCCACTTTGGCTCCTTTATTCAAAGAGCCTGCTGTTCAGATGCGAGAAATTGAACATCCTGCTGCCTCGTCATCAACAGGAGTAGCTGCGACTCCTGGCGCTCTGGCGATTAATAAGCTTGTCATCCAATCATTCACCAAATGCTTCTTCGAGTCCTTGGGACCTCTGGTCAATAGAATGATGGACAAAGAAGATGCTGATTTTTACACGGTTAGAGGTCCGACCTCTTTCTTGGTGAAGGCCATCAGGGAGCAAGGCGACGAGGCTCAGGCCACTCTCCTTGACCATATATTGAATGAGCTGGAAATCTCCATAAAGAACTATAAAGAGCTCAATAAGGGTGAAATAGAACCCTTAGTTCAGGCAGAATTTGAACAAATGGCTCAGGCAGCTGACATTGAAAGAGTAAAACTCCAGGAACTTTTGGATGCCTATTCTACAAAATCTGCTGAATATAAATCCAAGTTGGAATCTGTGACTTCGACTGCTGAGAGAACAGAGAAAAGAATTGCTGAGCTGAGATCAGAAATTACTCGTCTCCAAGAGGAACTAGAAAATGAAATTACTGAGCATTAGATTGCAATCCAACAATTCAGTGCTTTAACTCAGGAAAGGGATGAGTATGCAGCAGCTCATGATGCTGAAATCACCCAGCGAATGATAACCATGCCCACTTTCAATGAAGAATCCGGGATGGAAGAGGCCAGAAGGAGAGTGATGGCTTCTCACGAAGAACGACTGCAAGTTCTGAAGCAACAAATTGATAATCTGATAATGCCTCCGTCTTAGTAGAAAGAACATCTTGTATCTTTATGTCTTTTGTAGCACATATGTTTTTGTAATGTCTCATATTTTGATCAATAAAAGACATTTCATTGTGGCTCTATCATTTCTTGCATATCTTATTCAGATATAAATAATAGAGATAGAAAATATATTCAGATGTACAGGACATGATATATTTCTTAATAATTTTTTTTAGAAAATAATTATATTTATTATATCTGCTCAGAGGTAATATGGACGTGGCAGAATATAATTTGTCGAATATCATTATTTCAATTGACAAGTTAATCGAAAATAACAAGTTACTGATGTGGATGATGAACGATAATGAATCATCAAAATGTGTGAACGAAATGAATCGTCGGGATGAACGGGTAAACCGTCGAATGGTGGAATGAACGGACAAACCACCAAATGATGATGAACAGATGAACCGTCAAATAATGATGAATGAACGGGCGAACCGTCGGATGATAATGAACGGATGAACCGTCGGATGAATTGAATGAACGGATGAACCGTCAGGTGATAATGAACGGGCGAACCGTCAGATGGTAACGAACGGGCGAACCGTCAGAAGGTAATGAACGGACGAACCGTCGGATGAATTGAATGAACGGATGAATCGTCAGGTGATAATGAACGGGCGAACGTCATATGGTAACGAACGGGCGAACCGTCAGATGGTAATAAACGGACGAACCGTCGGGTGGTAATGAACGGACGAACCGTCAGATGAATGTGAAGAACGGATGAATCGTCGGATGAATGTGAATAACGGTGAATGTGAATAAATGAAATGTGAAGAACGGACGAACCGTCAAATAAATTAAATGAACGGATGAACCGTCAGGTGAATTGAATGAACGGATGAACCGTCAGATGAATGTGTTGCTTCGTTATTTGAGGAACCTCTGCCTATAAATAGAACAGAAATCTGACAAGAATGAGCACTTCCAAATGTCGTCTGGAGATGCATCCAAGCAGGCTGAACTTGCCCCGAAGGTTGAGACGGGCACTGAAGAATGTCCTGCCGAACCAGTCCAGCCAAAGCAGGCAGAAGCAGGCGAAGGTTCGTCTGCACCCAAACCAACGCGAGATATCCTGGACTTTCTGCTTGAACCAGGAAAGACTGAAGAAGAAGAGGCCATAAGGATGGCTGCTTGCAAGTTCCTGGTGGGTTCCAGCAAGGAGGTTCTCAGCTCTTTTGCTGACCGTGTCTTCGAGATGGACGGCAGTGGTCCGTGTCCAAATGTCGAGAAAGATGACAGTGATCTTCCTTGATATTATGTGACATCATTTATGATGAAATAAAAATCAAACTTTATTTATGAATTGTCTGATCATATTTACATAAAATCTCTGTTACATTCATACATAGTATTTTTTGAGGAATTTGCCATTGATAGGCATCATAGCAATTCGACCGTCTAACTCTGAGAGTTGATAGGCTCCATTTGAAAAGACTTTGCTGATAATGTAAGGCCCTTCCCACTTTGCGTCGAATTTGCCTTTGCTCATGTGAGTCATAGTCATAGGATGTCTGACCGTTAGAACAAGTTCTCCTTGCTGAAAGGCTCTGACCTAAACTTTGCGGTTGAAAGTCTTCGAGATACGAGCTTGGTATAACTCAATATGTTGTTGAGCCATTAACCGCTTCTCATCAAGTGCTTCTAATTCTTGAAGTCGAAGAAGATCGTTATTTTCTGTAGTGAGCTCATTAGCAATGGCAATACTTAAAGAAAGAATTTGAAGTTCCAGAGGAAGAACAGCTTCACAGCCATACACCAAAGAAAAGGGTATACAGCCTGTAGGGTTACAGACCGTAGTACGGTAGGCCCATAGACATTCACCAAGTTTCTCGCTCCAATTCCGTTTGTTAGTAGATACAAACTTCTTGAGGAGCTTGATGATAGTTTTGTTGAAGGCTTCAGCCAAGCCATTAACGGCAGGATTGTATGCTGTCGAGGAGACATTGTCAATCCGGTGATCATCGTAAAATCTGGTAAATTTCTGGCTGATGAATTGAGGTCCATTGTCATGAATGATCCTTCGAGGTACACCAAATATGTAGGTGACGTGGTGTTTAACGAAGTTGATGATGCTACTGGTCTTGACTTCAGCCAGAGGTATAGCTTCAGCCCACCTGGAGAAGTAGTCCGTTATTGCCAGTATGAATTAATGTCCTCTAGAAGAAAAAGGATTAATAGGACCTATGACATCCATGCCCCAAGCTTCGAAAGGCCAGGAAGCAGCAGTCGGATGCAGGAATTACGATGGTTGATGAATAAAGTCTGCATGGATTTGACAAGCTCGACATTTCCTTGCGTATTCAATGGCATCTGATACCATAGAGGGCCAGTAGTAACCCATGCGTCGGATGCGATCCTGCAGCTTAGGACCTGGTTGATGTGCTCCGCAGACACCGTCGTGAGCTTCGCGCAACACTTGCTTAGCTTCATCGCCAGCGAGACAGCGCAAGAGAAGACCATCGTAAGTTCGCCGATAGAGGGTCTTGGTGGTTTGATTGTAGTAGAATCGGACAGATCGTCGACGAACGCTTGTAGCCACCTTGGGATCTTCGGGGAGTATATCATGAACCACGAAGTCGATAAAAGGAGTTCTCCAATCTTTATCGATAATATTGACTTCAGCAAGATTGTTGAATTCAATATTACGATTGTTTTTGATGCAAAACAATTCTCGGTTGGAGATAACCACCACTTGCTGTCTTTTGATAGGGATAGCTAAGACAGCTGTAAGGTTGGCCAGGGCATCTGCTTCGGTGTTGCAAGCTCTACGAACATAGTCAATGAAGAAAGCTTTGAATGATGTAGCCATATAGATTGCCGCTTCATGATAAGGCACCAGATCTTGATGACGAACTTCATAGGTTCCTCTAACCTGATTGACAACCAGCTTAGAGTCACCGTAGACTTCGAGATATTCGACATCCAGTTGTTTGGCTAATTGAAGGACAATGAGTAGAGTATTGTACTCTGCTACATTATTGGAGCAGGGTTCATCTAGAGAGTAGGCTCTTTGGATGGTTGATCCATCTGGAGAGACAAGAACAACTCCTGCTCCTGCTACAATGGAACCATTTGGTCCGATCCTAGACGCACCATCAAAGAATAGACGCCAGATTGGAAATTCTTCAGAGATCATGTTGACTTCCAATATCTCGTCTGGAATTTCGTCATAAAGCCTGAATGTTTCTGGTACAGGATGAGCTGCTAAGAAATCCGCCAGCGCTTGACCTTTGACAGACTTTTGTGGAACATATACCATATCATATTGGGCTAGCAGGATTGCCCATGTGGCCAGTCGAGAATTGAGTGTGCTGGGCTTCTTCATAAGTACCCGAAGAGGATTAACTCGGGATATGACGTGAATGGTTTGTCCAATGATGTAATGCCTCGTCTTTTGCACGGCAAACATAAGAGCTAGACATTCTTTCTCGACCTGACTATAACGGTGTTCAACATCAATCATAGTACGACTGAGAAAGTAGATGGCCTGTTCATGACCTTCTTTGTTCTTTTGGGCAAGTAAAGCACCCAATGAATGATCCATAGCACGGACATACATCAAGAATGGTATGCCTGAAATTGGAGGCACCAAGACTGGTGGGTTCATGAGATACCACTTGATATCATCGAATGCTTGTTGACATTCGTCCGTCCAAACGAAAGATACACACTTCTTCATTAATTAAGTGAATGGTCTACAGCGTCCAGACAAGTTCGAAATGAACCTCCTGATGTACGCAAGTCAATCTTGGAATCCTCGTAGCTCTTTTAGGTTGCGTGGAGGACGCATCTCTTGAATGGCTTTGATCTTCTCGGGATCCACGTGTATACCCTTAGAAGTAATGACGAAGCCGAGAAACATGCCACTAGAGACACCCAAGAATGACTTGGTGGGATTCATCTTGAGTTGATGTTGGCGCATGAGATTAAAGATTGTTCTCAAGTCTTGGATGTGATCTTCTTTTAGACGACTCTTGACGGCGATATCGTCAACATAGCATTCGACAGTCTTGCGGAGATGATCTTTGAAGATGGTACTCATAGCCCGTTGGTAAGTTGTACCAGCATTCTTGAGACCAAATGGCATCACTGTATAGCAGTAGACTCCACGAGGAGTGCGGAAAGAGGTGTGTTTTTTATCTTCAGGATTCATCTTGATCTGATTGTATCCAGAGAATCTGTCCATAAAAGATATTCGCTCGAACCCACAGGTATTGTCAATCATGACGTCCGTGATAGGGAGAGGAAATTCATCTTTCGGACATGCTTCATTAAGATCCCAAAAGTCAATACAGACTCAAATTTTGCCGATTTTCTTCAGAACTGGAACAACGTTGGCCACCCAGTCAGGATGTTGTTCTTATCGAATAAAGCCACAAGCGATGAGCTTCTTGACTTCATCATTGATCGCGTCTATTATTTCTGGTTTGAATCGCCGTTGTTGTTGTTTAACTGGTTTTGCATTAGGCAGAATGTTCAGTTTGTGCGTAGCAATTTTGGGATCTAGACCTGGCATGTCTTCATAACTCCAAGAAAAGACATCGATGTATTCCTTAATAAGAAGAATCAACTCTTGCTTATCTACATCTGGAAGATTCTTGCTGATGAATATTGGACGAGGTGATCCACTTTCCCCTACATCAACTTGAACTAATTGATCTTCAGTAGGAGGTTCTCGTTGTTCGAAGCGGAGTACCCATTGATTGTCCATCTGTTGAGCCCAAGGATCTGCTTCAGGATCTTCTTCAACGTCCTCGTCATATCCTTCTGGAAGTTCAGCGGAGACCATATTAGAAGATACGATCAGCCGATGGACTTCGCCGATGCTGGTGTCAGAATCCCATGATCTAGAATCAGAAGAATTAGAACGTTCTTCACTGTCAGAGTCGGAGACTACTGGAGATAAAATCGGAGGAGAAGCATATCCGAGACCTTTCTTAGTCCTGCTGTAGTACATTTCTGACTTTCCTTTCGGAACAGCCGTACGGATAGGAGTTCGTCTACCCTTGCCGTAGTTGAGGCCACTTTTAAAGTCATACCCCTTTTTTCGGATGATGTCTTTTGATTGTTGACTGTAACGACGGAGTTGGTGACGTCCTATATCGTTACTCTTGCTATCATCCGTATAACTAAATTTTTGTTCTGGTTCTTTACTAAAAAGTGTTGGACTTTCACCTTTCTTTCGAGCAGGGACAATACGGTAAGAGTCATCTGGATCTTCCAATGAGACTTCTGTTTGAAGAGATTGTACAACTCCCATTGTAAATGATCGGAAGCTATCTAACATATCCAAATAGCATTTAGTATGATAAATAATATCAGTATACTGGAAATTAGATGCTTTTTCATTGATCTGTATATTCGTATTTACAGCAGGACCTTTAGCCTTAGCAGGCTTGGTCAGATTGATTACAAGAGGGGAGAAGAAGAACGTGGAGGAGGCTTGTTACGACGGAGGTCGATAACAAGTGGCTCAGAGGAGGTGAGCTCCCTTTTTTCCTTGTTGTGAGTTAGATCAACAACAAGTGGCTCAGATAAAGTGAGCTGCTTTTTGTTCTTGTTACGACGTAAGTCAATAACAGGTGGCTCAGAAGAGGTGAGCTCCCTTTGATCTTGATCACCATCAACTGATTTCTTCGGGATTGGCAAGTGAATGGCCAGTGGTTTAGAAGATTGAGGATGAGAAACTCGCCCTTTGACAGGTATGATGAGAGTGTCTTTGGGCATTGCTTCCTGTTCTTCTTCAGTGTCTAAAGCTAGCACAACCTTCATAAATTCATCCTTGTACATACGAGCGTCGTTGCAGTATGCTTCAACACCTTTGAAGGGATAGAGATCTGCAACCTCCTTTTGCACCTCTCCTTTGTCATCAACATATTTGAAACATTGGTGGAGGGTTGAGGGAACAATGTTGTGCTCGTGTAGGAATGGTCTTCCCAATAAAGTATTATAAGAACAACCATGGTTGTCAATTATGTAGAAGGTAACCTTTGTGCGAAGATTGCCTATTTGGAGTTTTAAGCGAATCTTGCCCAAAGGTTCACTCTTTCCCTGATTGAATCCAAGGATAGTAGTGATTGTGCTGGAGAGACTATGTACAGGGATTTTCAGAGCATCAAGCATTGTCTTTGGCATAATGCTGAGAGCAGACCCTGGATCTATCAAGATACGATCGACTTTCATCGAATCGACATATCCTGTATAGTACAAAGGACAATCATGTCTATTATCTTCCAGCAGCATGTCATCTTGTATGAAAGTGATGTTCAGAATTAGCTTCAGAACACTATGACAATGGAGACAAGAAACTGGTTCCGCTTCCGGCTTCTTGAGAAGGGCTAGACAAGTCTCAGCTTGCATGAGAGCTTCACTTAGAGTTTCTCGCGTCTCTTTGGAAAGATGTAAGAGCTCAAAGATAGACAGCCTTGCCGGTGTATTGGCTAGTTGAGCTAAGATATCAAAATTGTAAGGCTTCTCAAGTCCTGTAGGGGATGATTTCTTCAAGGGCTTATCAAAGCAGACTTGTTGTTTGCCTTTATCAGCAACCACCAGCTTGGGAGGAATGGGAACTACAACTGGTGAGGATGTAGAAGGGTTCTCTTCAGTGGAAGCAGGTTGTGCTAGAGCAGGTTCAGAAGAAGAGGCAGGATTCTCTTGAGCTTCAGGGTAATCCTTCAGATAAGCTTTCCCTGATCTGGTGCCTAACAGAATTTTTTCGTCAACTATAGGATCAAAAGACACCATATTGCAAATCTTTGTCTTGCCCTTGGAACGATCTTTCTTCTTAGAGGGAGAGGGAACCTCAAACTCTGAAGCAAGATCAGGATGGATCCACATAACCTCGCCATTGTCAAGAGGCAGGGGAACGAGACCTTCATTTGGTGGAAGCGGGAGATTTTCGATCTCAAGAGCAGCCTTTGGAATAGGAATGACACCATGCTGTATCATCTGCGGAGGGAAATCACCGAACTGGACTGAAACCATGTTTGCAGTAACAGTCTTCTCGTCTTGCTGCAGAGTAACGATGCCAGCATTGACAAGCTCTTGTATTTTACCCTTGAGCATGTAACATGCTCGAGTAAGGTGTCCAATGAACCTGTGGTAGACACAATATTTGGGATGATCGGTCTTACCGACTTCATCAGGTTTCTTTGGATCTGGGAGTTGGATCTTATTACTTTTGAGTAAGTAATCAAAGATGCTTGCAGTGTAATTCTCGTCGAAGGAATACTCTACTTTAGGACGAGGTTCCCTCGGTTGAGGTGCAGAAGTAGTGGAAGTGGACGTAGGCGGAGCTACGTTGACCGCCAGAGACTCTTTGCTCTTCAGGTTGATGTTCAAAGTCTCCTTGTTCTTGCGGTTGTTCTGACGATTACCGCCACCTGATGTTTGATGTTCGTCCAGATCTGGGTTAGACATTTGTACCCCCAGCTGTTTGAACTTCTCAGCACTCACTTCAGCTGCTTTGGCGTTGACAATAAAGGATGGCCAGTCTTGGAACTGAGTTGAGCCTGTCCACATGCTGATAATAGGCAAAAGATTTGCCTTGTAGGTGTCTATGGTAACAGCAGCAGGAGTCCCTGGAGGCATCTTCAAGGCTTCTCGACGGAACCGTTCGATGAAACTCTCAGCAGTTTCATTATGTTTCTGTTTGATTTTGTTGAGGGCCGACATAGTCATGTCATTGAATCCCTCATAGAACCGTTCTAGGAAGATTTACTTTAGACCCGAAAAAGAAGTGATACAACCATCGGGCAAACTTCTATACCAGTCATATGCTATACCGGCTAAACAACCGACGAACACTCTGATAAGAAGAGCGTCATTTGGTTGGAGTTGAACAGTCATTACCTCAAAGTGATTGATGAACTGGCTAGGAGACGTGCTGCCATCAAACAGAGAGATTGTTGGGATTTTGTACTTGGGAGGAAATGGAACTTCTTTCCACTCAACTGGGTAAGGCTGCTTGATCCCCAACCTTTGTAAGTTGTCCTTCTCTTTGAAGGCCTCGAACTGGATTCGTAAGAGCTTGACAGCTTCATTGGCGTCCTCCGATGATGAAGAAGGAGCAGGTTGGGTCAGAGTGGTAGGAGGAGGAACAGCGTTGTAAGCACTACCCCCAGTCCCTGACTGACTGGGTGTAGTTTAAACTTGTACTTGTACAGGAGGCATTTGAGGAGACACAACCCCCAGCCCAGCATTGACAGGTACCGAAGATGCTATGATTTCAGGACTTACAGCAGGTACAGTCGATGGTGTGGCATGTTGTGCCACAATGATAGAATGCATACTGGCGACCATTTCAGCCATGGTCTTCAGCTTGTCTTCTAGTATAGCAATTCACTGTTCTTGATTTGCAGAAGTTGAAGCATCTGGATTTTCATTGACAACATAAGCTGTCACTTCTCTTGGCACAGTAGAAGACACCGTCTATTCAGAGCTTTCGCTGTATGCATCATAGTCAGAGAAAGAATCGTCTCCCGACTGAGAAGTAGGAAGATAACCCGAAGGGTCTTGGAGAAGATTTCTTTGACCGATTGTATCTCGACTTCGGGAACGGGTATGTTGAAACACTCCTTCAGAAGATTCTTGGAGTAGATCCAAATACCGTTGGCTTGGCTTGCGAGATTTGCCGTGTTTGGAGCACTTTCCACTTCCAGTGTCTCGGGAAGTCATATTGACAGAAGCGTACAACACTTCGTCTTCATCCTCTGACATCGGTTCAGATTTAGCAAAAGTCAAACGATCGAAGACAGATCGCTTTGTTGTTTGACAATAACATTGGATGATGACCTTGTGATTGCAATAATGATCAGATGATTGAACTGAAGGTGTTGAGGCATTATCCCGTTTTTGCCTGAGATGTTCTCGGAGGTCGAAAACCATGCCGGAACGGGAAAAGGTTCGAGGAATGTGTTCTTTAACAACATTCGGAACATGGTACCGGTTCTTCAAATGTTTTGTCCCCTGTATGTACAAGGAAGTGCTCACTTCATTGGCATAGGTGTCTGGATCTTTGGCCCTGGAAGTTTGTCTTTGAGGTTTGATCTTCGGCATTGGTTGTTTACGTTTTGCCGAAGTTGGCCTGTTGAGATATGTTCTTAGGTCTGCAAATTCACCCCCAGGGGTTTCCGTTTGAGACACCAGCAGTTTTCCTTGTTTGGAACGGGATATCTTGAGAGTGGGAAGATCTTGGAACTCTGCTACTGGGGTAGACAGAATACCTCTTTGATCAGTACAAGTTCTCTTATCATGAAGGAAAGAAGAATCCTTATTTGAAAGAGTTCTTGTATTGACTGGTGCCGAAGCACGTTCAGATTGATCTTCTACGGTAAAGACCGAAGAGGATTGAGAAAAGACCAAAGGGCCTTTTTCTTTGCTTTGTGAAGAAGGGTTAGCTAAAGAGTGTTTCCCTCTGTTGTCTTCCAAGTCATGAGACAAGGAAGTTTGAGAAAAGACCAACGGGCCTTTTCCTTTGATCTGAGGAGGAGGAGGAATAGCCAAAGGACTACCCCCAGTAGATTGTGCTGGAACAGCAGAGTGCTTGAGAGGAGGAGCAGAACTTTTCTCCTTGTTATGAGAAGAAGAGAGTTTAGCCAAAGGGCTGTTACTCTTTGATTGCGCATGCATGATTTGCGCATAGGAAACTCTGGCAGAGGTTGCACTGGTTCTAGCCACAGAAATTGTGGTTTACGCATCAGGAGTTCTTGCCACAGAGTGCTTAGGGTGCACTCTAGTTGCTGGAGTGTTAGTTTGCGCAGAAAAATTGGCAGCCAATTTTGCCAAGGGCATAGGAGTCTTACACTTTGACAGGGCAGCATATGAAGTCTTTTGTGCACTGGCCACAGCAGACTGCGCAGGAGGAGTTGATGCAGACTGTGCAGCAGTTGGCACAACAGACTGCGCACCAGTCTTACTAGCAGACTGTGCAACAGTCTTTGAAGCAGACTGTGCAACAGAGTGCGCAGCAGCCTTGGTGGCAGAACTGCCAGATTGTACAGCAGTCTTGGAGACCCACACTGAGCGCACTTTGCTCGTGGCAGAAGTGGTTGTAGTGCGGGGGGTGGCCTTGGAGTTGAGCATCGCCTCGTAGGCTGTCTGGTTGACTTTCACAACCAGCATCTTTTGCGTCTTCCCGATAGACGCAGTGTCACATTGAGTTGCTACTTCCTCGTCGGAGGAGAAAGTCGTCCCCAGCAGAGTCGCCATTTTGTTTGCAAAAACAAAAGTATGAAACTTTATTGATACAAACTTTGTAAAGATTACAAGAATTCTGGAAAAGGTACAACTTTAGGAATCCAATTTAGATGACGATTGCTTTATCCCTTGGACGATGTGAACTTTGAAGACGGAGCCTCTGAAGTTGAAGACAACTCTAGAATTGAAGGCAAAAGCCTCGGAGAGTTGAAGGCAAAAGCCTCGGAAGAATGCAGCAGCACTTGGACAAGAACTCCTGGACTCTCTGATATTTCTGAACTTTTAAAGTCTGATCTCTGATCTCTGATCCCCTTTGAATGGAGACTTGAAACTCTATTTATAGAGTTCTAGAAATAACTAACTTTTAGTTATTCTGGACTGCGCATGATGGATTGCGCAGCAATTGGATTGCGTAGCAGCAAACTACGCAGGCAGTTGTTGGATCGTGGGTCAACTGTCTTGGACACATGGCATCATTTGATTGAAATGCGTATGATCGTGCATAGACGGTTGTCACGTAATGAGCAATTGATGGCATAAATGCCACGTATACTTTTGTCAGTTATCATGATAGAATGTGCAACATGAATTGCGCTGACATTAGATTGCGTAAGTATGGATTGCGCAACAGAATAGTTGGCCGATTGTGCTGCTTTCGATTGCGCTGCCAGCTGTCCAGCCGTTCTCGAGCACTGTGCGGCACAATAAACGAACAGTCTCCTCGTTCTTCGTGCTGTCAGCTGTCAGAAGATTTGATTGTGTCAGGTAATGATGACATTGCCACGTCAGCCTGCGCGCTTGAGAGTATGCGCAGTCTAGTGTGCGTAATCTGTATGCTGCGCAATCTGATGTCTGCGCAGTTCATTTGAAAGTAGTATTTCTTGATTTTCTGACTTTGTTGATGTGTGCAACTTGATTTTTTAGGACCTACAGTCTCGAATGAGAAATTGTACGATGGCATGTTGATGCAAGTATTCTTCAAAAATCGGTTGGGACGATAAGGCGAGACTCGTATCAATGAACGATACGTCGATTAAGAATTTATGTATCGGTCGAATGATGGGAACTAGCGAAACGATTATGCCTTGAGACAACAATCGGATTGACGGGATAGGAAACTCGAAACGTTGAAATCGAACCGCACGACTTGTGAGCTCGATGAAAATGTTGGGCTAAGCGAATTGAATCGCATGACTTGCGATTTCGGTAGAAATGTTCGGCTAGGCGAATCAAATCGCACGACTTACGATTTCGATAGAAATGTTGGGTAATGCGAATTATAATCGAATCGCACGATGTGCGACTTCGATGAAGAGTTGGTTGACGCGAGTAATTGTGCCTAAGAAATAGTTGGTTACGTTACGACGAAACTCATTTGAGTACGACTGAAAACACGCAAAACTTAGAGGGCAAGATCGTATGACTCGAGGGTTCGATGTTGGATAATCGGTAACTCAGTTACGTGATCGAAGTATAGCGGGATGCGGCAAATCGAGGAACGAGACAATGCGTATGGAAAAGTTCATTGCAAACTTGGATGTATGCGATGCGAGTTAAGTGACGTTGAGACGGATTCAAAGTTGACCCTTACGTTATCGAAATGGATACGGCATATCGAGATCGATACGTAAGGAAACGTAAACGATGTGAGAATACAAAATAGAGTGTGCCTCGTGCTATAAAATTTTGTAAGTAACGATACGAGAACGAACGAACTTGGTTGATCGTAAATTTTATGATTGATCAGGGCGAGACTATAAGTCATCGACGATTGCTCGATGCGTATAGCATCTCGTGTGTCGACCACGAAATAAGATAGACTCGAACTCAATGCGAGTAGACGCGTCGTGAATAGCAGAATCATCGATGGAGTGCATGACCTTACTCGGAGGATAGTTGCGCTTAAGTTGCGCCGATAGAAATGGTTTTGTTCGGAAATTTGGATAGTCGCATAGAATCGTCGGAACGTGATTTGGCTCCGAAATAAGATATAGCACGGTTCGTAGTAAACTGTCCTTCGGTGATGATCCACAATTATCGAGCGTAGCTTCGGGGCAGCTGACCCTAGAAGACTTGACCGCCAAATCCAATTGAATGCTGCAGACCGTAAGATGTCCCATGCGATATCGCATATGAGATTGCATCGATAACAAATTAACGTGATGCATGTTGACGATAAGTCTAGGCGATCGAGAATTATTGGAACAGCTTTCGATTGAGAATGATATAGTTGGATTTTAAGTATTCGTCGGATGAATGCTCGAATGGTTATGTCGGTCGACGATCGAACTAGAAATTCACTAATGGACTTGGTGAATCGGATAGGCGAGTGCGAGAAACGTGCTATGTACGAGAGGGAACGATAAGGGAATGACCTACGAGTCATGTCATTAGATTCGGATTCATCTTGCCATTTAGCGTGCGTGAATCGAATATGTTCGATGTTGCGAGACGGTTAAGTTGGGAATTTGGCTAGGGAATTTCCTACTCGATAGGAATCGAACGTAAGGCGTAAATACCTTCGTGTCAAGGCGATCGTTGTCTTGAGCACCATCGCCTTGATGTAAACTTTTGTGTCGGATAGATTGTGGCATTTGTGCAATGTCAATTTAAACTTGCGTCGGAAGGATTTGAGCACGGTGTCTAGGTAAATCACCTAGCGGACGTAGTCCTGAATGTTGATGCTTTTGCAAGTCAACAAAAGAGAATCATGTCGAGATAGGATACGAAGTAAAATGTCAGAAATCATTGGATAGTGACGCCGAACGCAAGGCGTTGCGGAGACTCGTTGTGATCGGATGCGCGACGGCTTGACGCGACGCGTAGGATTGATAGTCTCGATGAAACATACAAAGTGAGAAATGCAATTTTTGAATCGCATCGTGTGCCTTGACTTATGTTGGACGATTGCGTATGTATCAATATGCATGTGCGCTAGAATTGCGAGGACAAGTAATAGAGCCAAGTCCGATCGAGAATACGAGATGGCAAGTAATTGAGAATGAGATGTTACATATTTTCGTTGTTCCGATATCTTACAACTAAGCTTGGTTGAATTGCATATATTGGTGGGACGCCTAAAATATGTGTATATATGATTCTAAACTAAGTTGTACGATCCAACGATAGTGAGACGAGATCGTGGAGCGATCTAATGAAACCCTGGAAATTTAGTATTGGTTTCGGTTCGGGATGAACCTTATTTTGAGTGGTATATTCTGTAATGCCCCGCTCCGCACGGTGCATTATGCTGAGTCGTTGACTCGAAGAGTTACATTGTCCCGAGAAACGTAATCGAACTAAGTCGATGCGAAGAGTTGCCTTGTCCCGAAAGAATGCATCGAGTGAATCGATGCGAAGCATCGCGTTGCCCCGAAGGATGAGTGCGTTGAATCGGCTCGAAGATTCTAAGAAATTGAATCGACCAAGGCGTAAGTCCAAATTGATGCAAGTATTGATTTTAGTTGGTTTCGTGTGCAGGTTAAACTTTGACGCGAAAATATTAGAGGTCGATCTTTTGCCATATTTAGTAAGGGGTCCGCGAAAGCAAATCGTCGCCTTGTGACGGACGGAAGCGTTGGCACGCTAAGGCAAAATGGACGTAGAAACTCAATAATCACGAAGTGCTCGAATGGCTAAGTTAGGAGAGTGGCCGTACAACGAAGATATGAAATCGAGCCGCATCGGCTCGGCGAAACGACGAAGGCGTATCGACTCAAGTTGGAAGGATTGACTTCTTTTTACTCCTTCATTCGATAAATCAAATATATCATTGTATGCTGAGTTAGCCTATCAACGCCACGGGCGTGGCTCGATAGAGAGATAAACGTAGTGCGTGTCGAACACTAAGATAGAACAATTGAAATGAATCGTACGGCAGACGTACGAGTCGCTATGGAACATTGAATATCGCAAAGGCGAGCGCCTCGGTGCACAAGCCGCAAGAACATGGGATAACTGTACTCGGCGAGTGCCTTAGTGCACAAACCATACCGTGCCTTCGTACACGAGTTAGAACGGCTAGAACATTGAAAGACAATAGGCGAGCGCCCTAGCGCGCAAGCCACGGACATTAAATGCTAAGTCATAGAACATCGGAATACGGTCGAAACGTGCCTACGTACACGGGATAACAAAAGATGGCTTTGTTGCGAAAGAATACAGTTGTAGCATGAATGTGGCGGAACTGTCGGATATGACATAATGCCTCGAAAGGTGTTCGTTGAGAACATTCGGGCGTTGTGCCAATTGAAATAGAGATAAGTGAACTTGCTTGGTTGTATGAAATATAAGATTCGTTGCATGGTCAAATGGACTTAAAGATATAAAAGCTCGTGCATGGGTATTCCCTCGAATGCGGCACGCCAGGGCGCTGGGACCGTTCGGCCTAGGAGGGATTCGTTTATGGTATTGTGGGTGCACTTTATTTAGATGGGTAGCGACCGTCTGGTGAATGTGATGAGCCACTTGCTATGATTATTTCGATGGCCTCTGATGTTGGTTAGCAACCGCACGGAGTTAACATCGTCTTATGTTTTGATTCGATAAATATAAGTCCATTCTAGCCCGGAAAGCTAGTAACCTTCATATAGATAAGGGCAACGGGTTTGGAAGTGCAAGGTATGCGTATATCCTGCATGGATGGATCTGAATAAAAGGCACTTATAACATGACAGGGAAAATGGATAGGCGTATTCACCTTGCGTCGGTGCAAGGGCGAGCGCGTCGACTTAGTAAGAAGTCGCGCCACGAATCAAACACAAGAATGCTTGCTTGCCTATTCAATTCGATAACATGCTTGCTATGATATCATGCTTTAACGCTTTCGAATATGCCATAAAATTGACCCTAAGGAGAACATAGCAAGATTGTCACGACCCGCACCCACTGTGAGGGTACGAGAGCGTAACAACGCCCAGCCTACGCCGCAGTATCGGCGGTAGAACGCTGTTCTAGGTCATGAACTATAACTAACATAATATGAATACTCTCCATAAGGAGGCCAACACAGAGGTACAACTCAATCACAATCTAGAGATAGAATATGGCACGATAAAATAGATAAGAGAATCCTCAACTGAGGTACAACAGAAATGAAATACAAGTCTAATCATCTCTAAAAATATACAACTCTGAATCAAGAACAACAACTAATCATAAAATGGAAAACAGTCTAAGCTATCTATACTAAGCAGGGTATCGTCCTCAGCAGCTGCTTGAACCTCCCCAGGGGTCCAGGTCGCGAGTGTCATCTAGGCAAGCTCCAAGTAAGGGGTGCAGGGTTCCTCATCATCCTCTGTAAAATTTTCAACAGGTCCAGTCAGGACGGGAGCGAGCACAGTACATCTCAACAGTTCATAGCAGGTTAAAAAATATAATCATGCAGTAAAGTAAGATATAGATACTGAAGGAAATACAGTATGTAAACAGAGATAGAACTGTAATAGAAATATCTACTATAAGTAGAGAGCTACCAGTGACTAGTGATTCAGAGTACAAAGTCGACATGTGAACGGCTTGATTTGTACATGGCTATACTAAAGAGGCGTACATGGCTATTCTACTTTGGAAATTGTTCACATGGCTATTTATACTCCCCCGTACCCCCAACTAATACACAAGGATCCAAACAGGTTATGTTATGATTCTATGTAACAGCCCCCGAAGGGTAGTAGACCCCAAAGATGATAGACCCCGAAGGTAATAGACCCCGAAGGTAATAGACCCCGAAGGTGATACATAGTAGTCCCAAAAATGGGGATTCTGATAGACCCAATAAATGGGATAAGGATTCAAAGAAGACTCTGTGATCATATGAGTATATGTCACAAGTGATCAAAGAACCAAAGAAGCATATGATACGCTATGTAAGTGAAACGCACAGAACATAGAGTACCCGATGCTCCCTGAAGGGATAATATCTCAAGAAGGGATCCATATAGTACTAATCCGTGTGACCAACGTGACAGTATCAAGTAAAGTAATTTAATGCATGAAATAATTCTAAGCAGAATATGAAATGATCAGAGAATGTACTCGCCTCGTATCTGAATGTCTAAAGTAAATGTACTGTCTGAGATGAGGTACCTGACTCCTAGTTAGAGCAACACAAATCACAATTAGTCCAGAATGGTAATATTGAGCTCTACGATGCATTCTACATGAATCTAGGTCAAACTAGGCCAAAGTCAACCCTTGGTCAACTGCACTAGTCAAACTAGGTCAACTAGGCCACTCCTAAGTCAAACAAGTCTATACTAGTCTAACTAGTCTAGCAAGTCTATTCTAGGCTAATCAAGCTATACAAGCCCAACCTAGGCTCACTAGTCAAACAGACACACACGGGCCATAGGCTATATCATGCCTATTAGCCAACCCATAATACAAGACAACAGGACATTACCTATATCTATAATACTACACATTGATATATTTACCTAATTTAATACATAACACATGCATATATATATACACAACCATAATATATATACACATTACATGATACAATGATATATTCTAATATAACCTATACACCCATTGTATATCTATACTAGATACCTATATATATAATACACAAACTTATATCATATATATATATACATATATTAAGTATGCATTACATATTTACCTACATTACATATATACATATCCATACAAGTGCAATAACAACTAATCCATAGGCTAGGGTATCACACACATACATACATCTACCTATAGACTATAGGTAATGTCCTACTAACAAATCTTAAATCACTAGGGCCTAAAGCCTAACTACAAAATCCTAAAGCTATATCACTTTACAACCCATTACTTTAACCTCAAGCTAATAAGCCTAACTCAAACTCTAAGTCCTATAGGCTAACAACTCCTAAGCCTATCACTAACCTAACTCTTCTAACAATCTAACAGTCCTAACCAACTCACTCTCACATCCACTCTACCATTGTATAACCAAGACACATGTTCCTATACACAAATATATATATACCTAGATAACTAATCACTATGGGACTGTTATTCATGACAGGTATCAGGAAAACCTCACATCACTTATACAAACACACCCTCATTGCCTCCTGCCTGTACAGGCCCCTAGCCTGCTCCCACTGCCTGAACATTGGCCTATGGCCAATGTTACTACTACCTACTGCTGCTGCTAAGCCTCTGCCAATTGCTGCATTTGCAAGCTGCTGCAAAATGTAGGGCCAGGCAAACCAAAGCAGCCAAGGCAATGCAATGAAATGCCCACTGCTGCCTTCTACTGCTACTGCCCTGCTGCAATTGCATGAAAAGTCAGGCCAAGCCAAAGCTAAGCAATGCATCTGCTCTGCAATGCAAGCCAGGCCAAATGCCAAGCCAACCAACTAAGGTTCTGCTACCAACCTACAACTGAACACACAGTACACATGAATCCACATACATACACACATATATATGTAACTATATGTATACAACATCTAAATATCTAATCTCAGATTTGTGTAGCAATCAATGTACAGTTGTGTGTAAAATGAACTCATTGTATTCCCAAGAAAACAATTCAAAGATGTGAGTGTATGCACATGATACATATGCACGTATAAAAGGGGAAATCAGTGAATGTAGGTGTTCAGTTGACAGTGCTAAGGCTTAAGCCCTGTGTGTATGTTAGAGTGTAGGGAATTTGACAGGTGTGTGTGCTTGTGTGTATAAAGGAATCAAATGTGGGTGACAGTGAGCTAGAGGAAGGGAAAACTTGTGTGTTCTCAGGAAATCTGAAACTTAACATTCAACAGGAAATTATCATACAATGAAATCTGAACTAATCAATTCAAACAGTCCCCCAAAAACCCAGTTTTCAGTCCACCATTGCATTCTCAGTTTTTGAACCCAAATTTGTCCCAAATCAATCCAAAATCGACACACCCATAGGAATTATGTAGGAGTACATGTTAGGGGTTAATTACATGCAATTAACAGTGATATCTAGGTTAAAAATCGATGACAACTTCACATTAAAATCTGGAAAAATAATGGAAAAAATTGTTACTAATACATAGGTAACAGAAAATAGAGAATTGGAAAATTAATCTATAAATTCAAATTAAAATGCTAATTTGAGGGTTGGTAACATGAAAGCATATTGTGTAAGTGTCCCACACGAGTTTGTGTCCATCCAAGTGGACACAAACGTGTCCAATCACAAAGAACATGAAAACAGTGCATAAATAGGCCAATCGTCGTGCACGTGTTCACTGAGGTCGTAGACACGACACACGACTCCTCATGACACGTGGTTTTGTACATGTGTAGCCCACGTGTAGGGCTACACAGTGGACCCACCACGATGTGTCCACGACGTGTCCAGAGTGGACACGAACACGTGTTTGTGCGCGTGTCTGTGCGTGTATGCAGCTGCCTGCGCGCGACAGGGCGTGTCAGTGCGGGCTCGATTGCTTCCAAACCATTCAACGAGGTCCTACGAAACTTTGTAGGCCTCGTGTCAGTCATGTAGGGAGTCCTCCTATCAAATTTCGTGTGGTGAAGTGTCGTGTACAGGGAGTTATAGCCCCCGAATAGCAGGGCACTGCCCATGTGTGCTGTGGGCGTGTTCGTGTCCTGTTTGGACACGGACACGGCTCGAAAACCAACTCAGTCCAGTTGCAAACTAAAGTACACATATAAATCATCAAATTTGTTCAAACACTTTTCAAAAATAATAAATAAAAATCCTTTGTGGCATATCAACAAACACTATAAAAACGACACTGATACGTGTCCAAAATGGACACGAAAGGACACAAAATTCTGGGGATTCCTATTCCTACGGTTAGGCTAGGTATAGGGCTCCCTAATGATGCAAAAATAATAGGGTTCTATGGTGAGGAATTGAAATTACCTATGTGTTTCAAAAGCTCCAAAAAGCTCCACAAAGAGGTGCTCCTCTTGATGACCAAATTCCTCCAATGAGCTCCAAAGCCAAGAACACTTGGTACCAACAGAAAGTAGAGGAAATTTAGGACTCAATGCAATTTGTTTGGGTTAAAAAGGAATAAAAATGAATTTACTAGGATTTATTGAAGATGGGAAATACCTCTTTCTAAAACTTGGCAAGAAAACCTAAGGGAAGCTAGCCCTAAAATTGAGAGGCATTAAATAGGGTGGGAAACCCTATGTTGGCTGCCATGGGCTGATTAGGGTTAGGGTTTGGCTACATGGTGTGGGCCTATGGGCTTTAAGTCTCAAGTCATTAATCATGACTTATGAAGTCATAAGCCATTTTAGCCTAATCAACTCCAAAACTCTCCAAACAAGTTCTAATGATTTAAACCTCACTAAATTAGGTCTAACCAAGTTACTTAACCTAACCAAGTGTTCTTAACCTAGGTTAGTCACTAGGTTAGTCTCCTAGTCAATACTAGTCAACCCTCATTCAAACAATTCCAAAATAATTTCTAAAAATTCCCATAAATTCAAATAAATTATAATAAACCCAAATAACCCTAAAATATCAAAAATACCCTAATCTTAGGGCTAGGCTCTAGGGTAGGCAGTCTCTACTGTTCACTAGCACATCACCAAAATCACAAGTCATGAATTAAGTAGTTTTAAAAAAATTGTTAAAAATCACCAAAAATTATATTAAAATTTTAAATACCATAATTAAATAAATTAAATACAAAATTTCAAAATTACCCTCATCTGGAAAATTGGGTGTTACAAAGATCATAAGCTAAGTTGCATGATTCAACATAAATATTACAATGTCGGTTTGGAAAGAAGATCTTTGCTTCAGTACATGCGAGGACGAACGTACTGATCCCCCACCAGCTTCATGTAGGGTGCAGAGAATGGATGGCTCACGGTGAAGCGTTACTTGAATGCGTTGAGGCTTAGAATTTTGAAGCGTATTGAAGCGTGCGATCGCTTGACGTTCGGATTCGCGACATGATTGATGCTGTCACGCCCCGAGTCGACAAACCGTTCGTCCCCGGTGTTACTTTGCCGATTCGATCGTCCTCGCTAAGGCGTGATGCCGCACGAGCCTGGAGTTGCACTCGTGCAAGGCAAGATGACAAGTTATCAAATGGTTATCTTTTGATTTTGATATTAATACGCCAAGTCAAAACTTCACAATTCACATCAGAATATAAGACGCAGTATAGGAAGATAGAAATGCTTTTCATTCATAGCTTGCAACGAAGTACAAGTCGTAATTTACATTGGATGCCGTTGTGGCTACATTGATTGAAAACATAAGGAAATACATTCGACAAGTTGCCTGAACTACGCTTGCCGTCCCATACATTCGCCCCTTTATACAAAGCCGTCGACTTGAATTAGCTTCAAAATACTTCTGCATAGGAAGAGCTTCAAAATGCCTCTCCGTACTTCAGCTCCAGTTTAGTTGGACGCGCCCATCGCACCTGGGAAAATTGGGGGAATGGGATTAGCACACTTGCTAAGTGGACGAGACGAACCCACTCGTCTAAACCGACTCTGATTGTTAGGGTAGGCATGCTTTAGAGTTGTCTTTCTATTAGAACTAAATGAATTCAGTTCATATTCGATAGCTATCTTTACGTAATAAAGCATACAGTTCAACATAGCAGTTTGTCATATTTTTTACCACGGCCGTGCTCGTCCCTGCATGAAAACAGAGATAATATTTATCCTGCATAAGACAATAGGTAAGCATGCTACTATCTTATATGCGGTCATTGATGTTACACATCACATGGGACTATCTCAATGGCATTTTGGCCCGCTCAGTCTAGGTTGCAAGCCTGACAGACGGTCCGAAATGCATCAGTGCCGAAGCACGATTAATCATTCCCCCTAGGTCGAGTCGATTCCGATGCCCCGGATATCGATTCGAGGAAAATATCAACTTGTGCACAAGCTGTCCATGACCATGCCAATGTGTGAACAGTTTATATATGCAACCAGTTTTGTATAGCGCGGACAGTATTTAACGACATTATCATTTTCCCTAACTCATGCAACGTTTCATTTTTCCCAAGTCGTACTCCCGATTTAGCGTCCGTAGGCACCAAATTGTCCGAGGCATCATAACCCACAATCGACGTTTCATAATATTTTGCAGCACTTGAAATAGTCTATCTTTTTCTGTAAACCATAAAGTTTCTGGTTTATGTGAAAAACTTGTATTTGTAAATCGATACGTTTTTCCCGAGTTCTTGACTTAGTGGATTGTCATGCAATTAACTTGGCGTCGTTCGATTTGAATGGATTCGAAGCAAGGAATAAGTTTGCGGGACAGAATAGAAAAGAAGGCCGAATCACCCACCGATTACTTGGATTCGTGCAGGTCGTCGAAGCGCTACGCAACGTCAATCCTTAGTTACGCGAGCTCCTACAATGCATTAACACTTTGTTAGATTTCCTTTTTTTCCCCTTGCATCCAAATTTGTAATTGCATCCTTGAAAACGACGCGAAAGCACTTCAATCAAGCCCAGCGGCAAAACTCCAAGAAAAACATACAGCGGTCCGGTCCCGTCGAAGGGACTCTTATAGAGAACTTACGCGCCGAGACGCAGCCCGCTGCATCTAGAACTTATTCCAACAGAAGTCGTTCCATTAGTTGGATCGATTCTCGTAACTTCCGTCCAAATCGATTTGAATCGATGCCGCAAGACGTTAACGTTTACCAAGCTTAGCGATCGAGTCAGATAGCCATCTAAGTTCCCGGTCGATCTGACTCGGCGCTAGCATATTATGAAGTTCCGTCGCCTATCGAAAGCGGGGCGCTACATAATATACCACTAAGAAAAAGTTTCGTCCCGAAACTTAAGAACAAGGGTCGGACCTTAATTTAGACGAACAACGCAGGGTACTTCTCCTTCATCTCCACCTCCATCTCCCACGTCGACTTCTCAACTGTATGGTTCTGCCAAAGCACGCGGACCAAGGACATCGACCGATTTCGTAGCACCTTTTCCTTGCGGTACAAAATTTGAATAGGCTCCTCCGAGTAAGACAAGTCAGTATGTAGCTCCAACTGATCGAAGCTAACCACATGACTTGGATCGTACACGTATTTTTGAAGTTGTGAAACGTGGAAAACATCGTGCACATCAGCTAAGGCAGGAGGTAGTACGATCCGATAAGCAACCGTCGCAACTCGCTCAATGATCTCGAAGGGGCCTACAAATCTCGGGCTCAACTTGCCTTTAACGCCGAACCGCATCACACCGCGCATGGGCATTACTTTCAGAAACACGTGGTCCCCGACCAAGAACTCTAGCGGTCGTCGACGAAGATCTGCGTAGCTCTTTTATCGACTTTGCGCGATACGGAGTCTATCTCGAATCAAGCGGACTTTTTCGACGGCCTGCTCCACCAGTTCCGGTCCAAGCACTTGTCGCTCTCCGACTTCATCCCAGCATATCGGCGAACGACACTTCCTCCCGTAGAGCGCTTCGTATGGAGCCATCTGAATGCTCGACTGATAACTGTTGTTATACGCAAACTCCGCAAGCGGCAAATGCGTATCCCAACTAGTCTTTAGGTCGATCGCACACAGATGCAGCATGTCTTCTAGGATTTGATTTACCCTCTCTGTCTGTTCGTCTGTTTGGGGATGGTATGCCAAACTAAAGTTCAGTTTGGTCCCCATCGCCGCTTGGAGGCTCGTCCAGAAATGCGATAGGAATCGTCCGTCTCTGTCCGAAATTATTGAGGCCGGTACCCCGTGCAGTCGAACAATCTCATCGACGTAGATTTACGCTAACCGATCGATGCTCCATCCTACTTTAATTGCGATGAAGTGAGCTGACTTGGTCAATCTATCAACAATGACCCAAATCGTGTCATTCCCCCGCGGCGTCTTCGGAAATCCCACAATGAAATCCATCGAGATATTGTCCTACTTCCACTCGGGAATGGCGATGTTCTGCAGCTCGCCGCCTGGCCTTTGGTGTTTCGCCTTCACTTGCTGACACGCCATGCATTGCGATACGAATGTAGCCACGTGTTTCTTCATGCCGTGCCACCAAAAGTTTGTGCGCAAGTCCTTGTACATCTTGGTGCCTCCAGGATATAACGAGTACTTCGCATAATGCGCCTCCGTCAGAATTTCTTTTCTGAGTTCGGCAGTTTCAGGAATGCAGAGTCTTCCTTTTAGTCGCATCGTCCCGTCTCCGTCTTCCGCAAAGTCATTCGCCCTTTCCGTTGAAATCAGCTCGCACATTTTCTTCAGGAATTAGTCGTCCTCCTGTGCGATCTTTATCTTGCTAAGCAGGCTCGATCCTAACTTCAGCTGAGCTAGGTGCAGGTGTCGATACTCAATTCCGAGTTCGATACCCATCGCTTCAAGGTCCCGCCGTATCTCCTTGTTTATGGCCAGTGTTTCCATAAATATTCTGCTAAGTGCGTCGGCCACCACGTTTCCCTTGTCTGGCGTATACTCGATCGTTAGCTCGTAATCTTTTATGAGTTTGAGCCATCGTCGCTGTCGTAGGTTGAGTTCTCGTTGCGTAAACAAGTACTTCAGGCTTTTATGATCTGTATAGATTCTGCATGCCACACCATAGAGATAGTGCCGCCATAACTTTAATGCAAAGACGATCGCCGCCAATTCTAGGTCGTGCGTCGGATAGTTTTTCTCGTACTGCTTCAACTGCCGTGAAGCGTAGGAGATGACTTTGTCTCTCTGCATGAGTACGCACCCGAGGCCAGTTCCCGACGCGTCGCTGAATATCTGAAAGCCTTCTGGACCGTCTGAAAGTGCAAGGATTGGAGCTGAGACGAGCCGTTGCTTCAACTCTTGAAAGCTGGATTCACAGTCGTCGCTCCATTCGAATACTACTCCCTTCTGGGTGAGGCGGGTCAGAGGCGACGCTAGTTTTGAAAAGCTTCGCACAAACCTACGGTAGTAGCCCGCTAAGCCAAGGAAACTCCGAATGTCGCTAGCCGAGGCAGGTCGTTTCCAATCCACCACCGCATCAATCTTCTTTGGGTCCACCGCGACACCTTCGGCAGATATTATGTGCTCGAGAAATGTCACGCTACTCATCCAGAACTCGTACTTACTCTGCTTGGCGTATAGTTTGTTTTTACGCAGAATCTGCAGTACCATCTTCAAATGTTCCGCGTGCTCTTCCCGATTCTTTGAGTAGACAAGGATATCATCGATGAATACGACTACAAATTTATCGATTTGAGGTCGGAAGACTCGGTTCATCAGATCCATGAAAGCGGCCGGGGCATTCGTCAAACCGAATGGCATGACGAGGAATTCGTAATGACCATATCGAGTACGGAAGGCAGACTTCGATACGTCATCGAACTTGATCTTCAATTGATGATAGCCTGAGCGAAGATCAATTTTTGAAAATACTGACGCGCCTTGCAGTTGGTCAAACAAGTCGTCGATTCGCGGCAAAGGATACTTGTTTCGCACGGTCGCCTTGTTGAGTTTCCGATAGTCGATGCATAGCCGCAACGACCCATCATTCTTCTTCACAAACAATACGGGAGCTCTCCACGAAAAGACGCTAGGGCGAATAAATCCGCAGTCTAGCAACTCTTATAATTGCACCTTCAGCTCCTTCAGTTCTGCTGGAGCTATTCGGTAAGGCGCCTTTGATATCGGCCGTGTATCCGGAAAGGTGTCGATGCTGAATTCAATTTCTCGATCCGGCGGCATCCCGGGCATCTCGTCAGGAAAAATGTCAAAAAAGTCTGCCACAACATCAGTCTGCATTGTGTTTGTATTATCCGTCCGCGTGTCTCGAACTGATGCCAAGTATCCCGTGCAGTCGAAACGCAGCATACGCCTTGCCGAGATTGCCGATACCATCATCGCCGTCTTCGAGGCCGTACCGTACGAATATGAGAACTCTGTCTCGCCAGGAAGATGAAATACCACTCTCTTCTCTGCGCACTCGATCGTTGTACGACAAGCGCCATGCCCAGGAATATGTCATAATCTTTGATGTCTAGCACGACGGCATCCAAGGATAGATATCTTTCCCCGATGCAAATATGGCCATCCCTACAAATATAGTTTACAGGCATATCGACTCTCGACGGAGTGCTAACGCTAATGTTCATATCTAGTGATTGCATGGTGATTTTATTTTCTTTCGCATAATCAGTAGATATAAAGCTATGCGTCGCACCCGAATCGAATAATACTCGAGCAGGTATATTTTTGTAGAGTAATATACCTGTTACAACCGTATCGAACGCGTATGCCTCGTCCCGAGTTAAGGCATAAACTCGGCCTTGAGCTCCATGGCGTTGATTCTGTTGGTTGATGGGTACCGCATTTGCGCCTTGCAGTGCCGGAATTTTATGCGGATTCAGAATGTTCCTTGGGGGGTTATGTTGATTCTGAACTCTCTTCGGGCAATACGTTGCTACGTGGCCTACCTTGCCACACTTGAAGCAGGCTCTCGTGAAGCAATCGGTGGTTCGGTGCCCACGCCTACCGCATCTACTGCAATGTGGTCCGCTATTGCTCCGGTTATCAAATGTGTTCGGACGTTTAGAAATTTCCGATCCCCCGACGTCGTTAGGACGTTTGTTGAAGTTGTTACGAACGACTGGCACGGCCCTTTATGACATACGGCCAAAGATCTGCTCGCTATCAAGTACGGCTTCGTAGGATTCACGATAAGTTTGGCATCGTTGGTTTATGACGTCCCTACGCAGTTCGTCGTTGAGGCCTTGCTGAAAACGCTCGCACCATTCTTCTTTGTTGGACAGGAAGGTGCCGACAAATTTTGCAAGTTTCGAGAAGCTTGCATCATAATCTTCAACACTCATATTCCCCTGCCTCAACATCATGAACTCATCCCCCTTTTGTCGACGGATGGCGCGAGGAACGTACTGCTCAAGGAAGGCTGTCTTGAACATTTCCCAAGAAATCTTTTTGTTGGAATCGGTTTCACAGATCTCTTGTTTCTTCGCCGCCCACCAGTCATGTACTCTTAGTTGTAACTGCAGTGCCGCACAGGCCACCCTCTGGGACCCTTCGATGCAGAGAAGATCGAACAAGTCCTCCATCTCTGCGAGCCATCCTACTATCACGTCGGGCTCTGCTCGGCCGTTGAACTTCGGCGAGTTCATTTTACGAAACTCCTTCACTTTGAACATGGAAGGAGAGTTCATTATTTACGGGGAGCCATCTTCCTCCTCGTCTTCTTCTTGATCACTTTGCTTTCCCTCGGGCTCTTCGTCCGTCGTCTTGGTATTGTCCGCCATCCTGCTCACTATCTGAGTCAGGGCGTTCATCTGTTTTTGTTGCGCATCAAATTACGCTTTGAATTGTATCTGAAGGTGCTGCTGCTGCACTTCCATCAACTGTAGCATCTTCTCCATAGTCGTCTCGCTAGGCCCAGTACTTTTTGTGCTCGACGTACTATCTACTGTTTGGGTGGTTGGGCCGGCGATTTTCTTATCTCGCTTAGTCATTCCTACAAACAGTGTAAACTCGTTAGTATTTTTCAAAAATATCTACGGGCTTACCTATATGGAACTTGTATTTCACGTAGCATGCCGACAAGCATTCAATCAAGCCATCGCAACGGACATTCCAACAATGAAACATCTTCCGAAAATCCGAGGAAACATAACTGAGCTCTGATACCAATTTATCACGCCCCGAGTCGACAAACCGTTCGTCCCCGGTGTTACTTTGCCGATTCGATCGTCCTCGCTAAGGTGTGATACCGCACGAGCCTGGAGTTGCGCTCGTGCAAGACAAGATGACAAGTTCTCAAATGGTTATCTTTTGATTTTGATATTAATACGCCAAGTCGAAACTTCACAATTCACATCAGAATATAAGACACAGTATAGGAAGATAGAAATGCTTTTCATTCATAGCTTGCAACGAAGTGCAAGTTGTAATTTACATTGGATGCCGTTGCGGCTATATTGATTGAAAACATAAGGAAATACATTCGACAAGTTGCCTGAACTACGCTTGCCGTCCCATACATTCGCCCCTTTATACAAAGCCGTCGACTTGAATTGGCTTCAAAATACTTTTGCATAGGAAGAGCTTCAAAACGCCTCTCTGTACTTCAGCTCCAGTTTAGTTGGGCGCGCCCGTCACACCTGGGAAAATTGGGGGAATGGGATTAGCACACTTGCTAAGTGGACGAGACGAACCCACTCATCTAAACCGACTCTGATTGTTAGGGTAGGCATGCTTTAGAGTTGTCTTTCTATTAGAACTAAATGAATTCAATTCATATTCGATAGCTATCTTTACGTAATAAAGCATACAGTTCAACATAGCAGTTTGTCATATTTCTTACCACGGTCGTGCTCGTCCCTGCATGAAAACAGAGATAATATTTACCCTGCATAAGACAATAGGTAAGCATGCTACTATCTTATATGCGGTCATTGATGTTACACATCACATGGGACTATCTCAATGGCATTTTGGCCCGCTCAGTCTAGGTTGCAAGCCTGACAGACGGTCCGAAATGCATCAGTGCCGAAGCACGATTAATCATTCTCCCTAGGTCGAGTCGATTTCGATGCCTCGGATATCGATTCGAGGAAAATATCAACTTGTGCACAAGCTGTCCATGACCATGCCAATGCGTGAACAGTTTATATATGCAACCAGTTTTGTATAGCGCGGACAGTATTTAACGACATTATCATTTCCCCCAACTCATGCAACGTTTTATTTTCCCCAAGTCGTACTCCCGATTTAGCGTCCCGTATGCACCAAATTGTCCGAGACATCATAACCCACAATCGACGTTTCATAATATTTTACAGCACTTGAAATAGTCTATCTTTTTCTGTAAACCTTAAACTTTCTGGTTTATGTGAAAAACTTGTATTTGTAAATCGATACATTTTTCCCAAGTTCTTGACTTAGTGGATTGGCATGCAATTAACTTGGCATCGTTCGATTTGAATGGATTCGAAGCAAGGAATAAGTTTGCGGGACAGAATAGAAAAGAAGGCCGAATCACCCACCGATTACTTGGCTTCGTGCAGGTCGTCGAAGCGCTACGCAACATCAATCCTTAGTTACGCGAGCTCCTGCAATGCATCAACACTTTGTTAGATTTCCTTCTTTTCCCCTTGCATCGAAATTTGTAATTGCATCCATGAAAACGACGCGAAAGCACTTCAATCAAGCCCAGCGGCAAAGCTCCAAGAAAAACATACAGCGGTCCGGTCCCGTCGAAGGGACTCTTATAGAGAGCTCACGTGCCGAGACGCAGCCCGCTGCATCTAGGACTTATTCCAACAGAAGTCGTTCCATTAGTTTGATCGATTCTCGTAACTTCCGTCCAAATCGATTTGAATCGATGTCGCAAGGCGTTAACGTTTACCAAGCTTAGCGATCGAGTCAGTTGGCCATCTAAGTTTCCGGCCGATCTGACTCGGCGCTAGCATATTATGAAGTTCCTTCGCATATCGAAAGCGGGGCGCTACAGATGCGACCGAGATATAAAAGGCATAATGTATGGAACGGTGAAATCCTTTGTGGGCAAGAGAGAACCTGAGTATTGTAGCCAAATTCGGCATGTATCGTTGGGCTATCGAAAGCCTTTGTAATCTGATTTCGAATATCAATAAAGAGAATCGTTTTCGTATACTCTGTTTTCCAATTTTGTTGTTAACGTTCAACTCAAAGATAACCATTTGAGAACTTGTCATCTTGCCTTGCACGAGCGCAACTCCAGGCTCGTGCGACATCACACCCCAGCGAGGACGATGATTCGGGTGATTCCGGGTCGGGGCGTAACAATACTTGCTGTACAAGTGGACTGCCACAGTTTCTGGCAGTTCTAACAATACATAGGACTGCCAGAAACATGGGCAGTCGTAGTCGACTCGAGATGCCTAACTATCATTCCATTACAAATTCGTGATCATCTTAATTATCATTCCATTACAATGTATACTTGGGTTTTTCGAACTAAATTAATAGGATTTTGGGGAAAAATTGACAACTTTAAGTATTAGGGTTCTTACCTTGATTGAGAGGAACGTTTGCGTGCCATCGTAGGGAGAGATCGTAGCAAGAGATCGTTAGAAAATGGTGAAGAAGGTTGGAAAATGGTGGAGATGAAGATCCAAAAAAATGTACCTTCAAGAGTGGGAAATGGTGGAGAAGAAGAAGAAGAAGAGGAGGAGGGAAAAAAGGGTTTGTGAAGAGAGAGTGAAAATTTGAAATGAGAGTGATTTTTGGGATTTGGGGGGCTGTGGGGTTTGGACAGCCCCCTGAATGGAAAAATTTGACAGCAAGTAAAATTTCCTCAAAACCTGGCTAGCCCTAATCCTGGCTAGCCCCGATCAAAAAGAGTTGTGCCCTTATAATTAGCCAAAATTATTCATGTTCTTCAACCGTTTTACTTAGGTATACGGATAGGATCCGGAGATCATATCCTCCCTTCCCGTCCTCGATTAGTATTCTAATCTTCATCTCCGTTCCTAATTAGTATTCTAATCTCCACCTTCATTTCCATCTCATAATGGATTTAAATTTGTATCCCATCCCCATAAAACAATATAATTCTCGTCACCATCCCCGTCCCCGTCCCCGTCCCGATTATCTCTTTTGGACCCAGATTTTTTGTCCTCGTTTTCTGTTAACTATATTATCTATTATTTATGTTTATTCAACGTGAAGAACGCGAACAAACTGTCAGAAAACATGCTTGATTATTTCTAACGTTCTAGTGGGGACAAACGGTTGGGTCCTCACTAGAAAATATTCCAGAAAAGATTGTTGTTGTGAAAAGAAGTGAGGGTGGCAATTGGCAAACCATATATATATATATATATATATATATATATATATATATATATATATATATATATATATATATATATATATATATATATATATATAGGAAGCGGATCAAAAGCCTCCCTTAGAAAACCCCCTAAAAATCTCCCTCACTCTAATCCGTAATTTAATGTTAATATTAATGTTAATGTTAATATTAATGTTAATATTAACATTAAATACTAAAATTAACATTAAACTTAACATTAAAATTAACATTAACATTAACATTAATATAAAAAAAAATTTAAAAATTAATATTAACATTAACATTAATATTAACATTAATATTACGAATTAGAGTGAGGGAGGTTTTTAGGGGATTTTCTAAGGGGGACTTTTGATCCGCTCCCATATATATATATATTCCCCGTTAACTATATTATATATATATATATTATATTATATATATATATAAAATATATATATATATATATATATATATATATATATATATATATATATATATATATATATATATATATATATATATATTCCCCGTTAACTATATTATCTATTATCTATTATCTATGTTTATTCAACGTGAAGAACGCGAACAAACTGTCAGAAGACATGTTTGATTATTTCTAACGTTCTAGTGGGGACAGACGGTTGCGTCCTCACTAGAAAATATTCCAGAAAACCTTGTTATTGTGAAAAAGAAGTGAGGATGGCAATTGGCAAACCATATATATATATATATATATATATATATATATATATATATATATATATATATATATATATATATATATTGGTAGACTTTTTTTTTATATGAACTATCGGGTCGGAGATTTGTCGGGACGAGAAGTACTATATCTATACTCAGTCCTGAATCTAACCAAAATTTTTTTTATCCACATCCCCGCCCCCATCCCCGTTTTTAAGTCCTCAAACCCGGCCACACGGGGGAAAAGATCAAGTCCCCGTCGGGTTCGAAAAAAATTGTCATCATTGACTCTTACTTGTTAATCGTCTTCCTTTGTTTAACAATTATATTTATGACTAATTTAAATTATAATTAAGTTTCGATATATTTGTTAAAATATCTATTTTTGAAATATACGATGGACTAGGGTTTTGGAAACATTCATATAGAGGTTGTTTGGATGGTCGTAGGTGCGCTAAAAGTGGACGAATTTTCTGCAACTAGACGTCAAAACTAGGGGTTCAAAACAAACATTATATATACAATATTTTTATTTTTATTTATATCTATATCTATACTACTTATAACGCCAAAAGTTAGACTTTACCGTGAAAATTTTCTTTCCGAAAATACCCTTACTTATATTTACTAATTCAAAAGATTACTTAAAGTTAATAAGGGTTACTAGGTAATTACGACATGTGTCTTTTGGTCTTTCTAAGTAATCTTATATGCATGTATAAAATAATATAATTATAAGTTTAGAATAATTAATATGGATGACTTTTAGTCTTCCTAATAATAATATACTACTATTATTTGCTCTTTTCAAGTAGTATAAAATACGTGCAACGCACGTACATATATACTAGTTTATATAATAGTAGTTGATATTTTTAGATAGTGTTAGTCATGGCCACATCTTACATCAGGTAGTTTCGGCCCTACATGCATGCACCTAACTACAAAAGATGAATTATACAACAATAAAGCTTATTAGTTTTAAAGAAGCAATAATTTCCTAATTTGTTAGTTCATCACATACACAATCCAATAATACTAAAAAGTGTACAAACCCATAGTTGCATATCCATCATATTCTTAACATTTTTGTGCACAACATATGGATGTCATCCGAGATTGAAAACATATGTTACCAAAATAGTATGACATATTTCATGTTGTCGAAGTCTAGGAAGCACGATGAAACTGGTGAAAATAGGTATGTCGTATTTTTTTTTTTTTTTTTTTCACAAAATCATTACATATGCCAATATGTTGGAGTATTCAGAGAAAGAGATCTCTCCAATCACTGATCTTGGAGAGAGATAGGAGAGGAGATCTCCAATGATCTCAGAGAAAGAGTCTTCAAATGCGAGAGATATAGAGAGAGATCTATGATTGTCTCATAGAAAGAGTTTTCAAAGTGGGGTGTATGTGATATATATATACATATATAGAGAGAGAGATAATGATCTCATGAATGAGAATGACTCAAAGAGGAGAGAAGAATAGGAGATCCCGATTAGGGATTCTTCTTCTTCACAGGCGAGGCCAAGAGAGAGAGAGAGAGAGAAAATTTAGTCTTGCATTATTCAGCCTTCACAAACTTGTACGAAATTTTTCATATTTCAAAAACAGAGCATAAGTATGATCCATCATCAAAACTTCTGGTTTTCGAAATAACAAATTATTGCTAGATGATACAAGAAGTGGAAGACATCGTATATTAGCTTTTAGAGGACAATAACAAGATTATTAATAAAGACTTTTATTCATAGAAGTCCATTTTTTTGACTTGCTACAAATCAGTAAGTGCTTGAAAAAAGTCAATCCAATTTTTAAAACGCGCCAAAGGAATTTGAGAATATGAATGTGGTCCTTGGAGATGTCTTGTAGAGACTTCGCATACTTTTAGTATAAAATAATACAAGGGGCAAAAAATGATAAGATATAAATTGAAGGATTCTTTTGTTCAAAATTGTAGGAGGTTGTACAGTTATTGAAGCAATATGGGTTGTATGTTGCAGCCTCGAAAGAAAATTAGTCTTTGTCAATATTTAGTGCTCTCCATAGATATCTGATTTAGCAAGAAAAAAGAATCCACTTTGCAAGGGGACTATCTGGAGCTTTAAGAAGAAAATGAGAAAATTGTTAAAAAAAAACTTGGTAATATGAAAACAGAATTAAAACATGCAAATCGTAGAGCATACATGTTGACAAGAATCTTGCGCATTGTTTACAAGAGAACAAGAAAATTTGATGAAAAGCTTTGTATAATGAAATTGAACTCAGACAAGACGAGCCTAGAAGGGAGCAATGCCAATTAAGAAAGAGATTGAGAAGCTTTTGCTCGAGCTGCAGGAGAGTTATAATAAGCTGATAGATACTAAAATTTATAATAAAAAAGATTGTGGAAAGTTTGTTTGGAAAAAATTCAGATTTCCAGAAGAACATGCTACATGCTCTTAAGCATCTTCATTAGCAACTATGATACACGAGACCGACACAGAACGTGTTGCAAGATTGATAATTTAATTACCTAAGAATTAGGTAAGGTTTATACTAGAGTTATGAGCCATATAAAACTTCATAATATCGTAGTTTATAAATAACAATATATTGAATGGTGAGGTTCTTACTATAGTTATGAACTAAAAAATAAATAAATAAATACTATAGTTATGAACTACACCAATAAAGCAATTTTACTGACACACAAAATTGGTAAGTATATTTTTATCATATGGGAACAAAGTAGAAAACTAGACTGATCATAACTGATTTACTTGTCATACTTCCTATGTACTATGTTATGTGTTTACTCATCAATATATTGAGTATTTATTAATGTACATTAGCCTTAATGCATCATTTGTATCTATGCAAGTAAAGCTATGGTCCCCCTTTTATATGCCCTGAATTTTAAACTTGATAGCTAATTGTTACTTGTCGTACTTTGTCACGCCCCGCTCCCGTAGGAGCGATCGTCCTCGCTAAGGCGTGATGCCGTACGAGCCTAGATTGCGCTCGTGCAAGGCAGTTTCATAACGGCCGATTACAGCGGCTGCGACGGGGTCGTCGCACAGAAGTCCCAAGTAGAAACATTGAACATGCAGCAAAATTTAGAAGCAAAACACAAGTTATTCAAAAGAGCTCTTTATTGATATTGAACAATCAGATTACAATAGGCGCAAGGCCATGATTACAAGTCTCTCATGCTCACTTTTCTCTCATTATACAAGTCACTCTGCTCTCTCTCATCTCTCGATACAATGCTTGAGCCAGCGGAAGCTTCGGAAGGCAATGTCCATATATTATGTCCCGTATAGGTCATGACTTCATGCGGCCGCACGCTTCGAATCGCCAAGGAACTCCGTGCCTCGATGCATCCAAGCGAGTTCCGCGCCACGAGCTTCTACCTGTGCCTGCACATGAAACTGTGTGGGTATCAGTACTCAACTGTACTGTTGGAGTGAGCTCCTCGCCCACCCATACAAAACTGACACGTTCATTTACTTCGTGCAGCTTAAACCCTTTTTTATTGTCTTTCTAGTCTTGTCTTAGGATCAGTTTTAAGACGTAGACGTCTGACCAAATCGATGTGCCACGACATGGTCGTGCTATAATACCAACGTGTATTTCGATCGAAGCAGTGCCTCATCGCCTATGTACTTGACCGAACTTCAACTCGGGACGGCAGGGTCGTGCCATGACATCTACTTGTCTATTCTAGTTTCCAATGACGTCAAGTAGACAACTCGTGCAGGTCGTGCCTCTAGACCTTACTTAGACTTATTTGTGCATCAAGATTGAAGCCGTGCCTCGCTAACTTATCAAGACTTATCTATGCTACCGCCTTGCGGCCTTCCTGTTCAACTCATAAACTAACTTAGACAAGACTTGTGAAACATAGTATCGATTTCATGAACATCCTGACGCCAAGTATCGTGTCTAGCACGGTGCCTATGATGCATCCCAATCTTAGGCCCAGACATTGTGTTACCGACTGGACATGCATTCAAGTTCTAGACTCAATCCAAAGGCATACACGCGATTTGTCGCTATTATGCCGACCCATCTATATGAGTGGTCACTAGCAATGTCAAGCTATCTTGGACTTGGCTCAGGTATATCGGTCCGCCCCTCCGCGGATAGCTAGCCCCGGAAGCGCCGATACTCCCATGCGGTTATCCAGTATCCTGCTTTGAGCCAACTCGCTTCCCCCGGGCCGACATGATCCCGGCGCCTCGACGATCATTCGAGAAGACTTCACCTTGTCAACAAGTTGTCCAATGACCATGCAAGATCCAACTCGATCTACCAAGTCCTTCCTTATTCATGACCATATTTTCCCTCTTTCTATCGAGACACCCAAGCAGCGGGACCGATCTTGCGTGCTTGCTTATCCAGACTTATCGAGACTCCCAAGTAGCGGGACAGATCTTGTGTGCGAGACTTATCGAGACTTAGCGAGACTTCCAAGTAGCGGGACCGATCTCGCGTGATTTCTATATCGAGACTTAGCGAGACTCCCAAGTAGCGGGACCGGTCTCGTATGCGAGACTTATCGAGACTTAGCGAGACTCCCAAGTAGTGGGACCGATCTCGCATGATTTTCTTATCGAGACTTAGCGAGACTCCCAAGTAGTAGGACCGATCTCGTGTGCGAGACTTATTGAGACTTAGCGAGACTCCCAAGTAGCGGGACCGATCTCGACGACAACCAGTCGCATGGACTTCCTTTGTCCGTGGCATACTTTTCACTAAACCGACCGTGGCTCGTGCCTTAGACGGACCTTGTTCTCTAGGCGATGCTATCGCTCAAGTCATATACTTTATATGACGAGCCTCGTTCTCGAGGGCCTACGCGACTTGACAACCGCAGATAGAGCGGGACAGTACTAGAAATGGCTTAGACCGACCGACATAACTTTACCTAACTTATTTGCGCAACGACTTGACGAGCAAAGGCTACGCCAAGCTTCGCATCGAGGAAAACGTGCCGTGCACGCGTTCGACTTGATCAACCAAGTTCTCGGGTGCCTAGACTTAAGCCAAAAGCCGTGCAAGATGACTTAACCCACGGGACATACGAAGGCTATGCCAAGCCTTGGACGACGGGACCGTGCATGCTTTATCAAGCATTCACGCGGGCGATGCCTATGACTTAGGCTAATTCGAGTATCGTGGCAACTTAGCAAGTTAGGCCAACTTTCTTCTCCCAAGCCACAGGACGAAGGATCGAGTGTCATTTTAAAAGCACGCTGAGCCGACTTCTAAGCAGATCGTGGGACCATTTTCCATGTTCTAAGGCATTCCGACCCGTCGGGATTATTCCCTTAGCTATGTGGATGCGTCTCTTTTATTATCAAGCCTAACTTGTGCAAGTTGAAAACATGCAAGTTATTAAATGAAGGCCAAGATGAGGCAAATTCATCGAAACTATTCCACCTGAGCGAGGAGTCGCCTCGGCCGAGCGAATCTTCGAGTAGCCGTTGCAAGGCTAAGACCGAACGCCGTCGGCATTTTGATTCCTCCGATTGACTTTGCGGGACGGGGCACTACATACTTTCTCTGGATTTTATTTTTTAGTCGTCGACAAATTGATAATTTAATGTTCTTAGGACTTGTATAATGTCATGGCAAATGGGCAGGCTCTATAATAGGATTAGGCCTCGAACATTTGAGAGCTATGACATAACAAAGATTGGGTAACCCTAAGGTTGTCCTGTTAATTGGGAGTGTAGAGCCTAAAAATCAAGTTGTGCCATATATTTACTACTCAGTAATCAAGTTGCGCCCCAAAAATCAAGCTGCGCCACTATTTTGAAGCTCAGAGATCAAACCGCGCCACCGATCAGGTTGCACATGATATCAGACTGCGCCCAATTATGTTGTGCCAAAATCTACGTGGCGTCTGACATTTAATGGCCATCATTACCTGACAGCACTGACAACTGACAAACACAGTGAACGAGAAAAATCTCTTCAAATTTCTCGAATTGTGTCGCTTGAGGAGATTGGACTGACAGCTGTCCTGTACATCTTGTGAGTTGCGCCTAGGCGCAGTCCAGACAAGTTTCTTAGTTGTGCCTAGGCGCAATCTGAACGACTTCTTCTCAAAAGCTGCCACATGTCTAGGCGCAGTCTAATCAGACGCAATTCAACTTGTTGACTGAAGCTCGCGCAACCTGATAAAGTTGAGACAATTTTCATTCCGAAAGCAGGATGACGTGGCGCACATGCCACTAATCTCTCAAGACGTGTCTACTATCTTGTACATGACCACGCGCATCTCAATTATATGATGCCACGCATCTAAATACAGTTGGTACACGACTGATAACTGAATGAAAGTTGGCGCAACCCAATGTGGCGCAACTCAGCCTCGCGTACATCAGAATAACTGCTAAAACAGTTATTTCCTGAACTCTATAAATAGAGTTTCCAATCATTGTTAAATGATCACGGACAGAGATCAAGAACTCTTATAAAATTGCTGCTGCATTCTCCAGAGGCTCTAGTCTTCAAGTTCACATAGTCCAAGGGATAAAGTGATCATCTTCTGATCAGATTCTTATAGTTGTACTTCCCCAGAATTTATTGTACTTTGTACTATTCTTTTATAAGTTTGGAATAAACTTTTTGGTTTTTGCAAACAAAATAACGACTCTGCTGGGGACGACTTTCTCCTCCGACGAGAAGGTGATAACTCAATGTGATACTGCATCGATCGGCAAGATGCAGAAGACTCTGGTTGTTCAGGTCAACTAGACAGCCTACGAGAATATGATTAGCAACAAGAGCAACAAGCGCACTGTGGCCATCGCCAAGAACAGGACTGTGTGGACTCCTAAGTCTCCTACAGTTGTTGTCGCCCAGGCACAACTTGAGTGCTCAGTGGCCAAGGCGCAATCCGCCTCAATAGCTCAGGCACATCCTGCTTATATTGCCATGGTGCAACCCATTCATTCGGCTGCTCGTGCTCAATCCACTATTCCTGCTGTCCGCGCGCAGTCTACTACTCTCTTTACTGCCAAGGCACCGTCTGTTTAGGCCGTTGTTAAGGCACAGTCTACCTATGTTGCTGCCAAGGCGCCACCAGTAGCCTATATTACTAGGGTGCAACCAGTAGCCCGTGGTGCTATGGTACAACCCAAGCAATCAGTGACTCAGGTGCAGTCTACTGCTCTGGCACAACCCAAAGGAACTAGTCTTTTGGCTATTCCCTCTTCTTCTTCTCCAGTTCTGAACTTGGAAAAGCAATGTTCTAGTGCTACCACTAGACAGGACAAAGGGAAGGGTCCTTTAACACTTCCTCAACTGGCGTAACCTGTGTCTAAAATGACTCAATAACAAAATAGAGGGAAACGCTTCTTAGCTAACCCTCTACAAAATGAAGGAAAGCACCCTTTGGTCTTTTCTCAAGCTTTCCTGGTCTATGACTCAGAGGAAGATATATCAGATTCTATTCCTTTAAACAGAGGTCTTCGGATCTCTGATATCGGAAAGAATACTGATCAAAGAGGCATCTTGCCTACCCCTATGGGGTCTGGTCAAGATCTTTCCACCTTGCAAATTTCAAGATCTAAACAAGAAAAATTGAGGGTATCACAAACAGAGACACCTGGAGCAGAATTTTCTGATTTATGCGCTTATCTCAATAGGCGTCAACCAATATCAACTTTGGTGAAACGCAAGAACCCTATGCCAAAGGCCAATATGTACCAGAAGCCAAATTTTGAAAAGAAAGACCCAACCACTTATGCTAATGAGTTGAGTACATCTTTGTACACTCAGGGAACTAAACATCTGAAGAATAGGAGACATGTTCCTAACATCATTAAAGAATATGTTCCTCCGACTTCTTTTCGTCCTGTAGTTGTAACTAATCTTCGGCAACATCTTACACAAAGACGGAAGATTACAGGGATGTCTCCCTCACCTCCAAATTACTCTTCAGATCGCCATTGCCTTCATGAAGTCGTCCTCAACTGTTGTTGCCAATCGGCTCGATGGTCTGTCTTCGATCGTCTGAACTATGCTTCAACTCCCGAACATATAATAGAAGATGAAGACGAGCTATTATATGCTTCTGTTAACATGACTTCTCAAGGCACTGGGGGTGGAAAACGTCCAAGACGTAATGTATCTCGTAATTCCAGTCAGCAATACTTGGATCGGATTCATGCATCTAGTGAAGGGGTCTTTCAATACACCAGATCTAGAAATCGAAATTTGAGCCAAGTTGTCTTTAATCAAGAAGATCTCTCCATCGCTCATCTAGGAGAAGACTCTTTTTCAGAGTTTGATGCAGATAGTAAAAGTTCTGAACAAACTATCTCATCAATAGTAGCAAGAGAAGTAACGGCATATACCGTTATAGAAGATCAAGATGCCTCTACTTTGACCAGTCAGGAGCAACGAATTGTTGTATTAGAAGAAAAATTGAAGACCATGGCTGAAATGGTTGCAAGTATGCACACTATAATCGTGGCTCAACATACAGTGCCACCGATTGTAAACCCTGTTAGAAATCCTGAGCTTATAGCATCTTCTGTACCTGTTAGTCTGGGGGTACCGTCTCCTCAGGTTGCTTCTGTGCCAATTCAAGTTGATCCCAGTCAGTCTGGTGCTGGGGGTGGTAATTATCACGTTGTTCCTCCTCCCAACACTTCTAACCAGTCCACCAATTCCCAAACATCAGGGGATGCTAATGAGGCTGTGAAACTCTTACGCACTCAATTTGAGGCCTTCAAGCAGAAGATGGCCTACAAAGATTGGGCATAAAGCAACCATATCCTACAGAGTGGAAGGAGGTTCCATTTCCTCCTAAATACAAGCTTCCGACTATTATGTTGTTCGACGGCAGCACTTCTCCAAGTCAGTACATTAATCACTTTGAGGTGATGACTGACCAATTACAGCCAAATGATGCTCTCCTTACCAGAGTGTTCGTAGGTTGTTTAGCTGGCACAGCATACGACTGGTATCGTAGCTTGCCTGATGGCTGCATCACTTCTTTTGCTGGTTTCAAGCAAATGTTCTTGGAACGATTTTATGAGGAAGTAAACGACATGATAATGTCTGCCCTTATTAATATTAAACAAAGGCACAATGAATCCACGGAGAGTTTCATTGAAAGATTTCGCCGAAAGGCACTCAAAATGCCTTTAGGAACTCTATCTGCTGTAACAATAGACACTTACAAATCAAACTTGTTGTCTATTATCAGTATGTGGACGAGATCTACACAATTCCAGGATTGGCCTTCTTTCATTGTGAATGCCAAGGCGGTAGAGGTCAGTGCTGAAAAGTTCAAACAGTTAGGAGTTCAGATGACTCATCCTAACCAAGACGAACATTCTACACCCGGCGATAATAATTGCCAGAATAACCGTAAGGGTAAAGAAACACTGACCATCAATCTCAAAGGCAAAGAGTCTTTGGCTGTCAATGTCACTCAGACAGTACCCACTCTATCAGCACCACCGCAGAAGACCACTACTAAAATATGCTATATTAGCGACGTGTTTTAGCGACGTAAGAAAATAACGTCGCTATATATGTAATATAGCGACTCCCGTCATGTGACGTCGCAAATCGTCGCTAACTAGCGACGTTCAGCGACATTACATAAATTACGTCGCAGAACAGCGACGTTCAGCGGTAGAGTATTAATATATGTCGCCATATAATAAAATTTTGCGACGTTTAGCGACGTCTTTAGTTGACGTCGCTAAATGTTTTACTTAGGGCACGCTGTTTCCTTTTCCCCCTCACTCGAAAATTTCCAAAATTTTCAGAATCCCTTTCCCCCCCGCGACTCTTCCCCCACCCGGCGACTCTCTCCCTCCCCCTCCCGCGACTCTCCCCCCCCGGCGACTCTCTCCCCCCGCCCCCGGCGACTCGCTCCCGCTCCGACGAGCTCCTCCTCCCCCAATCCGAGATCCTCCTCCTCTCCCTAGCTCCTCCTCCTCCTCCCTCTTCCTAAGGTAAACCCTAACCCTAACCCTAACTCCTCTCCCTCCTCCTCCTCCTCCTCCTCCTCTCACACACACACACGGACACACACACACAGACACACACACACACGGACACACACACACACACACACAGACACACACACACACACACAGACACACACACACTGACACAGATTTTATCATATTCTTCTTGTGCTCTTTTTATATTATTATTCATGTGTTATTTATATGTTGTATCTCTTTACATGTATATATATATTTATATATATATTTGTGTGTGGTTGTATATTTATTTGGGGTTATGGTTGTGGGAATGTTGAGAGGTTTTGATTGTGGAAATCAATGAAAGGATGAGGAAATGATGGAGATTGAAGGAGGATAGAAGTGTGCTTATGGGGAGGGGGTTTTGGACAGCAACCAGCAGCCTGGGCTGCTGTTTTCAGCAGTTTTGGGGGGGGGACAGCAGCTATATGCTGCTGAAATGTGCAGCAGTGTGCCCCCCACTTGACATTAGTTAGCCTACTTATTAGCCCATCCTTTTAGCCTATCTTTTAGCCATTAGTTAGCCTACTTATTAGCCTTTAGTTGGACACACACACACGGACACACACACACAGACACACACACACATGTCACCTATATATATATACCTACATGTTATATATATGTGGTTATATATAGATATATATGTGTGTGTGTCTCTTGGTATAATATTCATGTTGTAGTGTTGTGGTTATATTGTAGTGTGGTGATAGTGTGGGAATTGATAAATGGAATGGATGTAAGGATGATAGGAAGGATTAGTGGACCTATAATCCTATTTATATGTGTCCTATATATGCCTATATGTGTGTGTGTGTGTTAGCCTATATGTAAGCCTAGGTGAGAGCTTATGAGTGTGGTATCATGGGTGATATATGTGAGTGAGTGTGTAAGTGAGTTGTGTGGATGAGTGTGAGATTAAATGTGTTAGATATAGGTTAGCATCTTAGGCCATATCCTAGTTAGATATGTAGTTGTTAGTATCCTAGAGTGTTAGAGCCTTGGTTTGGGATACCAAGTTGGGGTTAGAAATAGGATACTAGTTAGCTATTGGTATGTGTAGATATATATTAGATAGATAGTTGGATGGATAGGTGGATAGATGGATGGGGAGTAGAAGGGGAGCTGCTTGCCCCCATTCCAGCAACAGCAGCAGCAAGAACAGCTGTTGTAGCAGCAGTTTACATCAGCAGTAGCACCCCCATGGCCCCCCACTTGTAGTGATTAGCACTAATGGGGCAGGAGAGGTAATTATAGGAGTAATTAGATCTAGATCTAATTAGCACTTGGCTACAAGGCATATTCCAAGAATATTCTAGAGAATATTCCAAGTCTATTCTAAGGAATATAGCGACTCCTATCGTTTGAAATAACCACATCTTGGCTATTTGTTAAATAGATCGACCCTGAGCTCCCATGTTTAGTCGTGCCTTCAACATCATGTTCAAATGAAGGTGACAAGCAGCTGACTATGAAAAAATATGCCGTCTTGAGCTTCATAAAGAAATGCAAGATTACAAGCTCCTATGTAGTAATCTTGCATTTCTTTATGAAGCTCAATACGACATATTTTTCTATAGTCAGCTGCTTGTCACCTTCATTTGAACATGATGTTGAAGGCACGACTGAACATGGGAGCTCAGGGTCGATCTATTTAACAAATAGCCAAGATGTGGTTATTTCACAGAAGCCATGAATTACCGGGAAAATAGGAAACATCTCGTACTCCTCCCGTGAAATCGTTACCGGAAAAATAGGAAACACTTAGCAAACACTTAGACGTTAGCAAACATTGTTAATTGGTGTGTTCATCTTTGCAGAATTATTTCCAAATGGAGCTGAATTACTACTTGCGGAATCGTTCATGGATGTACAATCGTCGTCCTGAAGATATGTGTGGTGTGCGGGATGAATACATAGCGGGAGTAGAGCAGTTCCTGCAGTTTGCTAAGGCGTTCCCTCAGTACATGGACGGCACCAAAATTAAGTGTCCGTGTGTGAAATGTCATAACGTGAAATATTATCCAGAAGTGGAAGTGACATATCATTTGTACTCGAGGGGTTTCACGCCTAATTACTATCAGTGGACCGCACACGGAGAACTTGTGTCGTTAGCATCAGAGCCGGAGCCTTATGTTGAGCCGTATATGCATGCGGGACCTAATTTTGTTTCAGATAATCATGCATACGACGACGGGTGCGTGAACATGGTTTTCGACGCTGCTGGGCCCAGTTTTGTTCCTGATGCAGCTGAGGAGGCACCGAATGTCGACGCTGCAAAGTTCATGGAGTTGCTGGAGAATGCAAGGACTCCATTGTATCCTGGTTGTGAGGATCATTCACCGTTGGAGGTGGTTACAAGACTTTTGAGCATTAAGTCAGATTTTAACATGTCGCAAGAATGCTACAACCGAGTGCTGGAGTTGATTATAGAGATCTTGCCGGCGGGTGCTAAGTTACCTAAAGACTTCTACCGGTCTAAGAGGATGGTGAGATCGCTCTAGATGGGATACGAGAAAATCGATTCTTGTCGCAATGGGTGCATGCTGTACTACAAAGACGACAAGGACGCAGATGTGTGCAGATTTTGTGGTGCTGATCGCTATAAGCCAACTAGTACAGGAAGGTCTACCGGTGCAAGAAGACCGACCGATTCAATGCACTACCTGCCTTTAACGCCGCGGTTGCAAAGATTATTTATGGTGAAAGAGATGGCCGAAAATATGAGTTGGCACATGCGAGAACAGATTGAAGGAGTGTTGGATCACCCATCTGATGGAGAAGCGTGGAAGCACTTTGATCGAGTGTATCCTGATTTTGCTTCAGATCCACGTAATGTCAGGTTGGGGCTATGTTCTGACAGTTTTACTCCTTTTGGTCTTTCGGGATCCCAGTATTCGTGCTGGCCTGTGATTGTCACTCCGTATAACCTACCGCCTTGGATGTGCATGAAGACCGAGTACATGTTTCTAACCGTTATAATTCCTGGTCCGAACAATCCCAAGAGGAACATTGATGTGTACTTACAGCCTTTGATAGATGAGTTGAATCAATTATGGGAAGTAGGCGCTAACACGTACGATGTTTCCAGGAAGCAGAATTTTCAGATGAAGGCAACCCTTATGTGGACCATCAACGACTTTCTGGCATATGGAATGTTATCTGGATGGAGCACTCATGGACGTCTCTCATGTCCGATTTACATGGACCGTACTAAGGCTTTTCGCTTGAAACACGGAGGAAAACCGTGCTTCTTTGATTGTCATCGACAATTTCTGCCAAAAGATCATCCGTTCAGAAGGAACAGGAATGCATTCCGTGCCGACGTTGTAGAGAAGGGTGATCCACCGCCAAGGTGGTACGGAGCCGCGATATGGGAGGAGGTTAGAGATTTTCCAAGTGCTATCGAAGATCCTACAACTGGGTACAAGTGCGATGGATTTGGTAGAGATCATAACTGGACAAAGAGGAGCATATTCTGGGATCTGCCATATTGGAGTACCAATCTGATCAGACATAATCTTGATGTCATGCATATTGAGAAGAATGTGTTTGATAACATAATTAATACTGTGATGGACATAAAGGGAAAAACGAAAGACAATCCCAAGGCCAGGTTGGACTTAGCAGAAATATGCAAACGCCCTGCGTTGCATTTGATAGAGCAGAATGGAAAACAGTTCCTGCCAAGTCGATCTTCTCACTGGACAAGGAGGATAAAGTGAGACTTTGTCGGTGGATCCAGGGCCTAAAATTTCCAGACGGATATGTGTCAAACCTGAGAAGATGTGTCGATCCGAAGGAAAACAAATTGACGGGTATGAAGAGCCACGATTGTCACGTATTCATGGAGAGGTTAATTCCGATTGCATTTCGGGAATTCTTACCGCAGTCAGTTTGGGATCCATTGACGGAGCTTAGCATATTCTTCAGGGACCTTTGTTCTAAGAAATTGCTCGTTGATCGTCTAGAAAAGCAAGAGAAAGACATTACGGTAACACTGTGCAAGCTAGAGAGGGTGTTCCCTCCTGGATTCTTCGACTCTATGGAGCATTTGCCGATTCATCTATCCTATGAGGCACGTGTTGGTGGACCCGTCGAATATCGATGGATGTACCCGTTCGAGCGACATTTGAATCACCTAAAAAGAAAGGTGAAAAATAAGGCACGGGTCGAGGGTTCTATTTGTGAAGCCTATGTTCTCGAGGAGATTACAAACTTTTGTTCGATGTATTTCAAGCCTCATGTTGCAACTAATAGAACGAGAGCTTCCAGAAACGACGACGGAGATCATGAATGTAATGATACAATACTGAAGGTATTCAATGCTTCAGGAAAGCCGTCGGGTAAAATGAAGAAGAGATATCTGAACGATGATGAGCTAAGGGCTGCTCATCTGCGATGAGGATGAAGTAGAGAAGCTGGAGGGGTAAGTAATTAATACGTTTACATTATTTTAATAGTGTTGATTATTAGACTATTATATTAATTGAACGATGTTGTTTTCAGCATATTTAATGATGAAGTGAGGTCAGGTAGGCCACACATAACAGAAGAAGAACTAGAACAAGAAATGAGGCGTTATTTTCCATCATGGTTGAGTGCATATGTAAGACTTGAGAACTCTGTAATTACCTTTCAGTATATGCACGACGATTGAGAATGAGCTTAATTTATTTTTTCGTGGTATTTAGGTCGATAGTCCATACGCAAGACTTGAGAATGAGTCTATTAGAACGCTAGCCAAGGGACCAATTTATGCTGCAAAAATATGGCCAAGCTACTGTGTTAATGGGTTCAGGTTCAGGTCAACAACTTGCCCGATCAGAGACAACTTTGTGGATCTCGACTCCACCAAAAACAGCTGTTTGTGTATCAGATCTTCGAACTACAAAGATGTTGATGCGGGCAACGATTTCTACGGCATCCTACGGGAGATTGTGGAGCTGACATATAGTTATGGAATAGAGCCTGCTAAGATTGTGTTATTCAGGTGTGATTGGTTCGATCCGATTGAAGGTCAAGGTTGGAAAGTAGACAAGCACGGTCTTGTGGATATAAACTATCGGCGTCGATATCAAGCCTATGAACCATTTGTCCTATCAAGTCAGGCTCAGCTCGTGTACTTCACACGTTATCCTAAACGGGGAACAACAAGGTCGGACTGGTGGGCAGTATGCAAGACCAAAGCTAGAAATACCTTTGAGGTTGACGATATAGCTTATCAAGAGGATGAACTACCTCTTGTAACAAATAATATAGAAGTGGACAATACGGAAGTTCCTCATTACACATCTAATTGTGTAGAAGAAGTAGAATTATCCGAAGAGGAAGATGCAGCTGAAAGTGAAGATGTAGAGGAGGAGGAGGAAGAAGAAGAAGAAGAAGAAGAAGAAGAAGAAGAGCTAAACGAACAAGATGAATTTTCAGAAGAGGATTAAATATGTACGACGCGGAGGACGTCGCGGAGGACGTTATCTTTAGTGACACTTTTGTGACAGATATTTTCCAAAAATTTGTGATGTATTTAGTGACACTTTTGGGACTATGATATTTTTCAAAAATCTGTGATGTATTTAGTGACACTTTTGGGACTATGATATTTTTCAAAAATCTGTGATGTATTTAGTGACACTTTTGGGACTATGATATTTTTCAAAAATCTGTGATGTCTATCATATAAATATGTTATTATCAGGTATGGCAGGAGGACGACGCGGAGGGCGTCATCATACGAGTCAGTCCCGTGTGCCTCGGGATAGGGAGGCAGATTCCGTACCCTCATCCTCATCTCCGAGTACGCCAGTGTACAGTACTGTTCCCGGTCCATTACCGGGACAGGGACAGTTCCAGCAGGTTGGCGACTGATCTTCCCTCGTCGTCCAGCATTCTACCATCGTCGTCCAGCATTCCTCCGGCGTCCAGCATTCCTCCTGCGTCCAGCACTCCTCCTGCCGACGCCCAGCATATGGAGGACGGGGATGAGACTGATCCTGACCAGGCAGGAGGTGATAGCGACCCTCCATGCGCTCCACCGGGCGAGACGCGGATGGAGATTTGGACGGACGGGCCTACGAAGTAAGTTAATTAGTTAATATATATTTCTCAAATGATTATATGTACATATATATTCATGAAATTTATTATTTTATAGATATCGGCCTCCTGCAGTACAGAGAGCGCTGGGAAGATTTCTGAGGGAGAACTATGGTGGACCTTGGATTAACTACTCAGATGCTCCCGCCGATAGGAAGGCCTTTTGGTTGGCCCACTTCAAGGTAAAAAATTTGTTTATTTTTAAATTTTAATAATCATTTTTGTATATTATACAAGTTTTCTATTTGACTTCTCAGTAGAGGACCTACTTCTATCCACCACACCGGGCGGCGAAGATCGAGGGCCAATTTCCTGTCGTCGCAGGCAAGCTCATTCGTGATGCGATTCGCGACCAGAAGGATCGTGACCACGTCGGAAAGCCGATCCAAGGTTGGATCACGCCAGAGCAGTGGACTGCGATGAAGGCTAGATTCACCGAGGACGGGTACCGGGAGCGGTCTGAGAAGGCCAAGATGGCGCGGTCGAGCGCCGGTAAGTAGTGTGGTGGCTCCATTCCTATGACGGAGCATTTTCGTCGTCTGGTACGTTTCCTATGACGGACATCATTTTATATATAGTTGGAAAGAATGTTTAATACTAATAATAGATAAATATATATTTTAACAGGTAAAAAAGGGTGAGGACCCCAACATGGTGACCGTCTTCCTGGTCACCCATCGGAGGGCTGGAGAGTTCATTGATGAGAAGGCGACGCAGGCATATGTACGTTCTATCCTTTATATTAATTTACTATAACAGAAAACAGGAAAATAGATATCAATATAGACTTTAGCAAACACTTAGACGTTAGCAAACATTATTCTAGGCCAAGTTTCTTCGGCTACAAGAGGAGGCGGCGGCTGCTGCTAGTGCGCCAGCAGAGGGAGGGGCTGGTACTTCCTTCCAGCCGCCTATAGCTCCATCGCCGGACGACCTCTGGATGACCGCCGTTGGTGGTCTTCAGAAGGGTACGTACTACGGTACGGGATCCTACGGCGCCTATTTGGCTTCAGAGTCATCCCGGGCCCCCTCTGTCAGTGCGCAGTCTCCAGCTTTGCAGGCGTCATCACAGGCGCATGATATTGCTCGTCAGCTCCAGGAGCTGCGTCGCGAGTTGCAGCAGCAGATTTCTGAGGCAGCTGGGGCAGAGCGACGATCCGACGATCCGACGATCACCGGACGATTTGATGCGATCGAGCGCAGTATGCAGGATATGATGACTCTGCAGCAGGCTACAGCTGCTAACTTGCACACGCTCACCGAGTCTACGCAGCGCACAGAGCGTAGACAGGTCGAGCTGGAGGGGACGCAGATCGCCATGTCTGCCACACTCAATCAGGTACAGACTTCGCTTGAGGAGAGTAGTCGGAGGATGGTGAGTGCCCTAGCTGTGCATGCTGAGCGACTGCGAGAGATAGAGCAGCGTCCTCCCGGTCCATCGACGGCGCCGACTCCAGACGTTTCACTGCCTCCGGACGTTGCACAGCTCACACAGGAGCAGTACGACATCATTTTATCCCAGATGCGCAGCCGGGGTCCTTTGTGATGTCTTTTTTATTATTTGTTGTTGATACACTTGTTTCTCTGTTTGTGAGACTCTTATTTGTGGTTGACTTGTATTGGTTGAGATACTTCTTTCTCTGCTTGCGAGACTTTTATTAGTTGTATTGGGTGATGATATTGCTCCATCGTCTTTTATTGGTTGTATTGCTTGTTAGACTTTTATTGTTTGTAGACTTTTATTGATTGTAAACTTTTATTGGTTGTAGACTTGTTTTGCCATTTATCTGCGACGGGGATGACGAATATACCTACGATGGGTTATAAGCGATGATCCGATATACAAAGGAGGTGCTGCCCAAATTTTAAAAAAATATAATGTGTATTTTTGTGATGATGTGTGTCTGTGTTTACAGTGAATGTGAAACACAGACACACAGCATAACAAAAATAGCAATTATTTTTTTTTAATTTTTTTATACAATCTGCGACGTATAGCGACGTTCTGCGACGTCTAGCGACGGAGATAGAACGTCGCTATACGTCGCTAACTTGCGACGTGATGTCGCTATACGTCGCTTAAGTGCTGACGTGGGATATCATCATATCTTTGTCGCTAGACGTCGCTAAAGGGCGGACGTCGATAACTTTGTCGCTAGACGTCGCTAACGTGCTGACATGCCATGTCATCATATCTAAAGTTCAATGCGTCGCTAAGTTGTCGCCCTACGTCGCCAATCTGGCGACATACTCTATAGTCGCTAGACGTCGCTAATTTTGCGACGTCTAGCGACGAGTTAGCTTTCGTCGCAAATAGCGACGAACTGCGACGAATTGGTCATCTGCGACAAGCCATTACGCGACGTCATATTTTCGTCGCTAAATCCGTCGCAGTTTATGTTTAGCGACGGATTTTCCTCATTTAGCGACGTATTCTAACGTCGCTAATATGGGGTATTTTAGTAGTGGACAACTCGTCCAAAAGAAGAGTATTCCTTCGATGAAGATGATACTTTAAGCATCTTCGATTGCTTGCTCAAAAGCAATAAGCTTCAACTTCCAGAGGCAAAACGACCAGAAGAAATGGGTAAAACTGATCACCACAAATACTGTGTTTATCACAGATTTATAGGACATCCAACCAGAGCATGCTATGTGCTCAAGGGCAAAATCCAGGAGTTGGTCAACTCTGGAGCAATTATTCTTCAACAGGATGAAAAGATGGTGGCTGTTAATGTGGTTTCTCTACAATTCGGTGATTTTCTACCACAATTTGTACAAGATGGTGTTATCCCTATTCCAAGGACTACTCTCGAGATCGTGAATCTTCCACCTCCTCAAAATGAAGGTCTTGTTCCACTATCGACTGACAAAGGAGAGATTATGTGGATTCATCCAGATCTGGTGGCAGATTTTGAAACGTCTTCCTCTTCTAAGCAAAATAAGCACTCCAAAGCTAAATCTAAAAGCTGCAACATGGTATCCTTTGAACCAGTAGCAGAAGAAGAAATTCTAATGGGCACTAGATCTGGAAAACCCTATCTTCGGGAATATTCTGAAAATCAAGAGAATCCTGCTCCATCTCTTGATGCTCCTCCTACATCATCTTCTCCTGCAGAGAATATACCATCTACATCCCCGCCAGTAGCTGAACCAACTCCTTCTAAACCGACATCAACAGACAAGGGAAAACAACATATTCGCTTTGACAAAGCATTGAAGAAGTCCTCATCTCTTGGACTTGAAAAGCCATATAATTTTGACATATTGGCTCAATTAGCCAATACTCCAGCAAGATTGTCAATCTTCGAACTCTTACGTCTCTCAAAAGAAACTCGAAAAACGTTAAGTGAAGCTTTGATGCAGGCTGATGCTTGTCTTACTCTTCTCAAGAAGCCTGAAAAGGAGCCAGTCAGCTGTGCACATTGTCATAGTGTATTTGAATTAATGCCCAACATTACTTTTACACAAGATGACATGTTGTTAGAAGACAATCGTCATGATCGTCCCCTCTATTTCACGGGGTATGTGGACACCATCAAAGTCGATCGCATTCTGATTGACCCAGGGTCCGCACTTAGCATCATGCCGAAATCTTTACTGGATGCTTTGAAGATCCCAGTGCATAACCTTTCTACAACCATCACTACCATCCTGGGGTTCAATCAAGGAAGAAGTGAACCTTTGGGAAAAGATACGCCTAAAACTTCAAATTGGCAATCTTCGTACAAAGGTAACTTTCTATGTTATTGACAATCATGGCTCATACAATGCTTTGTTAGGAAGACCATTCCTCCATGAGCACAATATTATACCTTCTACTCTCCACCAATGTTTCAAATATATGGATGGTAATGGAGAAGTCCAAAAAGAGGTTGCAGATCTGAATCCTTTCAAAGGAGTTGAAGCATACTGCAACGATTATCGTATGTACAAGGAGGAATTCATGAAGGTGGTACTAGCAATGGACACAGATGAAGAACAGAAAAATGTGCCGAATGATACTCTAGTGATCCCGGTCAAAGGACGTACTTCTTGTCCTCAGTCTTCCAAACCATTGACTATCTATCTTCCTTCCCATGAGAAGCAGCCTAAGGGTAATAGTCAGAAACAAAGGGAGCTCACCTCTTCTGAGCCGCTTATAATCGACCTTCGTCGTAAGAAGCCCCCTCCTCCTTCTCGTTCTTCTTCTCCCTCTCTTATCATCAATCTGACTAAGCCTGCTAAGGCTAAAGTTTCTGTTGTAAATGATGGTATAAAAATCAATAAAGTATCTCATTTGCAGTATACTGATGTCTCTTACTATACTCAGTATTATTTGGATATGCTAGATAGCTTTAAACCACTTACAATAGAAGTCGTATCATCTCTGCGAAATATGGTATCACTGGATTCAATACAAGAGTCGTACTTCTTAGTACCGTCTCGAAAGAAAGATAAAAAGCCTATATTCTTCAATAAAAGGGAGGAACCAAAAATCATGCTCTATAACGACAATAGAGATGATACATGAAGGCTACAATTACGCCGTTATAGTCCACAATCCAAAGCAATCATCCGCAAAATGGGCTATGATTTCAGAATTGGCCTCAACAACGGTAAATGAAGGCGAACTTCTCTTCGTATTGCTGTTCCAAAAAGAAAATCACAACAATACCACAGTAAAACGAAACGGGAACTAGGTTATGCTTCACCACTTCCAACTCCAGAACCTTCTGAATCTGATGAAGAAGAACGATCTAAATCTTCTGATTCTATTTCATGGGATTCTGATACCAGCATTGGTCATGTTCATATGGTGATAGTATCTTCTAACATGGTGGCTGTCGAATTTTCGGAAGACGACATTGAAAAAGCTCCTGAAGTGGACCCTTAGGCACAAAGGATGGACAATCAGTGGGAACTTCGTTTTGAACAACGAAAGCCACCTACTGAGGATCAATTAGTCCAAATCGATATTGGAGAGAAGGGCGTATCACGACCAATCTTCATTAGCAAAAATCTCTCAGAGGATGATAAACAAGAATTAATCCACCTTATTCGTGAATACATTGATGTCTTCGCCTGGAGTTATGAAGATATGTCGGGATTAGATCCTCAAATTACAACTCACAAGCTTAATATCTTGCCGAATGCCAAGCCGGTCAAACAACAACAACGGCGAATTCAAGTCCGAAATGATGGATGCAATTGATGATGAAGTCAAAAAGCTTATAGCTTGCGGTTTTATCAGAGAAGAACAACATCCTGATTGGGTAGCCAACGTTGTACCAGTTCTGAAGAAGATCGAAAAGGTTCGAGTTTGCATAGACTTTCAGGATCTCAATGATGCTTGCCCTAAAGACGAATTCTCTCTCCCAATTACTGACGTCATGATCGACAATACATGTGGATTCGAACAAATTTCTTTCATGGATGGCTTTTCTGGATATAATCAAATCCGGATGAATCCTGAAGATGAAAAACATACTTCGTTTCGTACTCCTCGTGGATTGTACTGTTATACAGTCATGCCATTTGGTCTTAAGAACGCAGGTACAACTTACCAGCGGGCTATGAGTACTATCTTTTGAGATCATCTACGAAAGACTGTCGAATGCTATGTTGACGATATTGCTGTCAAAAGTCGTCTCAAGGAAGATCACATTCAAGATTTAAGAACTATCTTCAATCTAATGCGCCAGCATCAACTCAAAATGAACTCCACCAAGTCTTTCTTGGGTGTCTCTAGTGGCAAATTTCTCAGCTTCGTTATTACCTCTAAGGGTATACACGTTGATCCCGAGAAGATCAAAACCATTCAAGAGATGCGTCCTCCACGCAACCTAAAAGAGCTACGAGGATTCCAAGGTCGACTTGCGTACATCAGGCGGTTCATTTCGAATTTATCTGGACGTTGCAGACCATTTACTCAGTTAATAAAGAAAGGTGTATCTTTCGTTTGGACGGAAGAATGTCAACGAGCATTTGATGACATAAAAGCAGTATTTAATGAGTCCACCGGTTCTTGTACCACCGATCTCAGGAATACCCTTCTTAATGTATGTCCGGGCAATGGACCATTCATTGGGAGCTTTGCTGGCTCAGAAGAACAAGGAAGGTCATGAACAAGCCATCTACTATCTTAGTCGAACGATGATTGGAGCTGAACATCGTTATAGTCCGGTGGAGAAAGAATATTTAGCCTTAATGTTTGCCGTTCAGAAGACAAGACATTACATCATAGGCCAAACTATTCATGTCATATCCCGGGTCAGTCATCTTCGAGTCTTAATGAAGAATCCAAGTACACTCAATTCTAGGCTTGCCACATGGGCTATATTATTAGCACAATATGATATGGTTTATGTTCCTCAAAAGTCTGTGAAAGGCCAAGAACTTGCTGACTTCTTAGCAGCTTATCCTATCCCTGAAATATCTAAACTCTATGATGAGATTCCAGATGAAACATTGGAATCAAATATGATCTCAGAAGAATTTCCTACCTGGAGGTTGTTCTTTGATAGAGCTTCTAGAATTGGACCTGGAGGTACCCTTGTTGCTGGAGTGGGAATTGTTCTTGTTTCACCCGATGGATTAACTATTCAAAGGGCTTATTCTTTAGACGAGTCGTGCTCTAACAATGTCGCAGAATACAATGCCTTGCTCATTGGACTCCAATTAGCCAAACAATTGGATATTGAATATCTCGAAGTATATGGTGACTCTAAGTTGATTGTTAATTAGGTTAGAGGCATATATGAAGTCCGACATTAAGATCTGGTACCGTACCATGAAGCAGCAACCAAGATAGCTTCTTCATTCAAAGGGTTCTTCATCGAACATGTACATCGTGCATGCAATACAGAAGCTGATGCCTTAGCTAACCTAGCTGCGGTATTGGCAATTCCAGTCAAAAGACAACAAATGGTTGTTATCTCTAATAGAGAACTATTTTGTGTCGAAAACAACCATAACATTGAATTCAGTAATCTAACTGAAGTCAATGTCATTAGCGAGGACTGGAGAACACCTTTCATTGATTTTATCGTACATGACATTTTGCCAGAAGATCCTAAGGAAGCTATAAGCATCCGTCGTCGATCGCTTCGATTCTATTATAATCATACTACTAAAACTCTCTATCGAAGAACTTTTGATGGATTACTCTTGAGATGTCTCGCTGGTGATGAAGCAAAGCAGATATTACGCGAAGCTCATGATGGTGTTTGTGGAGCACATCAGCCTGGTCCTAAACTTCAGGATCGTATTTGACGTATGGGCTACTACTGGCCCTCTATGGTATCAGATGCTATTGACTATACAAAGAAATGTCGTGCATGTCAAATTCATGCAGATTTCATTTACCAACCGTCGGAATTTCTTCATCCGACTGCTGCCTCATGGCCTTTCGAAGCTTGGGACATGTATATAATTGGCCCTATCAATCCTCTTTCATCTAAAGGACATCGGTTCATCTTGGCTATAATCGATTATTTCTCCAGGTGGGCAGAAGCTATACCTTTGGCTGAAGTAAAAACTAGTAGTGTCATCAACTTCATCAAACATCATGTGATATACATATTTGGTGTCCCTCGTCAAATCATCCATGATAATGGGCCACAATTTATCAGCCAGAAGTTTAATAGGTTATGTGATGACAACCGAATCAATAATGTCGCCTCTACGGCCTATAATCCTGCGGCTAACGGGTTGGCTGAAGCATTCAACAAGACCATTATCAAACTCCTTAAAAAGTTTGTCTCTATTAACAAACGTAATTGGAGTGATAAACTTGGAGAATGTCTATGGGCATATCGTACTACTGTCCGTAACCCCACAGGTTGCACACCTTTTTCTCTAGTATATGGATGTGAAGCTGTCCTACCTCTGGAAATTCAGATTCCATTATTGAGAATCGCCATTGCTAACGAGCTTACTACAGAAAATAATGATCGTCTTCGGCTTCAAGAATTAGAGGCGCTCGACGAGAAAAGGTTATTAGCTCAACAGCACATCGAACTTTATCAAGCCCAGATTTCAAAAGCTTTTAATCGCAAAGTAAGAGTGCGAACATTTCAGAAAGGCGAGTTAGTCCTTACAGTCAGACATCCTATCACTATGACACATATGAGCAAAGGCAAGTTCGAGGCAAAATGGGAAGGGCCGTATGTGGTAAATAAAGTTTTCTCAAATGGAGCTTATCAATTAAAAGATATGGATAGCAGAGTTGCTATGATGCCTATCAATGGCAAATTTCTAAAAAAATATTATGTATAAAGGCAAAATGTACTTTATTTCAGAAACATGATGTAAATAAAAGTTCATTTTATTCATGGAGTTACATAATATTAAGGACGGGGAGGAGGCCATGATCCTTCATGATTAAATACATAGTTCGCCAACAGTTCAAATATTTCATTGTCTGAACTCACAAGAAACTTGCAGGCAGCCATCCACAATGCCTCTTCTTCGACAGTCTTCCCAGGCTCCACTAGCTTGGAAATCAAGTCCTCTCCTGGCGCAGGAGCAGTTGAGCCTTCACCCCTTTCTTTCTGAGGAGGTACTGAAGGCTCAGTAGGTGGTGTCTCGGTCTTTCCTTCAAGCTTCGGAATGAGCAAATCTTTGGAGGGCATTTTGTACAGAAAGAAAAGAATGTGACGATATCTACGAAAGTTTTGTTCTATTTATAGACAGAACAACTAGACGGTCAACATCGAGAACCGATGCGACTTTTTGAAAGAAGTCCAACTGTTCGTTCATTTATAACCGTTCGTTCATTTATAACTGTTCATTCATTTTCCTTTCTTCAAAAACTAACGTGATGGTTCGTTCATTTATTCTCTTCCTCGAGAGTTGAAGTGATTGTTCATTCATTCAGTGTCCTTTTCTCGAAAATCGAAGTGACTGTTCACTTTTCATAACGAGAGTTCACATTCTCCATGTTTTTGAATTCTGTTTATTTACACCAGCAACTTGTCACCTCCACATCTTTCCTTAATTCTATTTTTATTATTACCACATCAAAATCAAATCATAAAGAAGATAAAATCATTCTTTATTCCTTCTTTAAAAACATAGATACATCTTAATGGAAATCTATTACATCTCGGATTTTTATTCTAAATATAATATGAAGGTCTATTACATCTTTGGATCTTTTTATTTGTTGGTGCCAGTTCCTTGTCGTCTCGACCTGAAGCAACGAGCTAGACAATGGAATCAACTCTGGTCTTCTCTCTCAGAAATATGAGAAGAGAACCACAGAGTACAGCAGCCCAAAGATGAGCTGCTGTCAATACAACTGGTGGAGAGAAAACGGTCCTCCAGGGGAACTAGGAACGAGATCACCCTTGTGATACGATTCCTAATTTTGTCTCTCCACCATCCAACTCTCATGTATAAAGGCTCTTCCTACCATCTGAGAAAGACCCTTCTGGAATACAGAGAGTCCTGAGCTGTCTGATCTGAGTGTCAGAATCATATGAGCTGTCTGATGTGGGTGTCAGAAGAATGCTCTCCATAGCATCCAGGTCACCGATGGCAGTTTTGAAGAAGCTTGCCAACCAAACTTCTGCAAATATGAACAAAGAAAGAAAAGTCAGTAAATTCTATCAAAACTGTGCGCGCATCAACAGTGTGCGCCGATCAACAGGCGCATATCAGCAATGTGCGCCTATTCTTAGAAGCACAGGCGCACATCGACAGTGTGCTGATCAACAGGCGCCTATCAGCAATGTGTGCCTATTCTCAGAAGCACAGGCACATCTCAACAGTATGCGCTGATCAACTGGTGCATATTAAAATAGCGTGCTGATCAACATGTGTATCTCAACAGCGTGTGTTGATAAACAGGCGCATGTCAAAATAGTGTACTGATCAACAGGCGCATATCAGTAGTGTGCACCTATGATCGAAGCTAAGCGCTGGACCATAGTGCGCGCCTATTCTCAGAAATAGTTAGCGCATATCAACGGAGTCTACAACATACAGATCAGTACCTATATTCAAAAGTGACGCAAAAGAAAAAATGCTCATACCATTGGTCCTTTGTTGAGACTTACCAATTTTTGAAGGCACAGCATGCAAACGAATAACATTGAGACGAAGTGGCGCAAGTGAACTTATGAATACTGATAGTAAGAGCTTGTGAGAAGCTATTTGTTTTGAGAAAGTATGAATGACTCTTTCGTTCCTGGTTGCCCTTTTAAAAGTATTGAAGATGAAACATGCGCGTCATTCTAGGAGCCTATTTTTACAAAAGAACTAAATAATAGGCAATTGAAGCCATGTGATGACTGCCATGTGTCCCTCATAGTAAGCATTGAATTAGCCAAAGGAACGCATCTACATGCGTCATTTGAAATCACAGCCGAACAATATATCAGAAATTTTAGATTTAATTGCATAAAAGCTGGGTGGACCCCTACAGACAAGGACACAAGAAAAGAGAATAAAAAGTTGTCATGCTTAAATATTATTCCTTTTTTTGTCTTCATCGGTCTGACGAAGGACGGCGTCCAATTCTTGCATGTTGCGGATTTTCGAGCGACGCATCAGGTTAAGGAATCCCTCCGAATTGCCGCGTCTTTAGAGGATGGCCCACCACTCGAGCGATTGAAGACGGTTGGGTTTAACCCGAAGCAGTCTAGAAAGTTCGCCGCCCTCAGTGTCGGGTCAGCCTCCAATAAATAAGTCGAAGGTGGGACATCGGGTTTCGCTTCAGGAGACTGGGTTTTGGTGACAGCATTGGCCTCCATCTCCTTCTTAGATGACATCGAAATTATAGAAGTAAAGAATAAAGTATGAAGATCAACCTCTACATATATATCACCAAACTGACTCTTCATATTCCTCATGGGAAACTGAAAATCATCAATGAAACTCGGGAAGACGAAGAGGAGATTGAGTGTTTTCGAGAAAGAAATTTAATTGAGATGACCAGGTGTTGACTGGCGCAACTTGACTGTCACCCCCAGTTTTCAGAAACAGAAGTATTTTTGTCATTTTGTATTTTTGAATATTTTTAAAATTTATTTTATTATTTATGATATTATTTTGGGGTTGAAATTTATTTTATTATTTATGATATTGTTTTGGGGTTATTTGAGTCGGGTTCGAATTTCAACTCAATCCGACTTGAAACGGGGACCCGGGAGGTAGTTTGACTCTAGTGGGATCCACACACTAGTTAGACATGGCCCACATGATATTAATTTTAGTTAGTAGTTAGATTAATTATTTATGGATAGGTTTAGTTTAATTAGAGACTTAAAACTAGACTAAATTGACCTCAACCTTTAACCCATTCCTAATTTAAATCAAATGGATTAGTGGAGGACATTTTGGACATTCAAAATGGGAACACCTCACCCTTTTTGGGCAGCCACCTATGGGGGGGATAAGGGGTGAGTCACAATCTCTTCCATTTCATTTTATCAATCCATTTTCTCTCTCTTGTTCTTCTCCAAATTTCTAGAGAACAACTCTATTGATTTTATCTCCAAATCTACCATTTCTTCCACCAAATCTTCTTCATTTCTTTTCTACTCCATGGTTAGAGGGTGCTAGCCAAGTTTGGGAGGATTCGGAGCTCGTTCGTGTCCTTTTGGAATCTCTACGTGTCGATGTCGTGTCGGAAGGATTTTCCTTTGAATCTCTCTCCCGGAAGGTATAATCTTTTCTCTAATCCATCCCTACATGCATATAGGAATATTTTGAACCCATAGGAATGACCCCCATGGTTGTATCTCCATTTGTATCCATTTCGTGTCCATTTGGAGGTCATAGGAGTGTCCTTTGTGTTGTGGTTGTGTCCTAGTGGAAAAACTCCTATTTTGGACACTTGTATGCATATATATATATATATATATATATATATATATATATATATATATATATATATATATATATATATTGTAGGAATGATTAATTAGTATTTTAATCTCAGATTTATATTTTTAGAGAGTTGTTCCTAATGTGTTCTTTATAGTATCATATTGTATCATATTCATTTTATATTTAGATTGATGTGTCTCTTTATATATATATATATATATATATATATATATATATATATATATATATATATATATAGGTGTGTGTGGTTTGTGCATATATATATTTATTTGTGTGTGTGGTTAGATGGTTAGAGAGTGGATTGATTTTATTTAGGATGGTTAGAATATGTTTTATTTAGATAGCTATGTTGGTATCCAAGTATTTTGGCCTACATGTGTTTTTTGTCCAAACAACCCAAATTCGTCATAATTTTTATCCACGTTTTTAGTAGCTAGAGCAACTTAGAAATGTCATAACTTTTAGCTCATAACTCCAATTAACCTCCCGTTTTTTTAAAAGAAGCGTATCGAAGTTAGCTTTCCAAATATATATTTTAATAAGCCAAATTCTTCTATAACTTTCTATAGAATTATTTGAGTGTCAGATGTACGAAAGATGAACGCGTTTCGGTGTTTTCGCGATTTCGGGAGCTTCCGGACACGAAAATGCGATCCGTTTGAAGTTTCGGAAAGCTAACACGAAGAGCTATAAAATAATTTAATCTTAGAATTTTGTGAAGGCCAATTGGTACAGTATTGGTTTTAAGTAGAAGAGTGACTATGCGACGTAGACATTTTGTGTAACCTATGAGCCTAGTATATATATCATGTAAATGTAGGTATCATAGATTGTCAAGAATATGTATGATATAGTACATATATGTATATATATATATGTATATATTATTGTTATGTAATATATGTTAGTATAGTGTGTGTGTGTTTGAATGAGATAATGATGTGTGTGGTTAGTGGAGAGAAGTGAGATTGATAGAGGATATGTGTTAGTGTGTGTTTGATGTTGTATAGATGGTAGTGTAATGTGTGTGGGTTGTGAAGGTGAGAGAGTTGGAAGGATCATGCCATCCTATTTGACTTGAGGCTAGTGTAGTTTATTGAGTGATTTGTGTTTTGGTTGAGTGGTAGTGTGTTTGTATATAGATGTGTGTAGGTGTGTTAAAAGAGAAGGGTGGTGGATTTGGTATATGTGTTTGTGTGTGTGTTAGTATTGGAGTGGAGAGAAATTTAAATGTTGTATGTATGGATATGTTAGTATGTTAGTGGTTATGTTAGAATCTATGTAGAGGTTAGAGATATATTCGAAGTTAGATAGTGATAGCTTGTATAAGTTAGATAATTAGTTGTGTTAGTCTATGTTATTGTTAGTTAGAGATGACATATGTTAGTTGTGTTAGGTTTATAAGTTAGAATAGATGGTTAGAAGTTATATGTTAGAGTTGGTTAGTATCTTATATTAGAGGTATAAGTTAGGATATAGATGAGTGAGTATCCTAAGATACAAATCAGTATCTTAGAGGGTAAAAATAGGATTTTGGGGTAAAGTCTAAGAAAGGGTTTTGATTGTTAAGATGGAATTAGAAATAGGTTGTCTTGGTAGGTAATGACTAGATGAGGGTAGTTTAGGCTAGTCTTGACCCCCGTTGACCAAGAGTTGACTTTTTGACCGAAAGTCAACTTCAAGTCAACACTTGACTTAGAATTGACCAAAACCAAACCAGAGTTGACTGAAAATCAACTGTTAGTCAACATTTGACTTGTTTGACCTAGGGTTGACCTAGGGTTGACCCAGGGTTGACTTAGTGTTGACCAGAGTTGACTTTTTGACCAGAAGTCAACTGTAAGTCAACCTTTGACCCAGATTGACCTAGTTTGACTTGGATTGACTTTCTGTGACTTTGTTTGACCTTGGTTATCCTAGTGTGACCCAGTTTGGCTCAGTATAACCTAGTGTGACCTAGTTTAGCTCGGTGTGACTTGGTTTGACCTAGTTTTTGACTTAGACTTGCATATCATGACTAGATTAGCTTTCCTTTCATTATTAACCCATGTTTTGACTTGTAGTATCTCATCTTTAGGTCTGTGATTACTCTGAACGTCTGTTCACCTTATCAGCTCAGGACCGCAGGCGAGTACATTCACTGATAGTTTTCATTGTCTTGATATCTACTATATCTGATTCAGTTGTAGTGTCTTACATGATTTCCGACACGACGGTTCACGGACTAGTATACGTTGGATCCTGTCATGAGATATTATTCCCGAATTTTTCCTTGGTATGTTGGTATGTGATATCCATGTTCATGTACTTATATAGACATCGATTTGGGAGTGGGCTGATCACCTGCTTTTGTCACGATCCGCACCCGCTATAAGAGCACGTGCACGTGACAATGCCCAGCCCTCACCGTAAAAATGGCGTGGAATGCTGTAGATTTTCTAGTCTGACAACAGTTTATATATATAACAAAACCTGTCGAGAATATGGTCAACTCCGAACGGAGGACAAGCAGTGAATATATATGAGTACTCAATCACAACTCTAAGATAACAAAGTAAAGACTGAAAGATAAAAACAATAAGACGATAATAAAATAATAACCTGTCAAGTCCAATACAAGAATATATACAAGTCCAAGTCTCTAATACAATACATAGTAATAACAGTCTCAAAAGTAGCTGGAGACAATGTCCAGTACAAAAGACCTACTCTAACTAAGCAATAGGTAAGGTTTCGCCAGGCGGAGCTAAGCCCTGCTGGACCAAAGTCTCCAGGTCTAGGCCCACTACGTCATCCGGACCAGTAGTAGGTACAGTAATCCCCCTCGTCAGCATCTGTAATATTTTCAACATATCCTGTCAGGATGGAACGAGTACAATCTACTAACAACAGTTCACAAGATATGACAAAAGCTATAAGACTGTAAATAGAGAGTATATACAAGAAAATCATGGAATGTACATGTGAGTATCATGGCAAGGTAAGCTGTAAAACTAGAGCTAGAACAAGGCAAGTAAACTGATCATGGCATGTACAAGAATCAATAGTCATATATCTAGGTGTGTGAGTACTAGCTACAACATGTGGCCAGATTGGGTCTGCACAAGGTTATGATCTAGCCAATCATACGTGTGGTGTAGGATTGGCATTCACAAGGTTCACAATATATACAAGGCGGGTATGACCACACATCTACACTAGTACTCCCTGTCCCCGACTGGTAGAGTGGATCCAAGCAAGACACGTTACGACACGAGATTCTACGAGAAGGGAGCAAGTCTCCTCGATAATCGGTGTCCATATACTGCACAAGAACTACAAGGGAGCTTGCACAAGATATACCAAGATAACGAGGAATAACATCTCATGTTGGGATCCATGAATACCAATCCGTGTGACCAATATATCGAGAACAAGCATATCCACACTAATTACATAAATCATAACAATCATTATAAATTGGAAAAGTGTCAGAGAATGTACTCGCCTGCAATATGATGAAATATGTCAACGGGATCCAACGCAGCGTCTCGAGGACCTATAGAGAACAAGACGTATCAATACTATGTTTAGGAAGTAAAGTCAAATCAATTTAAACCCTATTAAGTCATTCTAGGTTAAGACACGTCAAACTAGACTGTACGAGGTCAATCTAAGTCATTTTAGGTCTAGCTAGGTCATACTGGGTCAATGCAAGTCAAACGGAATTAATCTAGGTCGATTTGAGTCAACGGTTGACTTACAGTTGATTTTTGGTCAACTGGTCAACTCTGGTCAACTCCGGTCAACTCTGGTCAATGGTGACTAACAGTTGACTTTTGGTCAACTGCGCAAGTCTAATGGAATTTGGGACTAAATTGGGTAAAGTGTTGACCCATAGTTGACTTTTGCTCTAAAAGTCAACCGTGGTCAACCGGGGTCAAGACTAGGTCTAGACGGCTATTTCTAACTATTACCAACCTCTACAACCTATATCCAAGTCCATCTTGGACTTCGAAATCCAAATCTTGGCCGTAGGCCAATTTCCTAATTTACCCATTTCTAAGGTAAATTTTTAGCCTAGGTGGAAACATAGTTAGCCTACCTACGCTTATTATTTTGACCCGATCTCCCTAGGGTAGTAAGATACTAGCCTATAGATATATTACCTACCAAAATACCTAGGTAAAGTGGACATCCAGTCCATGATACGGCCCATTGCCGATATCTTGAATATTTCAAGATACGCAATGGTACGGCGCGATACCGGTGCCCTACGGCCCCGATTTCCACTAGGGAGCCTACCCGCAAAATCTAATTCACGTATTCTAACTCCACGCCAAGTTTCAATTCATTCCAATACTCCGAACTCCTGTTTCACCCTCTAACTCGCTCTCCTCTATTTTTATTTTCCCACTTTCCTCCCTATTCTTCTTCTTCTATTTCCTTCTCTTCAAATTCCCCTTCTCTAAATTCTATTCTCCTAATTCATCTTCTTCTAACTCTTCCTCTCATTTCTAATCTTCTTTTCTCTCATTCTTTCCTATTCTACTAACTTCTTCTATCTTCTTCCTATTCTTCCTTTTCTAATTCTTTTCTAACTCTTCTAATTCTTCTCAACTTCTAACTTCTTCTTATTCTTTTCTTCCTCTTCCTATCTAACTATCATCCTACATATATATATATACACACACACATATATATATATATATATATATATATATATATATATATATATATATATATATATATATATATATATATATATATATATACACATATGGAAAAATATATATATATATATATATATATATATATATATATATATATATATATATATATATATATACACATATGGGGGGTTAATGGGGGGTAAAATAGGGGCTGAATGGGGGGGGGGGGGAACTGGCAGCCTACTGCTGCCAGTTACTGCTGCTGTTGTGCAGCTGTAGCTGCTGCTACAGGGACTGCTATTGCTGCTGTTTTCTCTTCTTCTATTCTTCTACTTCTTTCTCCTTATTCCTCTATATATATATATATATATATATATATATATATATATATATATATATATATATATATATATACACAAACACACACACACATCTATCTATATACATATATAAATGCACTCACACACACATATCTCTACATACATATAAATACTCCCACACACACACATAGATATATATATATAAATATAGACACACACACATGTATAGATATGTATAAAAATACATACACACTCACACACTCACAACCATACACACTCTCACCACTCTCATGACACCCATGCCACTCTCACAACACCACCACCACTTCCATTTCCCCTACACACACACACACAAATACTTATAATTATATGTATACATATATGTATATATATTCATATATACATATAAATACCATTCAATATATAAACCCCTAATAATTTCCTTAACCTAGATTTCTAGGGAACCCTATGAAATTTATGGGCAAATGGTGGAGAATCTTCTCCTCTCCATTTATTGTGAAGACATTAAATGCAAAAAGAGAATAAATGAAGAATAAAAGACATACCTAAATTGGTTTTCTTGAAGGAAAGAAAGGAGCTTGGGAAGAAGAAAGAGTTTAGAGAGAGAGAGAGAGTTTAACTTAGTGAAGAAAAAAATGGGGGGGGGGGGCTCCTACTCATGGCCGGCCATGGCTAATGGGTTTGGGTTGGGGATCCAATAAGCCCCCAACCCATTAGACTTGGTTTAGGTTCAAATTGAATTCGGTTTAGTTCGGTTTGTTTCTAATTAACCAATTAAGCTCTAAAATGACTAATTAAGCCATGGAAGTTGGGTTTATGATTTCTAACCCAATTATGATGGTATGTGGGCCAAGTCCAGCTAGTATGTTGGTCCCATTAGTGTCCAGGCTACCCGGGTCTCCAATTTGAGTCCGAATTGGATAAAATCCAAACCAAACCAAATAAATCCCAAAAAATCACATAAAATACATAAAAATTCCTAAAAATTATAAAACTTGAAAAATGACAAAAATACCCCTAATTTGAAAATTGGGGGTGACAGCTTTCGAATCCGTGTCATGATGTGCCATGTCCGGATTCATGATACTATTCGGGGATGGGAGAATTATTAGGGGTTATGTGATTAAAGCCTCCCTGTCACTATTTTGCTAGCGCCACCCTCACCTCACGTAGAGTGTAGCAGATACCCCATGCCAGGTTATCCAGGTTGGCCGGCATGACTCTCCGTTGAGGTTACCGCGGATTGCCGGGCCAAGTGGATAACCCCACCATGACTCCCTAGCCGATCACATATCGTTCTAATAATTCAAATCACATTTTACATTTATTGTCGTATCTTATATTCCAGTTCAACTTTAATTTCTGTACTTCTCACCATGCTATGATTCCATTACTCACATGCTCTACCTGCTTTTATACAGTACCATGATTTGAGACTAAGTTCTGTTGAAAGAAGGGTTACAACCCCGGTCCTTGTTTGATTCAAGGGTTGTAATTCGGCTTTCAAATGGTTCCAAGTCGCCTATATCTTTGTCTTGTATTTCATTATACTGTCTCTTATAGTATTTGTCAATTCATATGGAACTGCTGTTGGTGTTTGTACTTGCTCATTTTCCTGACAGGATATCGTTGACATATTACAGATAATTCTGAGACAGATTGCCCGACCTATTATGGGGTCGAGTCTGATGGAGTAGACCCGGGCTGTGGTTTGTTAGTAGAGCCACTAGACTTTGCTCACCCTGAGTAGTGTAGCTTAGTTAGGTTTGCCTGGCCTACGAGCCAGCTAGTACTTTTTATACTGTAGTAGTTTTTATATATTATGTGATTCTCTGGGTTGTTTGTGTATAGCTCTGGACTTGTGTGGATCTTGGACTTATTTCCTGTTCTCATCATTCGTATTTTCCTTTCCATACTATCTACCTTAGTTTTACATTTGTAATTGAGACTGTATTGCTATGTCACCTCCATTCGGAGTGTATATACTGTACAGGTACATTTATCTGTTTAGTTGTAGTATTTATAGATGACCTAGACAGCGTTCTACCGCCGATGCTGCGGCGTAGGCTGGACGTAACCACGTACTCGTGCCCCTAATCAGGCTACGGGTCGTGACACGTTTTTGTGGTAGCCCATGCAGGTCAGAGTCACAATTAGTGCTATCTCGTAATGGTGCTCGACTTAGAGTACTAATTACTAGCCTGCGACTAGGACATAGGATATAGGATATGAAAGGAGTTACTCAATCACATTTTAGGAAAATTCTGATCTTTTGATTACCATGACAACTCTTCTTGCATTTGAATTCAATTGTCCTCCTTTGATAATATCTTATCTTGTGCCATATTGATCTCTTGGGTTCAATTCGTCTTCAGGATGATAGTGACTTGTTTTCAGGCAGTAGCAGAGGAGATAGCAGGTTCCAATCTTTTGATCTCATTTTCGCATTTGCTTTCTTATAAACTGTCTTGAAATTTAATTCCATCTGTTCCTTGATCGTTGGATGAAATTTTGTTCTTGTGATGTGATATTCTTCTGAGATAAGTCGTATGGGCTAGGTCATCTTGATTATGAGATTTTAGAATCCTCTAAGGGTCATGCTAGCAGGCATAGTAAGGACATATAGTCGGATTATGGTCGTATTTCTCGGGTGTGGGAATTTAAGGTTTTCGCTGCTAAGCATGCGGCAATGCAAAAATTTTAAATACCATAATTCTAGAGGTATGTACCATAGTCAAGGACTCTGTGATTATCGTAGTCTTGCTCACTGGCATGACGGAGATTCTGAGTATCATGATTTTGGACAGACGCATACGATTATCGAATTGCATGATTTTTTCTGTGGTTACTTTGTTTTAATTTTTGAGGATGATTCCTTTAAGGTGGATAGACTTGTAGCACCTAGTTTCTATTTGAGTATAATTTTAAAATGCTATAATTTTAGTCATTTAATTAATGTCATTTAATTTATGCTTTGATTTTGGAGATTTTAATCATTTTAAATTTTTAAGCCATGACTTGTGATTTTGATGTTTTACTAGTGAAACCCTAGGGACTGTTTGACCTGGAGCCTAACCATGTGATTAGGATACTTTCAGTGTTATTTCTGGCCCAAGGGTATTTTGGTCATTGGACCTCTTTGATTTATTTTGATATTTTGCATTGGTGATTGCTTGATTTTAATTTCGAGGACGAAATTTTTTTAAGGTGGATAGATTTGTCACCCCCAGTTTTCAGAAACAGGGATATTTTTGTCATTTTGCAATTTTGAATATTTTTAAAATTTATTTTATTATTTATAATATTATTTTGGGGTTGAAATTTATTTTGTTATTTATGATATTGTTTTGGGGTTATTTGAGTCGGGTTCGAATTTCAACTCAATCCGACTTGAAACGGGGACCCGGGGGATAGTTTGACTCTAGTGGGACCCACACACTAGTTAGACATGGCCCACATGATATTAATTTTAGTCCATATGATATTAATTTTAGTTAGTAGTTAGATTAATTATTTATGGATAGGTTTAGTTTAATTAGAGACTTAAAACTAGACTAAATTGACCTCAACCTTTAACCCATTCCTAATTTAAATCAAATGGATTAGTGGAGGGCATTTTGGACATTCAAAATGGGAACATCTCACCCTTTTTGGGCAGCCACCTATGGGGGGGGGATAAGGGGTGAGTCACCATCTCTTCCATTTTATTTTATCCATCCATTTTCTCTCTCTTGTTCTTCCCCAAATTTCTAGAGAACAACTCCATTGATTTCATCTCCAAATCCACCATTTCTTCCACCAAATCTTCTTCATTTCTCTTCTACTCCATGGTTAGAGGGTGCTAGCCAAGTTTGGGAGGATTCGGAGCTCTTTCGTGTCCTTTTGGAATCTCTACGTGTCGATGTCGTGTCGGAAGGATTTTCCTTTGAATCTCTCTCCCGGAAGGTATAATCTCTCCCTTAATCCATCCCTACATGCATATAGGAATATTTTGAACCCATAGGAATGATCTCCATGGTTGTATCTCCATTTGTGTCCATTTCGTGTCCATTTGGAGGTCATATGAGTGTCCTTTGTGTTGTGGTTGTGTCCTAGTAGAAAAAACTCCTATTTTGGACACTTGTATGCATATATATATATTGTAGGAATGATTAATTAGTGTTTTAATCTCAGATTTATATTTTTAGAGAGCTGTTCCTAATGTGTTCTTTATAGTATCATATTGTATCATATTCATTTTATATTTAGATTGATGTGTCTCTTTATATATATATATATATATATATATATATATATATATATATATATATATATATATATATATGTGTGTGTGTGTGTGTGTGTGTGTGTGTGTGTGTGTGTGTGGTTAGATGGTTAGAGAGTGGATTGATCTTATTTAGGATGGTTAGAATATGTTTTATTTAGATGGCTATGTTGGTATTCAAGTATTTTGGCCTACATGTGTTTTTTGTCCAAACAACCCAAATTCGTCATAATTTTTATCCACATTTTTAGTAGCTAGAGCAACTTAGAAATGTCATAACTTTTAGCTCATAACTCCAATTAACCTCCCGTATTTTTTAAAAGAAGCGTATCGAAGTTAGCTTTCCAAATATATATTTTAGTAAGCCAAATTCGTTCTATAACTTTCTGTAGAATTGTTTGAGTGTCAGCTGTACGAAAGATGAACGCGTTTTGGTGTTTTCGCGATTCCGGGAGCTTCCGGACACGAAAATGCGATCCGTTTGAAGTTTCGGAAAGCTAACACGAAGAGCTATAACATATTTTAATCTTAGAATTTTGTGAAGGCCCAATTGGTACTGTATTGGTTTTAAGTAGAAGAGTGACTATGCGACTTAGGCATTTTGTGTAACCTATGAGCCTAGTATAGATATCATGTGAATGTAGGTATCATAGATTGTCAAGAATATGTATGATATAGTACATATATATATATATATATATATATATATATATATATATATATATATATATATATATATATTATTGTTATGTAATATATGTTAGTATAGTGTGTGTGTTTGAATGAGATAATAATGTGTGTGGTTAGTGGAGAGAAGTGAGATTGGTAGAGGATATGTGTTAGTGTGTGTTTGATGTTGTATAGATGGTAGTGTAGTGTGTGTGGGTTGTGAAGGTGAGAGAGTTGGAAGGATCATGCCATCCTATTTGACTTGAGGCTAGTGTAGTTTGTTGAGTGATTTGTGTTTTGGTTGAGTGGTAGTGTGTTTGTATATAGATGTGTGTAGGTGTGTTAGAAGAGAAGGGTGGTGGATTTGGTATATGTGTTTATGTGTGTATTAGTATTGGAGTGGAGAAAAATTTAAATGTTGTATGTATGGATATGTTAGTATGTTAGTGGTTATGTTAGAATCTATGTAGAGGTTAGAGATATATTCGAAGTTAGATAGTGATAGCTTGTATAAGTTAGATAATTAGTTGTGTTAGTCTATTTTATTGTTAGTTAGAGATGACATATGTTAGTTGTGTTAGGTTTATAAGTTAGAATAGATGGTTAGAAGTTATATGTTAGAGTTGGTTAGTATCTTATATTAGAGGTATAAGTTAGGATATAGATGAGTGAGTATCCTAAGATACAAATCAGTATCTTAGAGGATAAAAGTAGGATTTTGGGGTAAAGTCTAAGAAAGAGTTTTGATTGTTAAGATGGAATTAGAAATAGGTTGTCTTGGTAGGTAATGACTAGATGAGGGTAGTTTAGGCTAGTCTTGACCCCCGTTGACCAAGAGTTGACTTTTTGACCGAAAGTCAACTTCAAGTCAACACTTGACTTAGAATTGACCAAAACCAAACCAGAGTTGACTGAAAATCAACTGTTAGTCAACATTTGACTTGTTTGACCTAGGGTTGACCTAGGGTTGACCCAGGGTTGACTCAGTGTTGACCAGAGTTGACCAGAGTTGACTTTTTGATCAGAAGTCAACTGTAAGTCAACCTTTGACCCAGATTGACCTAGTTTGACTTGGATTGACTTTCTGTGACTTTGTTTGACCTTGGTTATCCTAGTGTGACCCAGTTTGGCTCAGTATAACCTAGTGTGACCTAGTTTAGCTCGGTGTGACTTGGTTTGACCTAGTTTTTGACTTAGACTTGCATATCATGACTAGATTAGCTTTCCTTTCATTATTAAACCATGTTTTGACTTGTAGTATCTCATCTTTAGGTCTGTGATTACTCTGAACGTCTGTTCACCTTATCAGCTCAGGACTGCAGGCGAGTACATTCACTGATAGTTTTCATTGTCTTGATATCTACTATATCCGATTCAGTTGTAGTGTCTTACATGATTCCCGACACGACGGTTCACGAACTAGTATACGTTGGATCCTGTCATGAGATGTTATTCCCGGATTTTCCTTGGTATGTTGGTATGTGATATCCATGTTCACGTACTTATATAGACATCGATTTGGGAGTGGGATGATTACCTGCTTTCGAATCCGTGTCATGATGTGCCATATCCGGATCCATGATACTATTCGGGGATGGAGGTATTATTAGGGGTTATGTGATCAAAGCCTCCCTGTCACTATTTTGCTAGCACCACCCTCATCTCACGTAGGGTGTAGCAGATACCCCATGCCAGGTTATCCAGGTTGGCCGACATGACTCTCCGTTGAGGTTACCGCGGATTGCCGGGCCAAGTGGATAACCCCACCATGACTCCCTAGCCGATCACATATCGCTCTAATAATTCAAATCATATTTTACATTTATTGTCGTATCTTATATTCCAGTTCAGCTTTACTTTCTGTACTTCTCACCATGCTATGATTCCATTACTCACATGCTCTACCTGCTTTTATACAATACCATGATTTGAGACTAAGTTCTGTTGAAAGAAGGGTTACAATTCCCCGGTCCTTATTTGGTTCAAGGGTTGTAACTCGACTTTCAAATGGTTCCCAAGTCGCCTATATCTTTGTCTCGTATTTCATTATACTGTCTCTTATAGTATTTGTCAATTCATATGGAACTGCTGTTGGTGTTTGTACTTGCTCATTTTCCTGACAGGATACCGTTGACATATTACAGATGATTCTGAGGCAGATTGCCCGACCTATTATGGGGTCGAGTCTGATGGAGTAGACCCGGGCTGTGGTTTGTTAGTAGAGCCACTAGACTTTGCTCACCCTGAGTAGTGTAGCTTAGTTAGGTTTGTCTAGCCTACGAGCCAGCTAGTACTTTTTAGACTGTAGTAGTTTTTATATATTATGTGATTCTCTGGGTTGTTTGTGTATAGCTCTGGACTTGTATGGATCTTGGACTTATTTCCTGTTCTCATCATTCGTATTTTCCTTTCCATAATATCTACCTTAGTTTTACATTTGTGATTGAGACTGTATTGCTATGTCACCTCCATTCGGAGTGTATATACTGTACAGGTACATTTATCTATTTAGTTGTAGTATTTATAGATGACCTAGACAGCGTTCTACCGCCGATGCTGCGGCGTAGGCTGGACGTAACCACGTACTCGTGCCCCTAATCAGGGTGCGGGTCGTGACACTGACCCAATCAAAACTTTTATAAATTCAAAGTATTTCAAAACTTTGAAATGTTTTTAAGTTTTGAAAACTTTGAAGGGGGTCTTGTAGAGCCTAAAAATCAAGTTGCGTCATGTATTTACTACTCAATAATCAAGTTGCGCCCCAAAAATCAAGCTGCCTCACTGTTTTGAAGCTCAAAGATCAAACCGCGCCACTGATCAGGTTGCGCCTGATATCAGACTGCGCCCAATTATGTTGCGCCAAAATTTACGTGGCGTCTGACATTTAATGGCCATCATTACTTGACAGCACTGACAACTGACAAACACAGTGAACGAGGAAAATCTTTTCGAATCCCTCGAATTGTGCCGCTCGAGGAGATTGGACTGACAGCTGTCATGCACATCTTGTGAGTTGCGCCTAGGCGCAATCCAGACAAGTTTCTTAGTTGCGCGCACCTAGGCGCAATCTGAACGACTTTTTTTCAAAAGCTGCCACATGTCTAGGCGCAGTCTAATCAGGCGCAATTCAACTTGTTGACTGAAGCTCGCGCAACCTGATAAAGTTAAGACAATTTTCATTTTGAAAGCAGGATGACGTGGCGCACATGTCACTAATCTCTCAAGACGTGTCTACTATCTTGTACACGACAACGCGCATCTCAATCACATAATACCACGCGTCTAAATACAGTTGGTACACGACTGATAACTGAATAAAAGTTGGTGCAACATGAGGTTGGCGCAACCCAATGTGGCGCAACCCAGCCTCGCGCACATCAGAATAACTGCTAAAACAGTTATTTTCTGAACTCTATAAATAGAGTTTCCAATCATTGTTAAAGGATCACGCACAGAGATCAAGAACTCTTGCAAAATTGCTGCTGTATTCTCCAGAGGCTCTAGTCTTCAAGTTCACATAGTCCAAGGGATAAAGTGATCGTCTTCTGATTAGATTTTTATAGTTGTACTTCTCCAGAATTTATTGTACTTTGTACTATTCTTTTATAAGTTTGGAATAAACTTTTTGTTTTTGCAAACAGGGAGGATAATAGATGACTCTTAATTCTCAAAAGATATCGCCAGACACTGTAACATTAATATTACCAACACAAAGATCCAATTAAAACGATAAAACGTAAACCAATTCCAAAGATAAATATAACCTATAATAGGCATAGATCCATGACATCGTAGCTCTATTCCATCAGTTTCGTCGTCCATAGTTCTAATGGTGTAAGTTTTGGTAGCATGTCCGTAAGCATTACTAACATGTGGGCCATGACAAAAGTCTCTATCCAAGATGTAATGCATATATGCTTCGGGTGTTGAGTGTTGGCTAAAAATATTCCTCAAACATGAAGAAAAGAAATCAAGAGGGGGAGTGTGTGTAGTGATTATTAATTAGAAATTCAGTGCCCTAGAAGCAAGTAAGGGCTACTTTGGTTCCCATCAAAAATGAAGAATTACACACTAGGCCTGTTTGGATTGTCACTTACTATCTGACACTATATTTTCAAGCACAAAATGATTTTCATTTAGCAGATGTTTGGTTGACTGTAAATTAAAATTCTTTAGCATTTGTTACATTGGTTTGATGTAAATGATAAAAGTAATTTAACAAATGTTGCATTATTTCTTGCAACTATCGGAACATTTGTCAAAATGGTGCAACACCACTCACGGCAACAAATGCAACAACATTTATATCATTTTCAATAATTCTCTCTTCATTCAATGTCGTAAAGGCACAATCAAACAAAGAATTTTCATTTATCGCAACAAAAATTACAATCGTATATGAAAATTATATCATTCTAAATAATTGATTTGTAAATCCCGCAACATTATTTACATGAAACCAAATAGGACTTGCAACTTCACTTACAACAACAAATGCAACACCATTGTAGCCCAAAAAAATTTATTTAGGGAAAGCATTTTTTTCAAACATGTCATTCATTTCAGGGTTCAAACGGATATTCCGAAATTATAGGCCAATGGGGGTTCCGCAAATTAACGTTTGAGCAAACATGATGAGATATAACTGTAATCAAAACTAGTTATAATGTGTAGTTTAGATTGTAGTTTGGGATGATATTTGCTCAAACGTCCATTCACACAACATTTGTTGGGCTAACATTCAGAAAATATTCATTTGAGCCTCCAAATAAATATGTATGTTTGAATAAACGGTCATCCAAAATACAAATTTTTTTAATATTGCATTTGATATAAAAAAAAGGAAAAAAAAAGAGTTTTGGATTAATCATAATTGTAATTCAAATTGACGAGCAGATTTGTTGTCCCAAAATATGTCCCGACAGTGTTCCATATATTTTTTTATTTAAAGAACTAACTAATTATAAATATAAAAAATTGCAAGTAAATATACTTGAGATATCTATTTCGGGAACAACACATGCGTTTGCCGAAAGCGTTTTGCCCAAAAATGCCGACTGAAACGGCTAACGCTCGGACCAGGAACAAACTAGGCCCAACTAATAACAGAAACTGGGCTAAATTTCAACTTGATACCCTCAACTATCCACATTTTGCAACTTAATACCTTAAACTTTCAAAATAGGCAACTTGATACCCTCAACTATTTAATACTTTCAACTGCATCCCCTAAACAAAAAAAATTCCGAAATTACCCCCCCCCCCTCCATTCTAGCCGGCGACCCCCCCCCCCCCCCCCCCCCCCCCCCTCCCTCTCCGGTGACCCACCCCCTCCCCTCTCCGGAGGCGGCGACCTTCCCCCCCCCCCCCCCCCCCACTCCATCTCCGGCGACCTCCCCCCCCTCCCTTCTCCGCGGGCGACGACGGTGCACAGCAGCCGGTGGGGGCGGTTCGCGGGTACAGGCTGGCCGGGAAGGGGGGGTGGGGGGGTGGAACGACCGGAGGAGGAGAGGGCGGTGGGTGGGGTGGGGGGGGGGGGTTGAGCGGCCGGAGGAGAGGGTTGCACGACCGGAGGAGGAGGGGGGGATGGGGGGGGGTGAGGGAGTAGGTGCTGGGAAGGTGGGGGGTTGGGAGAGATGAGGGTATTTTAGGAAAAAAAATATTTAGGGTATCAAGTTGCCTATTTTAAAAGTTTAAGGTATTAAGTTGCCAAATGTGGATAGTTGAAGGTATCAAGTTGAAATTTAGTCCAGAAACTGACAGCAAATCCACCGGACGTTCTTTCTACCGTTACTGGCAAACCAGAAAAGGTGGGTGGGCCCTTCGGAAAACCGTCTTCTCGAACGTACAATAGTTTAAGACTTTTGTAAGTTACAGAAAGGCATGTGCTTATCCCGAGCTGTAATAAAAACAAAAACCCTAAAAAAAGGTCACCTTTCTCCTCTGTGGTCTCGCCGAAAGTCTTCCCACTATGCCCCTATCCTTCCTTCTGTAAAGTTCCATTCCAATTCTGCCCACTTGTTCATTTCTTCGTTTTTTGATCTCTAGGTTTCTCAAGAATTCTTGGAAGAAGAAGAAAAAGTCTGAATTTTCATATAGAAGGGGTTATTTTTGGAGATTTTTCTTTGAATTTTGCGCTAAAGGTTGTTATTTGATTATAAAGTTGGGAATTTTGACGATTCTTTCTGCAAAGCCATTAATCTGAAGTCGTTTGGGGATTATATTAGTAGGGTTTTGCTCGAGTCTTGGAGGAAGGGGGAGGAGGAAAGGCTTCTTTTTTTTTTATACAGAAGGTATGTTTTTTTTTTAAACAATTCTCTTCGAATTTAGCACTTAAAAGTGGTAATTTGATCATAATGTTGGGAAAGAAAATGATTATTTGTACAAAGTAATTACACTGAAGCTGTTTGGGAATTATATTTATTAGGGTTTGTGTAGTTCTATTGTTATTGGGATTACTGCCCACTTGTTAATTTCTTGATTTTTGATCTCTAGGTGTCGAGTATTATTGGAGGAGGAATTAAGTCTGTTTTATAATACAAAGAGAGAGGTGATTTTGAAGATTATCTTTGAATTTTGCCTAAAACTTGTTATTTCATCATAAAGTTTGAAAATTAATGATTCTTTAAAGTTGGGAAATTTGATGATTCTTTCTGCTAAGTAATTAATCTGAAGTAGTTTAGGAATTGTGTTATTAGGGTTTTGGTGATTCGTGAAGAAGAAGAAGAAGAAGAAGAAGAAGAAGAAGAAGAAGAAGAGGAAAGAGGAAAGGTTTCTGTTTTATACAAGAGGTATGCTTTTTAATAGTATTTTTGAATTTAACCCTATGTGTTATAATTTCATCAAAATCAAATGGTTATTTATGCAAAAATAATAATGCTGAAACTGTTTGGGAATTATGTTTTATTAGTGGTTTGTGCAGTTCTTGTGTTATTGGGGTTGTTAGCATATTAGCATATGGCTCAATAAGGCTTATGGGCCCAGGGCAACTCTTGTAATCGTATATATTCTCCATATTGTTGAACGAAGAGTAGGTTCAATATTTCCCAAATAACGTATCGGAGCCTACAATTCCCTAGCTCCAACCCTAGTTTTTTCTTCTTTTTTTCCCCTTTCTTTTTCCTCCATTCTCGGCAGTCAAAGAGCTTCCCCAACCTCGCCGATGTTTGAGATTCAGCCTACCTGGGTCTCCTCATTTTCAATCAACTTCCGGCACAGGTCTCGCCATCGCCGCCTCTCAGTGCTCCTGAGACCTCGTCGAGCTCGTCATGCCAATCTCGTCACCATCTTCCGCAGCTCCAACGACCACACTGAGTCCTTGCCATCCACCGAACCAATATCACCTGCAATTTCTTACGATCATCCCAGACCTCAATGATGACCTCACCACCAACCAGACCTCAGCAGCATGCGAGGAGACCAATGTTCATTTTCACAAGCATTTTGTTACTAAAGATCTTGGTTAGTTGAGGTACTTTCTTGGAATTGAGATAGCCATGAGCTCATAAGGAATACTTTATCGTTCTCTCTCATCAACATAAATATGGTACATACCTGTTATAGGAAACTGACCTACTTGGATCTAAACCAGCTGGTACTCCTATGAAACCCAATTTGAACTTGTAGAATAATGAGGAAAATGACTTCTATAGAAACAACATGGGCATCTTAAGATAGAGTCCTACTCAGATGCCGATTATGTTGGGTCAAAGAGTGACATGCGTTCTATTTCTACTTTCTAGATATTGTATTTGTTGCGGGCAATCTCGTCACTTGGCACAACAAAAAACATATAATTGTGGCGAGATCTAGTGTCGAGGTCGACTATAAAGCAATGACTTTTATAGTGTGTGAGGTGATGTAGCTCAAGAACTTATTGGCCAACCTTCGTGTCCAATATATCGACCTACTTCCAATGCACGGTCTTCCATAAGAGGACCAAAGACATTAATATGTACTATGTAATGATCAAGGTGTGCATTGGGTCGGATGGCCCAAAAACCAGTCCGGTATCGAACTTGTCAAAGTCGGCCCGGCTAGGACCGGCCCATGCTTGGTTGAAGCCTGAACCATGAACGGTCTTGGTTGGAAGCGGGTTAAGCTAGGTTCAACCATTAGAAACACAGACCGGAACCAGTTAGAACCGGTATGAGCCAAGTTTTAGCTAGGAAAATTGATGACCAGGCCCAGCCCGGATGCCAGCTGGTCCAAACTCGGTCCAAATCTGAATTTTATGTGTATATAGTATATACTATATATAGAAAAATATATACCATATATATACTAAGATATACATTTATATATAAATTATTAAATATATTCTATGCATGCATATATACCATATATGTATATTGAAATTATATATATATATATATATATATATATATATATATATATATATTTTTTTTTTTTTTTTTTTTTTTTTTTGGAACCAGGTAAATTGTTTCTGGAATCGCTCCCACTGGGATTCGAACTCCTGACCACTCGGGCCGCATGCATCTCTCTTAACCACTAGGCTAGAGGTCATTTGCATATATATATATATATATATATATATATATATATATATATATATATTACACTTACCGTCACACCCATCCCCACCCACCATATAGAAATCATACATATATACAAAAAGTCAATTTTTTCCTATTAAAATGCACCGGTATGCGGGCCGAACCATACCAAGCTCGGAGAAAGCACGTCTCAACAGTGTACCGGCGGTCCGCCGCCTACATTGATATTGTTTTTTCCAATGGTCTGACATGCTCAAATCGAGCCTGCTTTTTTGCCTTTGACTCCCGAGCTTCTCCGACACACGGATGGTGCGTTCGTTACACTACAGGGTGTTCTTCACATAGGTTGGGAACCCTACCCAATACCAACACTCCCGATCAACCATTCTCCATGAGCCACTTTATCATCTACAATTTGGAACAAGTCTCCGTCATAATTACCTCTCGAAAGAATGTCCTTCACGGAAGACGTAGACGCACTGTCAATCGCATGCCACGTTCCACCCAAATTTGAAATCCCCCTTCTTGATTTCAAATTTCAATGATCTCTACATACCCCTACAACCCTCCGGTTTGCTCTTCCGTTTTAGCAGTCGGCATATTGAGCCCTTGAGGAAATGGTCGGGTTGGAAAATAGCCTGTTTGCTCTTCTTAACGGGTTTTGTTCTTCTAGACCTGTCTTCTTCCTCCAAATTCCTAGTTTACAACCCGTACTTGTTGATTGTCGATTTTCTTGACATGATTTCTAGATGGTAGTCTTCAATAGCAATTGTTGCTCTCTACTTCCTCCGTTCAATACATAATATAACGACATGTTAGAATCAGAGATGGAGGGAATGGAATGAATTGTATTAGGTCTGATGCCGGGTAAATATATAGTATACGGTCAGTGGCAGCCTCGCCGTCCCACCGATGTGGGACTGGGACTACGTATAGGGATGTCCTCCATGGAGGACAAGGTTGCGAAAAATGCTAGTTGCTAGTCGGGCGGGCACTCGCTGTCACGCCCCGAGTCGACAAACCGTTCGTCCCCGGTGTTACTTTGCCGATTCGATCGTCCTCGCTAAGGCGTGATGCCGCGCGAGCCTGGAGTTGCGCTCGTACAAGGCAAGATGACAAGTTCTCAAATGGTTATCTTTTTATTTTGATATTAATACGCCAAGTCGAAACTTCACAATTCACATCAGAATATAAGACGCAGTATAGGAAGATAGAAATGCTTTTCATTCATAGCTTGCAACGAAGTACAAGTCGTAATTACATTGGATGCCGTTGCGGCTACATTGATTGAAAACATAAAGAAAATACATTCGACAAGTTGCCTGAACTACGCTTGCCGTCCCATACATTCGCCCCTTTATACAAAGCCGTCGACTTGAATTGGCTTCAAAATACTTCAGCATAGGAAGAGCTTCAAAACGCCTCTCCGTACTTCAGCTCCAGTTTAGTTGGGTGCGCCCGTCGCACCTGGGGAAATTGGGGGAATGGGATTAGCACACTTGCTAAGTGGACGAGACGAACCCACTCGTCTAAATCGACTCTGATTGTTAGGGTAGGCATGCTTTAGAGTTGTCTTTCTATTAGAACTAATTGAATTCAATTCATATTCGATAGCCATCTTTGCGTAATAAAGCATACAGTGAATCATAGCAGTTTATCATATTTCTTACCACGGCCGTGCTCGTCCCTGCATGAAAACAGAGATAATATTTACACATGCATAAGACAATAGGTGAGCATGCTACTATCTTATATGCGGTCATTGATGTTACACATCACGTGGGACTATCTCAATGGCATTTCGGCCCCCTCAGTCTAGGTTGCAAGCCTGACTGACGGTTCCGAAATGCATCAGTGCCGAAGCACGATTAATCATTCCCCCTAGGTCGAGTCGATTCCGATGCCCCGGATATCGATTCGAGAAAAATATCAACTTGTGCACAAGCTGTCCATGACCATGCCAATGCGTGAACATTTATATATGCAACCAGTTTTGTATAGCGCGGACAGTATTGAACGACATTATCATTTCCCCCAACTCATGCAACGTTTCATTTTCCCCAAGCCGTACTCCGATTTAGCGTCCTGTAGGCACCAAATTGTCCGAGGCATCATAACCCATGATCGACGTTTCACATTATTTGCAGCACGTGAAATAGTCTATCTTTTTACTAGAACCTTAAACTTTTCTGTTTATGTGAGAAACTTGTATTTTTCAGAGTAGATTACTCAAAATCAATACGTTTTTTTCCGAGTTCTTGACCTTAGTGGATTGGCATGCAATTAACTTGGCATCGTTCGATTTGAATGAATTCGAAGCAAGGAATAAGTTTGCGGGACAGAGTAGAAAAGAAGGGTCGAATCACCCACCGATTACTTTGCTTCGTGCCGATCGTCCAAGCGCTACGCAACGTCAATCCTTAGTTACGCGAGCTCCTGCAATGGCACCAACGCTTTGTTAGAATTCCTTCTTTTCTCCTTGCATCGAAATTGTAATTGCATCCATGAAAACGACGTGAAAGTACTTCATCAAGCCCAGCGGTAAAGCTCCAAGAAAACCATACAGCGGTCCGGTCCCGTCGAAGGGACTCTTATAGAGAGCTCACTCGCCGAGACGCAGTCCGCTGCATCTAGGACTTATTCCAACAGAAGCCGTTCCATTAGTTGGATCGATTCTCGTAACTTTCGTCCAAATCGATTTGAATCGATGCCGCAAGGCGTTATTCGTTTACCAAGCTTAGCGATCGAGTCAGATGGCCATCTAAGTTCCCGGCCGATCTGACTCGGCGCAAGCATATTATGAAGTTCCGTCGCCTATCGAAAGCGGGGCGCTACATAATATACCACTAAGAAAAAGTTTCGTCCCGAAACTTAAGAACAAGGGTCTGACCTTAATTTAGAGAAACAACGCAGGGTACTTCTCTTTCATCTCCGCCTCCATCTCCTACGTCGACTCCTCGACTGAATGGTTCCGCCAAAGCACGCGGACCAAGGACACCGACCGATTGCGTAGCACTTTCTCCTTGCGGTCCAAAATTTGAATAGGCTCCTCCGAGTAAGACAAGTCAGTATGTAGCTCCAACTGATCGAAGCTAACCACATGACTTGGATCGTGCACGTATTTTCGAAGTTGTGAAACGTGGAAAACATCGTGCACATCAGCTAAGGCAGTAGGTAGTGCGATCCGATAAGCAACCGTCGCAACTCGCTCAATGATCTCGAAGGGGCCTACAAATCTCGGGCTCAACTTGCCCTTAACGCCGAACCGCATCACACCACGCATGGGCGTTACTTTCAGAAACACATGGTCCCCGACCAAGAACTCTAGCGGTCGTCGACGAAGATCTGCGCAGCTCTTTTGTCGACTTTGCGCGATGCGGAGTCTATCTCGAATCAAGCGGACCTTTTCGACGGCCTGCTCCACCAGTTCCGGTCCAAGCACTTGTCGCTCTCCGACTTCATCCCAGCATATCGGCGAACGGCACTTCCTCCCGTAGAGCGCTTCGTATGGAGCCATCTGAATGCTCGACTGATAACTATTGTTATACGCAAACTCCGCAAGCGGCAAATGCGTATCCCAACTAGTCTTTAGGTCGATCGCACACAGATCCAACATATCTTCTAAGATCTGATTGACCCTCTCTGTCTGACCGTCTGTTTGGGGATGGTACGCCGAACTAAAGTTCAGTTTGGTCCCCATCGCCGCTTGGAGGCTCGTCCAGAAACGCGATAGGAATCGCCCGTCCCTGTCCGAAATTATAGAGGCCGGTACCCCGTGCAGTCGAACAATCTCATCGACGTAGATTTGTGCTAACCGATCGACGCTTCATCCTACTTTAATTGCGATGAAGTGAGCCGACTTGGTCAATCTATCAACAATGACCCAAATCGCGTCATTCCCCCGCGGCGTCTTCGGAAATCCCACAATGAAATCCATCGAGATATTGTCCCACTTCCACTCGGGAATGGCGATGTTCTGCAGCTCGCCGCCTGGCCGTTGGTGTTCCGCCTTCACCTGCTGACACGCCATGCATTGCGATACGAACGTAGCCACGTCTTTCTTCATGCCGTGCCACCAAAAGTTTGTGCGCAAGTCCTTGTACATCTTGGTGCTTCCAGGATGTAACGAGTACTTCGCATAGTGCGCCTCCGTCAGAATTTCTTTTCTGAGTTCGGCAGTTTCAGGAATGCAGAGCCTTCCCTTTAGTCGCATCGTTCCGTCTCCGTCTTCCGCAAAGTCAGTCGCCCTTCCCGTTGAAATCAGCTCGCGCATTTTCTTCAGGAATGAGTCGTCCTCCTGTGCGGTCTTTATCTTGCTAAGCAGGCTCGATCCTAACTTCAGCTGAGCTAGGTGCAGGTGTCGATACTCAATTCCGAGTTCGATACCCATCGCTTCAAGGTCTCGCTGTATCTCCTTGTTTATGGCCAGTGTTCCCATAAACATTCTGCTGAGTGCGTCGGCCACCACGTTTTCCTGGTCCGGTGTATACTCGATCGTTAGCTCGTAATCTTTTATGAGTTCGAGCCAACGTTGCTGTCGTAGGTTGAGTTTCCGTTGCGTAAATAAGTACTTCAGGCTTTTGTGATCTGTGTAGATTCTGCATGCCACACCATAGAGGTAGTGCCGTCATAACTTCAACGCAAAGACGATCGTCGCCAATTCTAGGTCGTGCGTCGGGTAGTTTTTCTCGTGCTGCTTCAACTGCCGTGAAGCGTAGGAGATGACTTTGTCTCTCTGCATGAGTACGCACCCGAGGCCAGTTCCCGATGCATCGCTGAATATCTGAAAGCCTTCTGGACCGTCTGGAAGTGCAAGGATTGGAGCTGAGACGAGCCGTTGCTTCAACTCTTGAAAGCTGGATTCACAGTCGTCGCTCCATTCAAATACTACTCCCTTCTGGGTGAGGCGAGTCAGAGGCGACGCTAGTTTTGAAAAGTTTTGCACGAACCTACGATAGTAGCCCGCTAAGCCCAGGAAACTCCGAATGTCGCTAGCCGAGGCAGGTCGTTTCCAATCCACCACCGCATCAATCTTCTTTGGGTCCACCGCGACACCTTCGGCAGAGATTACGTGCCCGAGGAATGTCACGCTATTCATCCAGAACTCGCACTTACTCTGCTTGGCGTACAATTTGTTTTCACGCAGAATCTGCAGTACCGTCTTCAAATGTTCCGCATGTTCTTCACGATTCTTTGAGTAGACAAGGATATCGTCGATGAATACGACTACAAATTTATCTATTTGAGGTCGGAAGACTCGGTTCATCAGATCCATGAACGCGGCTGGGGCATTCGTCAAACCGAACGGCATGACGAGGAATTCGTAATGACCATATCGAGTGCGGAAGGCAGACTTCGATATGTCGTCGGACTTGATCTTCAATTGATGATAGCCTGAGCGAAGATCGATTTTTGAAAATATTGCTGCGCCTTGCAGTTGGTCAAACAAGTCGTCGATTCGCGGCAAAGGATACTTGTTTCGCACGGTCGCCTTGTTGAGTTCCCGATAGTCGATGCATAGCCGCAACGACCCATCCTTCTTCTTCACGAACAGTACGGGAGCTCCCCACGGAGAGACACTAGGGCGAATAAATCCGCGGTCTAGCAACTCTTGTAATTGCACCTTCAGCTCCTTCAGTTCTGCTGGAGCCATTCGGTAAGACGCCTTGGATATCGGCCGTGTATCCGGAAAGGTGTCGATGCAGAATTCTATTTCTCGATCCGGCGGCATCCCTGGCATCTCGTCAGAAAAAACGTCGGGAAAATCCGCCACAACATCAGTCTGCATTGTGTTTGTATTATCCTTCCGCGTGTCTCGGACTGATGCCAAGTATCCCGCGCAGCCGGAACGCAGCATACGCCTCGCCGAGATTGCTGACACCATCATTGCCGTCTTCGAGACCGTACCGCACGAATAGGAGAACTCTGTCTCGCCAGGAAGACGAAACACCACTCTCTTCTCCGCGCACTCGATCGTTGCACGACAAGCGCCCAACCAATCCATGCCCAGGATTACGTCGTAATCTTTGATGTCTAGTACGACGGCATCCAAGGATAGATATCTTCCTCCGATGCAAATGTGGCCATCCCTACAAATAAAGTTTGCGGGCATATCGACTTCCGATGGAGTGCTAACGCTAATATTTATATCTAGTGATTGCATGGTTATTTTATTTTCTCTCGCAAAATCAGCAGATATAAAGCTATGCGTCGCACCCGAATCGAATAATACTCGAGTAGGTATATCTTTGTAGAGTAATATACCTGTTACAACCGTATCGGACGCAAGCGCTCGTCCCGAGTTAAGGCATAAACTCGGCCTTGAGCTCCGTGGCGTTGGTTCTGTTGGTTGACGGGCACCGCATTCGCGCCTTGCAGTATCGGCGCTTTATGCGGATTCGGAATGTTCCTTGGTGGGTTATGTTGATTCTGAACTTTCTGCGGGCAATACGTTGCTATGTGGCCTACCTCGCCATACTTGAAGCAGGCTCTTGTCAAGCAATCGGTGGTTCGGTGCCCACGCCTACCGCATCTACTGCAATGTGGTCCGCCATGGCCCCGGTTATCAAATGTGTTCGGACGTTTAGATATTCCCGATCCCCCGGCGTCGTTAGGACGCTTGTTGAAGTTGTTACGAACGACAGGCACGGCCCTTTGTGACATACGGCCAAAGATTCGCTCACTATCAAGTGCGGCTTCGTAGGATTCACGATAAGTTTGGCATCGTTGGTTCATGACGTCCCTACGCAGTTCTTCGTTGAGGCCTTGCTGAAAACGCTCGCACCATTCTTCTTTGTTGGGCAGGAAGGCGCCGGCAAATTTTGCAAGTTTCGAGAAGCTTGCATCATAATCTTCAACACTCATATTCCCCTGCTTCAACATCATGAACTCATCCCCCTTCTGTCGACGGATGGCGCGAGGAACGTACTGCTCAAGGAAGGCTGTCTTGAACATTTCCCAAGAAATCTTTTTGTTGGAATCGGTTTCACAGATCTCTTGTTTCTTCGCCGCCCACCAGTCATGTGCTCTTAGTTGTAATTGCAGCGCCGCACAGGCCACCCTCTGGGACCCTTCGATGCAGAGGAGATCGAACAAGTCCTCCATCTCTGCGAGCCATCCTACTATCACGTCGGGCTCTGCTCGGCCGTTGAACTTCGGCGGGTGCATTTTGCGAAACTCCTTCACTTTGAACATGGAAGGAGAGTTCATCATTTGCGGGGAGCCTTCTTCCTCCTCGTCTTCTTCTTGATCACCTTGCTTTTCCTCGGGCTCTTCGTCCGTCGTCTTGGTATTGCCCGCCATTCTGCTCACTATCTGAGTCAGGGCATTCATCTGTTTCTGTTGCGCCTCAAATTGGACTTTGAATTGTGTCTGAAGCTGTTGCTGCTGCAGTTCCATCATCTGTAGCATCTTCTCCATAGTCGTCTCGCTAGGGCCAGTGCTTTTTGTGCTCGACGTACTATCTACGGTTTGGGTTGTTGGGCCGACGATTTTCTTATCTCGCTTAGTCATTCCTACAAACAGTGTAAACCCGTTAGTATTTTTCAAAAATATCTACGGACTTACCTGTATGGAACTTGTATTTCACGCAGCATGCCGACAAGCATTCAATCAAGCCATCACAACGGACATTCCAACAATGAAACATATTTCGAAAATCCGAGGAAACATAACTGAGCTCTGATACCAATTTGTCACGTCCCGAGTCGACAAACCGTTCGTCCCCGGTGTTACTTTGCCGATTCGATCGTCCTCGCTAAGGCGTGATGCCGCGCGAGCCTGGAGTTGCGCTCGTGCAAGGCAAGATGACAAGTTCTCAAATGGTTATCTTTTCATTTTGATATTAATACGCCAAGTCGAAACTTCACAATTCACATCAGAATATAAAACGCAGTATAGGAAGATATAAATGCTTTTCATTCATAGCTTGCAACGAAGTGCAAGTCGTAATTACATTGGATGCCGTTGCGGCTACATTGATTGAAAACATAAAGAAAATACATTCGACAAGTTGTCTGAACTATGCTTGCCGTCCCATACATTCGCCCCTTTATACAAAGCCGTCGACTTGAATTGGCTTCAAAATACTTCAGCATAGGAAGAGCTTCAAAACGCCTCTTCGTACTTCAGCTCCAGTTTAGTTGGGCGCGCCCGTCGCACCTGGGGAAATTGGGGGAATGGGATTAGCACACTTGCTAAGTGGACGAGACGAACCCACTCGTCTAAACCGACTCTGATTGTTAGGGTAGGCATGCTTTAGAGTTGTCTTTCTATTAGAACTAATTGAATTCAATTCATATTCGATAGCCATCTTTGCGTAATAAAGCATACAGTGAATCATAGCAGTTTATCATATTTCTTACCACGGCCGTGCTCGTCCCTGCATGAAAACAGAGATAATATTTACACCTGCATAAGACAATAGGTGAGCATGCTACTATCTTATATGCGGTCATTGATGTTACACATCACGTGGGACTATCTCAATGGCATTTCGGCCCCCTCAGTCTAGGTTGCAAGCCTGACTGACGGTTCCGAAATGCATCAGTGCCGAAGCACGATTAATCATTCCCCCTAGGTCGAGTCGATTCCGATGTCCCGGATATCGATTCGAGGAAAATATCAACTTGTGCACAAGCTGTCCATGACCATGCCAATGCGTGAACATTTATATATGCAACCAGTTTTGTATAGCGCGGACAATATTGAACGACATTATCATTTCCTCCAACTCATGCAACGTTTCATTTTCCCCAAGCCGTACTCCGATTTAGCGTCCCGTAGGCACCAAATTGTCCGAGGCATCATAACCCATGATCGACGTTTCACATTATTTGCAGCACGTGAAATAGTCTATCTTTTTACTAGAACCTTAAACTTTTCTGTTTATGTGAGAAACTTGTATTTTTCAGAGTAGATTACTCAAAATCAATACATTTTTTTCCGAGTTCTTGACCTTAGTGGATTGGCATGCAATTAACTTGGCATCGTTCGATTTGAATGAATTCGAAGCAAGGAATAAGTTTGCGGGACAGAGTAGAAAAGAAGGGTCGAATCACCCACCGATTACTTTGCTTCGTGCCGATCGTCCAAGCGCTACGCAACGTCAATCCTTAGTTACGCGAGCTCCTGCAATGGCACCAACGCTTTGTTGGAATTTCTTCTTTTCCCCTTGCATCGAAATTGTAATTGCATCCATGAAAACGACGCGAAAGCACTTCATCAAGCCCAGCGGCAAAGCTCCAAGAAAACCATACAGCGGTCCGGTCCCGTCGAAGGGACTCTTATAGAGAGCTCACTCGCCGAGACGCAGCCCGCTGCATCTAGGACTTATTCCAACAGAAGCCGTTCCATTAGTTGGATCGATTCTCGTAACTTCCGTCCAAATCGATTTGAATCGATGCCGCAAGGCGTTATTCGTTTACCAAGCTTAGCGATCGAGTCAGATGGCCATCTAAGTTTCCGGCCGATCTGACTCGGCGCAAGCATATTATGAAGTTCCGTCGCCTATCGAAAGCGGGGCGCTACACTCGCCGCCTAGCGCCTAGACGGCAGCCTAGATCTAGGAGGTTCAATTTTTTTAAAAAAATCCAAAAAATCTACTGAAAATTGTAGAAAATGTCCATAAAATCCAAAAACATGCATAGTCGGACATTGGGGGGGAGGATTAGGCGGGCGCCTAGGAGGCATCGGGTGGACACCAGGCGCCTAGGCGGCTGCCTAGACCGCCTTTTAGAACAGTGATGTAGGAGCAATGAAGTTCCATACGAGCATTGAGAACCCTTCTTCGTCCAACAACACATGGAAGAATCTTTTATCATGAACGGTCATGTTACCTTTGAATTTCTCCCCTCAAGGATATCCCATGATTAAGAGCTACAAGCCTGAATTTTTTTTCTTACCTTAGTCATCAACGACAAACTATATCTCACTTATGCATGATGCCGTCATAAGTTTCTTTGAAAAAGTGTACCAAGGACCCATCCTTGATCACATGGTACGCCATTGCCAAATCTCTGAGTCGGTGCTCTTTTACTTTAATCCCATTTCAAATTTCCTTCTATGAAGAATTGCCTGAGGACCTGCACATATCCATAGTACTGTGATAGAACTTTGATGTTCTCTTCGTTCTCAGGCAAACTATTGACGTGGACCTTTGGTTCCTTTCCCCTCCTTATAATCCTTATTTCCACAGCTCTTCATCCTGGACTTGGCTTCTACACATTCTTTGATACCCTTGGACTCCTCCCTATCCTTCAGAAGCACAGGGCAAGCTTTTGAAATATGACCTGAATGGTTACAAATGTAGCAAATGCTGTCCAATAAACAACATCTCTGAATATATCCCTTCCTTTGGCATTTGTAACAAGCCTCATCAGTTCCAATTCCATTTTTTCTTCTGAAACCTTCCAATGTCTGTACTTGCCAACGGCACCACTTTGCATCAAGAGTGCTTAGACCTGACACCTGACACGCATCATCCCTCCTCCTCGGATTTGGCAGTTTACAATGAAGAGGAGTCCCAGTATACTGATGGTTTCTTCAGTCTTCGGCTAGGTGGAGCTCTTCCTAAGTGATCTCTTGCTGTGGAAACCTCTCGCGTGGGAAGAAGACACCCGCTTACTGCTCTCTTCCCTAGCAGTAAATGGCCGGAGGAACTTCTTTGGGGGCAGCAGCAGCATCCTTCCATGCCAAGTTCCTTCTTTTTCACTATAGCTGCCTCCTCTGATGGCCTACCCAATGGCATCTCTCTGCCCCCTTCCCTTCCCCTGCATTCCTTGAAAGCTGTTTATGCCTTATTATATCTTAAAACTTCTGGAATGTGAGAAATAGAAAAGTCTTCAACAAAAGAATCTCCCCTAACTCATCGTTTTCTGTGTTTTCTTCTTTCTCTTGTACCGAACTATGTGTAAACATTTTAAGGCTGGGTTTGGGATTGTTTATATTGGCTACTTCTGCTTGTTTATTTGAAAAGCAGTCTCAAAACTGTTTGGTAACAGCTGCTTACCAAAATACTATTGGAAAGTCAGTTCAATTTTGGGGGAGCTTTTGCAAGCAGTTTGGAGGCTTCTGCCAAAATCTGCTTCTGCTGCCAGTTTTTGAAAAGCAGCAGCAATTCCAAACCTTGGTAAAGCTGCATAGTTTTTTTTGATCTTAAGACAGTTGGTATAACATCTGTCATTTGTTATACAGTTGGTAAGGCACATTCTACACCAATTTCCTTAATTTCACTCTTTAATCTATCACAATCATTATTGGAACCATGTTACATGACTGTCCATCCGCCCTTCTGCTACTTGAGTGTTTATTTTTGGTTTAATCCATCCCAGGAAGCATGAACCCTCTAAAACCCGATGCTGTGTTGGCTTCACTTCAGACATGTCTTGGACATTCATAATACACTACGCCACGCCACAGCAGTATGCCATGTTGCTGCGGTGTATGCACTTTGTCGTGCCATATTCATATCATCCCAGGAATCACAAACCCTCTAAAACTCGCTTCCCGCCGCATCGGACATGTCTCGGACACTCAAAATACACACTGACATGCCAGAATCGATGTGCCATGTTGCCGTGACTGTATTGTGTGACATATTTGTATTATTTGAATAACTGCGACATAAGTTATGTGAGACCTAATCTTATGGCTGCTTCTTTAGCTGGTCCTCTCCATTCAGCCATATCTCGTAGTTAGTTACTATCAGCAATATCAGTCTAATCTTTGGTAGACTATTTACAATGACCTAAGAGCTACAGGCTCTTCAACAAATCCAAATTATGAATATAGTACCTAGTGGTACATTTCATAACTGTTGTCACTGGCTTAATACTAGTTTATAAACATTTATAATACACTGTATATACGGTTTAAATAATCTCTAACCATGGAACTGTGACTGAATACATACTGCTATTTTGATATCGAAAACTAGAAATGGTACACTACTGCCATTAGGCTCTTGCTTCAGCAAGGTTTGAAAAGGGTCAGGATGTATGCAACCGTGTCTTCATTTTATGGATAGGCTATTATGAGGCTGAAATAGCATCCTCTAGAATGTAAGTTCCAAAAGTGTTACCTTGGAACCAACCACCATTCCCTTGATATCAAAAGCTAAACTAAATGGGGGCATCCAACCGTGCTGCTCCTGCATAGAGTGTTAACCAGACTGCAATCCTGATCTTCTCTCCTAGATGATCTCACTTGAAGATGCAGATACGTCAAAGCTACATATCAGCATGGAGAAGATTAAAATATCATTGTTTTCAATGGTTCTTGTAAGAAAGCTACATATCAGCAAGGAGAAGAATGAATTGTTCTTGTGCAAGCTTTGTCTGAGTGAAAATATCTCATAGCTGCTTTGGGGATGGTTCAGGGTACTTTACCACTTGAAGTATCTAGAACTCTCTTTGCTTCTTTCTTGAAGGTAGGGGACACACAGGGCTAGTCTAAAAATGCAGACTGCAAGAGAGGCTAGGTGACCAGGTTTTTTATTCTTTATGGGAAGGGTTCAATTGGTCAAAGCATTCACTCTTTTTGCTTGTCAGTCAAGGACATCAGAATGTAGAAAGAATTTCCTTATGATTCTAATTGAAGGATAACTATGGCACTGTCAGATTGAGTTCTTATTTAGGTGCAAACCACAGTTTTATTTTATTTGAGAAGATCTCGGATCTCAACGAGGCATTTGGCGATTTCTTTATGGAAGAACCAGTCTTTTCTTCAGATGGATGGATCAAAGGCATAGAAAATGTTTCTTTCGTAGTCTCTATAGGATTCTGCAGGGTGTAAGGACTTCTTGAGAGTTAGACTCGGAGGGGAAGCCTTGGTAAGTAAGCTGTTGATCCCAGTGTCTAAGTTTACCGAGACCTAGCAAATTCTGTACCCCAACTGAAACAGGATTTCTCTTGAGATTCTCGGCATCTCGACTGATCTTGAGCTAGATTTGCTGGAATCTGAACTTCTGTACTGGTTATCTCGGTTACCGATATCAAGAAGAGTTATCAGACCATCGGTTGAACCGATAGTTAGATTCTGTTTCTACAACCGGCTTGAGTTTAAAAGTCAGATTGCTGAAGTAGGGTGGGTATCTGGGTGTAATAGGAGGAACCAATTTATTAGAGCAAGTGCAAGTTAACATTGTTATAAAAAATTTGTACGTGTGCCCGTACAGGGGTAGTTGTAATACATTACTAGGGATAGTTCAATAATTATACTAATGTCTCTGGCCGCCCTAATCTCAGCCTATAATAGGGTTTCATCTCTTGTAATTGTAACTCTCTCAAAATAGTAAAAATAACTTGTGTGCGACCTTGGACGTAGGACAAAATCTTCGAACCATTTAAAGCTTGCATTTTGTGCTTGTTCTTTTTCGTTGATACTACATTCCAAACTAAAACCTCAAACACTATGATGGGTACCTGTTTGTAAGTACAGAGGGCGTAGGTTTGTTGATGCGGGAGAAGAGAATGAATGATATTAGTAGGGTCATGTACCACGAAAATAAGGTTCAAGGATGCCTGCGAGGCTGTTATGAATTATTACACCATGGTAGAGTGGAACAGAGTGCTCCTATGTTCTTGTGCACTCTGAAGTCCTTGTTCTGCTACTACAAACTGCTACAATAAACTTGCGTCCTTTTTCTGCGGAAGATTGAGACTACCTTTTTTTGAGCGTATTACTATAGACTTTATGGAGAGAGGACTACAAGGATGTATGTCTTTTGCTTGCCTAGGAGCTTAAGAGGAGCTACTTACTTGGTATGCATGTGAAAGAGAAACAGATACATTTACATAGGGGAGGAACATAAGAAGAAATATTCAAATCAATTTTATGAAGATATTCACAATTATCTTAATAGCTCTCAAAATAAATCATCATCATCATCATTGGTTAAGGAGTACAAGAAAGCTCCATAAAAAATTGACAAAGTTCTTATGGCCAGTTGTTGACCTGACATCAACCCTCTACATTAGTATCAAATTGTTGGCCGAGGTAGCTACGAACACGAGAGGCCATGCCCTAGAACTTAGACTTCAGCCAGTTGGCCTGTAGGAAGACCTACTTTTCGGCAATGCAGTTTAAGCTCATGTGATCAAGAAGCACTCTCCAAGTTCCCCTATACTACAAGGAGTTTGGACAAACAAGTATGATGATACAATTTGCTATAGGGAATCACGTTCATCTATGTAGAAAAAGGAACTACATTGAATTATTGGATTTAGACGATCAAGTAAAGATGAATTATTGGAAACAAGTCTTCAGGCATGGAGTCATACGAATTTTAGCCATTCATGCATAGTGTATTTTGTTTACTAATTACTCTATAATAGTTTCTTTCGTTTACCTTGCAAGTAGTTGCAAACAGACAATTTTTTTTTACTTGGGTCGCTGTTTCTTTAATCGAACTTGGGTGTGTGTGCGTGTGTGGCTATATTCACGAGTACTTGTTCTCTTGTAGATCTTGATACTCAACCCAACAAAACTAACTTAATTGGAAATTAAATATCAATTTCGAGGTTATTGCTTTCTGAAGAGATGATAATGATTGGAGCTTTTTTACTTTTATAGAGATGCAGCTATACCATCATCCATATTCGATAGACAGCCAGAGGGTGCGGCTTGCTTTGGAAGAGAAAGGCATCGACTACACATCTCACCATGTCAATCCACTGACAGGAAAGAACATGGATTCATTCCTCTTTCGCATGAACCCATCTGCTAAACTTCCTGTCTTCCAAAATGGTTCTCATGTCATCTTCCGGACCATGGATATAATCCTGTAACTCACTTTTCTTTTCCTATATCACAATTTTTTAAATTTGCATAGGGTAGCCTGTCTCAGCATAGAATCATGTAATCTTAAATAGGTACATGGATAGACTGATTGTCTCTATGAATGGTGGGGATACGGCCATTACTACTGAAGTTATGGAGTGGATGCATAAGATTGATGGATGGAATCCCAAGATGTTCACCCTTTCTCACACCCCAAACAAGTACCGGCTATTTGTTTCCAAATTTGTTCGACGGGTGGTGATTGCTAGGATGGCAGAGTCCCCAGATCTGGCCAGTGTCTACCATGTGAAACTTCGAGATGCCTATGAGGTTGAAGACAAGTTGGCAGACCCTGATCTCCTCAAAGAAAGTGAGGACAAACTGGTGAGCCTCCTTGATGAAGCTGAACAGCAACTGTACGATACGCAATATCTTGCTGGTGAAGAGTTCACCCTGGCTGATGCAATGTTTATTCCTGTTCTTGCGCGGTTGACACTTTTGAATTTGGAAGAGGAGTACATCAATTGCAGGCCCAAGATAGCTGAATACTACGAGTTAGTGAAGCACAGACCCAGTTACAAGAAGGTTATAGGGAGGTATTTCTCAGGATGGAGAAAATATCGAACATTACTAAAGACTTCGTTCTTTCTTTGCACCCGGAGCATGTTTAGAAAGTATTAGACAAAGCAAAGAGATTGGATATCTGTAGAGCAAAGCAATAAAAGGGTATGGTGTACAGGAGTGACTGAATGCAGAAAAGTTGTAGACCGAAAGAAACGCTGTGGGCTCCTCCTGGATTTTAATGAAGGAAAGGAACCATAAATCATAAATAAACCAATCTGTCTTTGGTCGAGCCTTCTTTTTTTAGTATATGTATATTCATTTGCAAGATTGGCTGGTATTTGAGTGTACATTCATGTTATGCCTCCTTCTCTTCTTTTACTTTGTTGGATTGTTAAAAAAAACTTAATAAATAAAAACACCAAAAAACATATATTTTGTGAAGTTGGTAGTTGACTGGATTTGTTATGTATTCGTCTTTGATATAATAATAATTTCAGAAAGTAGAGAGCTTTGAATAAAGGGGTTGTCTATGACTTGCTATATATAGTTGGCATGTAGCCAAATACTTCTGCAAATGTTTGATGGATGCACTTAGCTAGCAACAATATTGTATTTTCTTGGCTTCCTTACCGCCATTTTTCATCCTTACTGAAATGCCTGCTTAACTTGCCTGTTGCTGCACGACTTCATAGAGGAAATTGATTAATAAGTTGGTCTTTACATGATGCTTGCGTCGTTCATGGGTCACATCTTCGTAACCTTTCTAGGTTATGTATATGATCAACCTTTAGATGCAATGAAGTTCGTTATGTCTTTTTATATTTTGGGATCATCATGATGACAGGATTATGTTAAACAGCAGACGAGCCTGTTCAGCTCACACTCTAGAAGCATCATCATTATTTACATGCCAGACTTGATACTTACTATATATATCTGTTCAAGCTCTTCAGTGTTAACCTATAGTCAAGTCTTCTATAATCTATATGCTTCTTCTGTGACATTTTTTAGGCTTCCCGGACTTCATTAGAGCCCCAAATCAGATCTTCCCTCCTTTTAATGTTTCCCGAAAGGTATAGGTCAATACCTTGCCCAAAAGGTTTTTTTTTTCCCTTTTCTTTTAAGACCTATGGCATGTTTCCTTAATATAATTAAGGTTAGGTCATGATCGTTATGATAGGTGTCAACTGGAAACCTTGTTCATGCATGATCCGATAAATTCGATCAGGTATTCGTCATCTATTTTCATTTTTCAGCGGGTACTCCCCTCCCACTTTCTATCTATTTTCTATCTATCCAGAGTCCGGATGGCAGGGGTTATGGAAGGAAAATATGAAAATAAGGTTGCCAAATTTTTTCATTTTGTGAACAAATAAAGTTATCAACCTGTTGGCCTCGAAGGCAGTCATCTAGGTGCGAGCAAATGTATGAACACATGCAATTTTAGGAGGAATAGGAATTTAGAGGAAGATAATGAGAGAGAAAATTGTCTTTTTTCTATCTATATATACGAATCTTTAATAGGAAAATATAGACTAATACAACAACAAAGTCTAAACAAATACAAAGCAAACAATAATAAAGCTTTTAATTTATCCCAAATTTTGAGGTTTGTTGTTTGAATCTTTTTCTTTCATACAATAGCAAACAATAGAAAAGTTTTTATCCCAAAATTTTGAAGTCTGTTGTCTAGACCTTTTTTTCCCATTCAGCTCTATTAAGGACCATATCTTCTATAACACTCATAAAACATATGTTTTTTGAAATCTCAATCAATGTTGGTTTAAGCATACCCCTACTGTCCAACTAAAAACCTCAATCCAAGTTAGTTTAGACCTATTTCTCGTCCTAGCAGCTCGTTTAACTCTATCTTATCGTGCGTACCTAGTCTTATTGGAGCATCTATATGTGTACACTCCACGTCAAAACCGTCTAAGACGGTTTTATCTCATTTTGTCCTCAATTGCCACCATCTCTCTAACCTCCCTCGAACAGATGAATAAAACTAAAAGATTATATCAATTAATTTAAATCTTATCTAGAAACAAGTTTAAATCAAATCAAACCTAAATGACTTATAAATCTATTTGGATTTATACATGGACCCAACTGATGGTCCTTCTCCACTCAGAGTTCTATGGTTCATATACTTTATAGTATTAGCATCCAACATGTAATTAGTTTAAGTCCTTAACATACATATATCAAATAACCAAAGTAATCACATCCAAACAACACTTCCATATTTGGGAGGTAGAAAGAGATATGTGTCCTACAATTTGCCTACCGCTAATATCTTAGCTTAATTGCAGCTGTTAACATCACCACGGCTGCAACATCTCATACTCAGCAAATAAGGAAAAGATAGGGTCAGCTGAATTTTGACCTAATTCCATCTTGATCTTGATAGATAGACAGATAATAGATATCTTGTCTTTAAATAAATATTTATATTTATGATGGCCAACTGATTCTTTCACTTTCAGATTAGTTACTGGATTATATATTCTGAAGAAAAGTCTGAACACTTAAGTGTACGTCTCATTCACTAACTGCAACCAATGATGCATGCATTATTGGTCTTTTAAATCCTAACAAACCAAAACCAATATATATACACATAACGAAAGCTACCGGTTATGTAATTTTTCACTAAAGATCGAACTAACTGATGTGGTCTTAAAACTAATTAAAAATGGTAATCATGCATAATTTGACTAGTATCCAAGCTTTTCGTACGTATTAAAGAAGAGGATTATGTTTGTGCATATAATGATGAAACTTGAGAAGAGTATGCTTGAAATGTTCAATTATCGAAAACTTAAATTGTAAGCTCAACAATAAACATATGAAAGAGAAATGGCATACTCGTTGATAGAGAATGCAACAACTCATGTGTGGTTATGACAAGGCTTTGAGATGAATAAAATCATATTATTGGTGTCAAGTAACAAGTACTGGTGATTCCTTTTCTTCTACCTAGTTCAAGGCTAGGTAAACATGAACAAAGTAAGAAGTACAACCTACCAATTATAAACATGGTTGCAATATGTTTGTCACATGGCAGATTTTATCAGTGAATGTATGGTAGGTGTTGAAAGTGTCTTTGCCAAGTGGGCACAAGGCATCCACTGTGTGGTACTGGTCATAGTGAGGGGAATAATACAATGAGAGGTGGGCAGTGCCTTGATGTGACTTTGTCATTTTGGCATGGTACTTTTCATGATAAGAAGAAGAAGAAGAAAAGAGCAATATGTATAATGACAATAATGTAGTAGTATTGGTGTTGGAAGTAGCCACTGACAGAAGCTCAACATATGTGCTTGAAGCTTTTATCATGTATGGAAGAAAAAAAAATCCAAAGTAAGATGCTTATTGTAACTACACCCAATCTGATACAAATGTAACTGCTTGAATTTTATTATTTACTCGAGTAGATGGAATTTTGGAATGAATCAATGGAAATCCTTGCCACAGAATGAATGAATATTAGGAGAACAAATTAGTACTAGTGGTAGTATATATATATATCATATGGTTATTGACACTGACAATTATTTGTTAGAACTAACATCAAATACACAAACAGGTAAGAAATTATATGTTTGAATCTTTAACATTTCTATTGAACTTTTTTTTGAAGGTTGTAAAGCATGATAATGTAATGCTCAGCTATCAAATGAAACCAAAGGTTGGAGACTGCAGTTCACTGGTTACTACCTTTGGTATGGAAAACAAAAATCCTAGAGGCTAGAGTAACTCATGAATTACTCAATTTTAAAACTCATCAATGAAACCGTTGGATTAAATGCATCTCACCCTTTGATTTTTTAAGGGCCTAAATAGAAAAAGTCGAGGGCCTAAATTAATAGAAAAATAAGTCGACTTGTCATAATTAAGCATATTGGAAGTTCCTATTTTGAGTTTCTGTAGTGTATGGAAAAAGAAAGGTTTCCGTTCTCTAGGACGGATTCAATAACTCTTTGTTACCAATTGAAATGATCTGATATCTACTATTACATCTTGTTAAAGCATCACGTAAACTCTTTATTGAACTTTATAGCGTTCTCCGATCACACTCCCTATGTAGCTCGTAGGGTATATAGAAAAGTTACAAGGAACTCCCTAAATCTATAGAAAAGAAAAAGTCTATTAGAGACCGCTAACAATAATGACCAATAATTAAAACTAACTGAGTTAAAGACTAATGATTAAAATATTTTGTTATTCTCTAAATTAGGGAGCATTGGAGTAACAATCATACAGAGAGCTCCCTAAAATAGTTTTTAAGGTTTTTTTAATCTAAAATTGAACTTAAGAATGGAAAGCATCACTGGAGATGCTCCTAATGGGTTACTAATCATGTTATCCCTAGTTATGTACTTACTCAGTTTTAGTCTTAAAAAATATTTTATTAATGGGGATATTCATAAATATACATTATATATTGGTGAGGAACATGTAGTTGTATATGCAGGTGTGGTGTTGTGTTGGTCGGCTCCACATTATAAGTTAAGAGTCACATGCATCTTACATTAATCTAGCTATAAACTTGCTCCCTGGCTGGCCATGATTAAACCTCCTAGAAAATATAGATTAAGAAATCATTATTGAAAATGGATGGATGGCAGCATCTAAATTAAAACGTGTCTGGAAATTAATGTTAACATCCATACGATCCAATAAATAAGCACAACAGTAGTTTTGTAGTCCAACTTGTCCCACTGTGCATATGATCTATGAATGATATATATATCGGTTACTGTACTGTGTGGCATCTTCACCTTATATTACTCAGACACCAAGAATCTCGGCTTGTGCCAGCTTCCCTTCCTGGCCAGTCGGTCAGTATGTAGCTAAGCACTTTGTCTGCCACAAGCACAAATTATATTTTCGAATTCTCCAACTAAAACTTGGTTTTATAATTTAATGATCAGGTTTCAACATAGGACTGCTCAAAAGCGCTTAAACAAATTTTCATGTTACCGAAGATTGTGCAGTCCAATTAATGTTGAAATCCTTTGGGTACAAAAAAGAAAAAGAAAAGAAGGAACTTCTTCTCGTTTTCATGCTGAAGTTAATCATTTTGATAGAAAGGATGGGATTAAGCATAATAGACTCCATCCTAATATTATTAATTAATACCTACATATGTAAAAAAAAGGTTAAATGATATATTATTATTATAATTTAAAACTCAAAATAATTGAAGGTGAAAGTCGAAGAACTTCTCTGAAAATATATTAGGGGGGCACCAACATAAGTGGTATATATATATATATATATATATATATATATATATATATATATATATATATATATATTCCCCCGCGACGGACGTGCCGCGGGGGAACCCTTGAAGTGAAATTCCAAACGGTCGGCGGGCAGAATCCTTTGCAGACGACTTAAATACGCGACGGGGCATTGTAAGTGGCAGAGTGGCCTTGCTGCCACGATCCACTGAGATCCAGCCCTTTGTCGTACAGATTCGTTTTATATATATATATATATATATATATATATATATATATATATATATATATATATATATATATATAAACTTTAGTCCCACATCGAAAAAACCAAATAGGTTGTATCTCTATCTCTATATATTAGCTTTGCTAGTTTAAGAGATGCACATGTGGTGTGGAGGTGCACATGGGTTTGTCATGTGGGGTTATTTTTCTAATGGAAAAAAGGCTAAAATTAACAATTAAAGCATTCATGCTTTTTGCTCTTGGAAAATTTATTTCCATAGGAGCTAAGCCCCGTAGGGGCTTAGCGACTCGGACTCGGACTCGGGCTCAGTGTACGCAGCGTACGCAGTGTGCGTAGTGTGCGTAGGGTGCGTAAAGGGGTTGTGTGCGTAAAGTGCAAATTACGCTGATGGCACAACTTCCAGCAGAACGTGTCCTTACATGTTCTGAGCGGTTGCTCCATGTTCGGGGTGGTTACTACCACGTCCCTAACATTGTGCTAACCGGA